>OZ017788.1:10662162-10906630 GCA_963969325.1 Lycopodina hypogea
AAGAAATTACTTCTTCAGTCCATGGTTTGCTTAATTAATTTTAAAAATATTAATTTTGGCTTTTATAAGGATAAGCCAACAATATTACAGTACAGCTGTATTAGAGCAGCAGATACATTTTTTAAATGTTAGGGTAGGAAGGGGAGATGAAATAGTTTGAGTGGCATGCTTTGTGACAGCTCTAAGCACCTCTACTTCCAGTTTAATACAGAAAAAAGAAATATTAGCAACAAAATGGGTAGCTAAATGGTATAGAACCTTAACTTAGTTTTAAATGACAAAATATTCCCTTATAAACAACACCTCACTCTAGACTAAAATTAAAAAGGGGCTAGGAGTGAACCATAAAGAATAACACTGACAACTGCATCACAACCATTTGTTTAACCAGCTACCTGGCTATGCAAGAGAATACAGATAAGTATTTGGCCACTATATAGATCTAAACCAAGTGGTAGAATTAAAAAAAAAAAATTCTCTGGAGCCATGTGGTGTTTACCACAAAATATTTCTCTCAAACTTGGTGCATCATGCTATAATGAAGTCTCATCTATGGGAGATGGTCAAATATTGTATGAATACCTACATACTTTCACAATGTTTATCAGACTTAAATTCTAGCCAGAACATTATTTTTTTTTCCCCTCTAAAAAGTTGATGTTGTACATTGACTGTATTTTCAAAGTAATTCATCATCTACAAGAAAGTTATGGTTTTAGTAATGGTGACAGGGACTGCAGTTTATATGAAGTCACTGGAAATATTATTCTATTGACACTATGTCTATCATAAGATTCACATGTGTACTGGTATGGGGTGGGGGGGGGGGGGGGGGGGAGGGAGAAAGAGGGAAGGAGGAATTGATTTGCCAACATCAACTCCAGGTAGATTGCTAAGTTTGCATTGGAAATCAATTTAAAATCTCAAATCACATTGACACAATCCTAGAGAGAGATCAAGCTGCTCAGTACCCAGCAGAACTTCTCAACTCTCTTGAGCTACCTGCACCATTCCATGAAGGCTGGAGCTCAAGGTTGAAGTATCATTATTCTGATTCAAAACAAGACCCACCAAAGCTCTGTACAATCTTTTATCATCTCAAAAAATGTATTCATTGAATTCAAGAGGCTGAAAAAATTTATTGGAAATGTAGAATTACCATGACAAGAGCAAAGAAATTCATCAAAAATTAGGCAAAATTAAGATGCATTTTGAGGAATACGGCTGATCAATTGTGTACATGTCAGAGGTGTGGACAGGTTTATTTAAAAAGGGGGGGGTTGGGGTTAAACATGCTCCAATTAAAATTTGCTAGCAAAGTACCCATCCTAGATGGAGGCAACAAAAATATCTTACTATAATTTGAGATTGTTTTGTAGGTTTTTTTGTTCCCCCGTCACATACCAGATCAGGGGTGGATCCAGGATTTCAAAAGAGGTAGTTTATTTTTTTACTTACTAACCCTAACCACACCCAAAAACCATAAACTTTTGGAGCTGTTTAGCTGCTTTATAAGATAAAGCCACCTTAACTCGACAATCTCTATTATTATTTTTACTTGTAACACAAGTTTCAAACAGCAAAAAGGTGATCTCTTTCTATCAAGTCACACATTATATATCAATTATAGAACAATAAATCATTGTCCAAAACCAATGTTTACATTGCATGATACATGACTATTCAGAATGTTTGTATTCCATCACAACCACAGTTTGTCCCTCTACATATGCCCTTCCCTGTTTGAAAGTTGTCTCAAGCTTCTAAACAACAATTGATCTAAAGGATGTCTTTCTTACTGGGGGTATCTCTTCGGCAATGCTGGAAGTGGGGGAGAGGCTGGTAATATAACGTGATCCACCTGAGGGGAGACCCAAGGATCTGAATCTGCTGGATCAAAAGTGTTTAAGTTTCCTGTACTTCCATCTCCAGATTGCGGCTGTACTGGATGTTGAAGGGGATTGCATGCACAACCTTGGTTCTCACACCATCCGAAATTTCCAGATTAATTGGGTTAATTACTCTACTTACATGCCACTTCCCTTCCCCACCTGGGATACAATTTCCCAACATTCTGTAGTGATAACCAAACAGGGTCATTAACATTGAAAACTCATGTGATTGACCGAAGATCATATGAGGTTTTCTGCTGCTGTGCTGCTTGTGTTGCCTTAGATTCCACAAAAATCACAAAATGATGCAAGTTTTTCTTGACGGTGGGCCTGATATGAGCCTGGATCAATCCCGTGTGGGGAAGGATGTTTGTGAATTGTGGTTGTCTTCCAAACATAAGCATAAATGGTTAAACTCCGGTAGATGCATGGACCGCTCTTCGGTAAGCATACAGCACAAAGGGGAGATGACGCTCCCAATCATCTTGGGTATCAACATAAGCTCGAAGCATCTGGAGACTAGAATGATTAAACCGCTCCACTATTTCATCGCATTGGAGGTGATAGGTTGTAGTACATGTTTCACTTACTCCAAATGCTTCAAGGGTCTGACGAAGAATAGTGCTTTCAAAATTCCTTCCCTAGTCCGAGTGTAGATTCTTTGGAACTCCAAACTCAAAAAATAACTTCACTAAGATGGATGTCATGCGGATAACAGTCTGATTTGGAAGAGCAATAGCTGTTGCCCACTTAGTAAAATAGCCTTGCACTAAAAGTAAGTATCGGTTGTTATGGGATGAGAGCAGCACTCCCAGAATGTCCACAGCGATCATTTCCCAAGGTCGACCAATAGGAATATTGGTAAGTGGTGCTCTCGAAGACATAGGCAGTTTAATCTTCTGACATTGGGTACACTGTCTACAATAATAGCCAACATCCTTAGCCACGTTCACCCAGTATACCTCTTGCTTTAAGCGGAGCATTGTCTTTTCAAATCCTTGATGGCCTGATGTGGAAGTGTCATGATTGCGGTGCAGAGCTCTCCTGTGATGGCTTGATGGAAGCACTGGAACTAATAAAACATCAGATCCCGGATTGGGAAAATACTTCCTACAGAGAATGTCGTCTACTACCTGGAGCTGCAACTAGAGTTGCCGATAACGCTGCAATGGTGATTGTCTCCAGCTTGGTGGAAGAAGTTTTGATTACAGTGCTTTATACAATTCCTTTATGATGGGATCATTTTATTGGGTTTGATGGAGGTTCTCTTTTTCTTGCACTCAATCAACTGTGGCAGCTGCGCATGGGTCCACTGAAGAGCTTGGACTGTTTCGGTAAGAGAGAGCATTGGCATTACTGTTAAGTGATCCTTTCCTGTAACACATCTGAAAATCATACTCCTGCATGGCAAGTGCCCAACGACAGAGGAGGCCATTCATTTTCTGTGCAGATAGCCATTGGAGAGGAGCGTGATCTGTGAAGAGCTTAAACTTACACCCCAACATGTAATGCCTGATTGCTTCATAGCATACACAGCAGCTAAACATTCCTTCTGTATTACACTGTAATTACACTCAGACTTGGTCAATGAGCAGCTTGAAAATGCCACAGCATGTCCTTCCTGTTCAAGGACTGCACCAATTCCAACATCACTGGCATCTGTTTGCAGGACAAATTCACTCGCAGAAGAGTTGAACTGGGGGTAAACCAACACTGGTGAAGTTGTAAGTTTCTCCTTGAGTGTGGTAAAAGCATTCTCACATTCTGTGGTCCAGTTGTAGATGACACCTTTCTTGGTGAGATTGTGCAGTGGACTTGCTATGTCAGCAAATTGGCATATATATCTGCGATAACATGAGGCCAGGCCAAGGAATCGACGTACAGCATTACATCTTTTGGCTTAGGCCACTCTTGAACATCAAGGATCTTTTTTGGGTCAGGAGCCATTCCTGTGCCAGAAAATATGTGACCAAGGTAAAATACCGTAGACCTACCAATGTGGCATTTTCTACCTCTCAGGGTTAGTCCAGCCTTCCGCAAACATTCAAAAACAATCCATAGGTGCTCCTGATATGCTTTTTCACTCTGTCAATGGATTAGTACATCGTCAATATAATGGGTCACGAATGGTAATCCTCTCAGTACCTTATCCATCAATCTTTGGAATGAACTTGGTGCACCAGTTAAGCCAAATGGCATTCTCAGAAAATTGAACAGTCCCATTTCCGGTCCTGGGCAGAATGCAGTTTTGTCTTGATCCTGAGGATGTACAGGCATCAGCCAGAACCCACTCTGTACGTCAAGTGTAGAAAATATAGTTAAGCCTGCCAACCTGTCCTGGACTTCATCTGGTAATGGAAGTGGATATGCGTCCTTTGTCGTCCTTTTATTAAATTCTCGATAATCCATGCAGAGACATATTTCTCAAGACTTCTTCTTCACAAGTACCACTGGAGCCATCCATGGACTGCTACTCTCCTTTATAATTCCCTGATCACTGAGCATGTGTTGAATCTGTTCTTTGATATTCTCACAATAATGTGCTAGAATTTGCCGAGGTGGAATTCACACTGGGCTTTCAGATGTTGGAATATAGTGATGAGCTTCAGAAGTCACTCCTGGGGATGTCCTGAATAGATCCTTAAACTCTTGAACAACTGACATGAGTCCTGGTACTTCAAATTCTGGTCTCTCCCAGATAGTTTGTGTATTAAATTTTGGAATGGTACACTCATCAATGATGTCTGTTGTTGGGTCCATAACAGCTATTATGCTACATATCTTTGATTTTGACTTGAGCACTGCATCATGTATTACTTGTAGCTCCTCTGGTGTATTATTAGCTTCCTGCAGCTGAATTGCACTTGCTCGATGTTTCTGATGAACTTCAACTGGTGTACTGGAGAAATCCAGTACTAAACAATTCTTCTGCAAGAAATCAATTCCCAAGGTAACAGGAGCTATCAATTGCTTGACAACAACCAAGTTGTGACTAACTTCCACTTCATTCAATTGCACCAGAGTAGACATATGATCTATCATCTTTAATCTGTCCCCAGAAGCCGTAAAGAAACGGAAGATTCTGAATCAAGTATTATCTCAGTTTGCACTTCTCCCAAAGTTCCCACAACAACTGCCATCCTGGAGCGAAAGAACCTGGTATGAACATGCTAATGTCCTGGGGGCCTACTGTGAGGTGGGATGCTTGCTGGCCCATGCAGGCATACCTTGGTTGGTTCCCTGGTGCTGGCAGTCCCTTGCTAGATGTCCAATTTGGCCACATGCAAAGCATCTACGATTTTCATTAGTACCTTGCCTACTTGGACACTCCCTCAAGGTGTGTCCCACTCTGTTACACTTGAAACAGCGCACTTGCGGACTTGGTGGATCTCTTCTTCCCAGTGGATGTGGAGTACGTGTAGATAGAGCTGCTGTCAGTGTTGCAATCTGTTCGTCCAATTTGTGTGTCTTGCTTACTTCTATGTTGTAACAACTGCAGCTCTTTCCTTGCAACTTGAACATTAACCACCATCAGAAGACATGCGCGTTCCATAACGAAGGGAAGGTCCCTTACATAACTTGATGCAGGAATCTGCTTGCTAATTGCTTCCGGTATTCCGGACAAAACTGGTGCAAGATTAATTGCCTCCGCACAGTATCATCAGTTAGCTCTGGCATCGCTTGCCCCAACAGTTTCTTTAGCTCGTTTGAATACGACGCTAAGGATTCACCTGGCGGTAGCATCCGAGCATGAAACTGGTCAAGGGAGACGAATCCTATTGGCATTATTTTTTCCATAAGCTTCTTTTGGGTAACCACTATATCCGCTTGTTCAGCTTCTGAGAGCTCAAGTCAGACAGCCAGACTTTCACCCTCAAGCAGAGTAGGTAATTTCAGAACTTGTGTTTCAGCTGCCCATTTATTTGCCTTGCTGCAAATCTCAAAGCGTTTGAGCCACTCTACAATATCTCCACTAGAAAGTGAGGAAGGCACACGACATGTCTATCAGCCACTACCATAGTCAACAGTATTCTCCCTTATACTTGGACCTAGTAGCTAATTTGATTGTAGACAAACAAAGAATCATGCAACCATTCTCTGTTACCAACGTAACACAAGTTTCAAACAGCAAAAAAAGTGATCTCTTTCAATAAAGTCACACACTATATATCAATCACAGAACAATAAACAATGTCCAAAAACGAATGTTTACATTGCATGATAGATGACTATTCAGAATGTTTATATTACATCACAACCACAGTCTGTCCCTCTACATACTAGCACAAATAAAATATAAATCTAAGAAATCTAAAAATTAGAGTTTATGCCTATCTTAGGATATTTTTACTATTATTCTAGGATGTTGAATTGTAAAAAGTATACTCGTGAATCCATATATAATGGTTTCTTTCTGATGTTCAATAGTAGCAACAGGTGTACAAGCTATATTAAGCATAGCTAATAGTAACTTTAAAGCCTCGACTTTTCCATGGGATCTTCATGCATTTTTGAACACCTTCGATTTAAATTTCAGATATGAAAAGGTGAGTTCAAAAGAATACACTTCACTTCTATTTATTAACATCATCAGCAGTGGGACCAAGTAACACATACTAGAAGTGCCCTAACCTTTATTCCACTTTGCTCTATATCATTCTCTATATTATCCTCTATTTTATCCTCTATATTATCCGGTAAATTAAATGGGTTGATAAAATTTTAATTAATCAGTAAACATATGTCACTTGCATCAGCAGCAGTAAAGCTGTACTCACACACTTAAAAATACAAGCCTCTATATTTGGCTGGTACGCCATAAGATCTCAATCAGGTGGGACATCAAAAGGAGTTAATCCTGAATGATTTCCTGGTCATTTCCTATATTTTCTGGATTGATGCCTTGAGATTGAGATTGCAGCCACAGCAGTGAGATGCCTAGGACATTAAATGATTTACTGCAATCCCAATTATTACGTTTTAACAATGTCCCTTGGAGAGTTTGCTTTCTCAAGCTCATGAACAATTTCTATCTTTTCAGGAAGTAAAGAAACCTTATGTTCTTCAAGCACACAACCAGCAGAAGCTACAGTTCTCTCTTTCTCATCATGCAATGCATCTTCATAAAAAAAATTAAAATAAAAAAGAGAACAAAAACCAAAAAAGGCAACGAAGAAAAATTAATAGTACCTTGTGGAATTCAGTGTTCTGTTTGATGCTGGGGAAAAGTAGGGGAGGGGGTTCCTCCAGATAGGGGGAGTCTGATTTAGGGGAGTTTGATGGTATTTATCCATTGAGCTTGCTCCACAGCTAGTTTTCCTATCTAGTTATTCCTTCAAGAAAGCTAGGAAGAGACCCTTTACCAAAAATCTAACTGAAAAGGGGTAGTTCATAGGAACTCAACGAACTACCCCTGGATCTGCCTCTCTCTGCAACTGCTTGGGCCTACACAGCTTAAAAATTTTTTTTTAAATATATGAAAAGAAAAGGAAAGGAATTTGTGCATGGTTTTGCTGACCTTACTTTGAGTATGTTTGCATACTTGTGGTTTGTAGTATTATAATGCAGCTTGATGACTGGTTCACATGCATGAAATTGAGACCCCCTCCTCCAGAAGGATATTTTAGCATAACACCAGTTCTATGGACAGAATAACACTGACTTCTTAATATAATTCTAGATCTGTCATTTGTTATCTCATCCCAGATACTCAGGCCTACAGGGCTCAAAGAGAAGGAAAAAAAAGCAGGGGGTGGTTTGGGTACAGTTTTGCTGACCTGCGTTTTTAACTATTTTGATTTATAGAAAGTGGGATGGTTTACTCAAGCATAGAGTTGTGACCGAAACCAGGAAATTTTGAAAAAATTACCCCACAGGCAGGGTTTTACTCAAATCGTCAACAAACTTCCTATAAGTACCCCAGGGTGACCTCCATCAAACAATGATAATTTGAGCCTTTTATACCCAATCATCTGGAAGTAGTGTCTGACCTACCAACCCACCTATTAACCTACCCACCCACCCATGGCCAACCCACCTACCCGCCTACCCACTGACTAAAATTCATTAGGTATCTAATGTAGGGATAAGTTACCATTTTACTAACAAATTCAGATGCATATATATATTGTATATGTATTATATATATTTCATATATATGTATATATATGTATATATATGTATATATATATATGTATATATGTGTGTGTATATATATAAGCTAATATATATTATATATATATATATATATATATATATATATAGCAGGAAGTCAGTTATCAGTTATCTGAACCTGTTGGGACCAGAGCAGTTCAGAATGACTGAAATATTTGAATGACTGAAATATTTGAATGACTGAAGTTGCCCCAAGCTGCTCAATTTAACACAATTATATGATATATTGGATGTCAAAAAATGATTTTTTTTTATCAAGGAAATAAATTGTGGAAGGATTGCAGCTTCTCTTTGTTCCTACTAATGTTTTGGACTGTTGGTTTCTCAGGTTGAATGGGGTACCTACACTAGCAAAGTTTTTCCACTACTCACCAAATTTTAATCTTGATCTCCTAGAACTCCTAGGAGAAAGACAGCTGCAGTGGGCTTAAGGTGGTTAATTGGTTATGTTTGCTCCAATTTAATAATTGCTGCACTATTTTTGTTGTTATTTTTTTATTCTGACCTGCTTGCATTGTTGGGGTGTGGTTTCAAGTGGTGTTGGTTAACTGGTATGTTGGATAACTGAAGTTTGGATAACTGACTTCCTACTGTATACACACACACACACACATATATATATATATATATATATATATATATATATATATATATATATAAGTCATCCTTTCATTTTGAAAACTTGCATGGATAACAATTGAAGGTAAAGCTACTTTCATCTAATCTCTTCCTTTTGTTATGCCTTTGAAACAGCCAGGAAGCCAAAAAGGTTTGATTTGCCATGCTGGCCTGGAGCTATTCTCCAAATATAGATTACCCAGGATGGGCATATTCAATCATACACCATTACATGTAATTGTGGTTTCTATGTAGGTGTAATAATATTATACAGTACAACCACTCTGCATCCAGTAATTATGCTGGCACAATTCCTCATCATTCTCAGAATCTGAACAAAATATGTTCCAATTAAGAGTGCCCACCCCCTTCCTATATTAAACAAAAAGAAAGATGAACAAGTTTGTAACTACAAGAGTCCAAAACATAAAAACTTACCTAAAAATCCTCCCATAATGTGAGGTCTCCCTTGTCATAAAGCCAGGCAATATTGTGTTCTTGTTATAAACATGAATATCATTATAAATTATCAATACATATTACTTCCCCTCCCTGTTGGAATATTTACTTTTTTTCCCTTTTATCAGATACTTTTATGTAGCATATATTTAAGCTACCAAAACAAAAACAAAAACAAACAAAAATACATAACTCATTGATTTTAATCTGATTATGTTTGTTAGATAAATAAATACTGGATGTATTAAAAAAAAAACATTTAAAAAAAAAAATTTTTTTTTTTTTTTTTTTTTTTTTTTTTTTTTTTTTTTTTAAAGTTTAAACATGCTTTAAACCTGAAATAAAAATCAATCACATATATGCAATAAAAAAAAGTATATATATTTTTAAAAAATAATAAACTTAAATTTTTTTTTTCTGCTTGAGCATGAAAAATAGCATTACTTCTCTCATTTGATCATAATAATCTGCCATGGTAGCTACACACAATTAATAAGTGATTACGTTCAACAAAATTTACCATTGGAATGGTTTTTAATGGTACAGATTGACATACTGGATATGTTGAAAATAAATCAAATTGATATGTAAATGAAATGAACATATAAATGAAACTGACAGTTCAGAGTCATAATACTATTAGTTCATATGCACTTTACAAACTAGTCATTTCACATACTTAAGTGTTCAGGCAATGAATAGTTAATGTAACTCTCCTGAGACTCAAGGAAGTGACTGTTTTTGGTCTGGAAATTGTGCTCCTGTGTCAGGATTACTTTTGTGTTAGTGATTTAAAGAGTTTTGATGAAACATCTTTTATGTCTTGATGTCGAGTAAATGCCAATGAGTCAAACACAGCAATAAAATTGAAGGCTGTTCTTCCTATCAGCATGTTCACAATAAAAAGAATCTGATTTGGTTTTTGATAAAATAATGAAGCTATATAGAGTGTAAAAGCAGGTGTATTACCAGCGATAGAAGTGAGTAGTAAAAAAATGGTAACAAACCTCTTTCTGTTATGTTGCATGTGATTATACACATGAATAATCCTATTTTCTTTTGACTCTCTTCTTCTTCCCTTTTGAATAGAAACCTGCATTGATTCATGATATATTATAATTCTACGTATTATAAAGTAAATAGCAATATAGAGACACAGTGGTAAAACCACTCCAGTTAGGATAATCAGTCCTACACTCCATTCTACGAAGTATTCACAGCTATTTGAACAGCCTGGGAAGGCAGTGCAGGTTTTGAATGCAGGAATGTATGTGTAGCAGTTGAGAATTCCTGAAAGAGGAAAAATTACTCGTATTATGGTTACCAGCCACATGATTGTAGAGAGTGTCCAAGCAATTAGTGCTCCATGCTTGAAGAAAGGTTTATAAACTGAAATAAATCGATCAATAGTAAACACAAATGTCATTGTGAATCTGTACATTGCAAAGCCATCATGAATCATTCCTGTAATGTTGCATGCCACTCTGCCAAATATCCATTCCCCATGGATGGTTGATATCAGTATAGTTGCAGGGATTAGCAAGTGGTAGAGAATATCCACAACTATAATCTGCAGTGATAAATACAAAGATCTCTGATGCAACACTGGAAACTTTACTATGATAATGGAGAGGTAGAAGTTCAGAGGGAGACTGATCACAGCAGATAGCACAGCTATACAAGCTTGGATGATGTTCACAGCTTCAGGAATCTCTAAAGCAGTTGGAAAATGAGGTGGAAGATTGCAATGGTAGCTGGTATTTTCATTCTCCATCATAGCGGCAGTCCCACCACTTGGCTTTCAGGAGTAAGCAGCGGTGAGAGAATGTTATACCTCAGAAGTTGGTAATAGCTAATCCCATTTACGTGGTGTACCGGAAAAAGCAGAATAAATTAATACACAATACACTAGCCACTTTCTGAAAGGGGGAGGGGGGTTTGAAAGAGGTCTCAATTGGTAGTCACCCTATCACTACTGAATGGCATAACAATCAGTTCAGGTATTCTGTGGGTGATGTTGTAGTAGTAAGTCTGCCAGACATTTCCAGTGACTCTGTGTTTTATTTAATTGTAACACTTATAAGCTATATGAATGCATTGATTTTCATGACACAATATAAAAATTTAAAAAAAACCCTATAGATTTGTTTTCAGTCAGTAGTTCCACTGATCTTGAGAACTATACAATTAATAAAAAAATTAAAAAAATTAAGTAGTAGTTTTATCAAAGAACTTCCTTTTACCAATGTTTTACATGTTTTCTTGTTACTGCTATTTAAATGTTCTTCTGACCTCTTCAGAGTTTCATTATAAAATCCTGCAGAGAAAAATTAAAATTCTGCATCATTTAGAGTATGAATAAAAGGGCACATTATATTAGATGCTCAGGGATGATTGTGCTGGTCTTACAATTGCAACCTTGAATAATAACTTTTTTAATTAATTAATTAATAAATTCATTCATTCATTCATTCATTCATTTTTTTTTTTTTTTTTTTTTTTTTCCTCTCTCTCTCTCTTTGTGGATGAGTAGAAGAGATGATAGTACTCAAATCTTTCTATGGATTCCCTCCCTATCTGGTACAGCTATGAAGGAATAGTGGGAAGCATATACAGTTCCCTTAAATGGAACATTTTATAATAAATATCAAAAATTCACCTGTATCATTTAGTCAGCAGGTGTGAGTTTGAAGGGAATATAAGGATTATCATCCAATTGTCTTTTGAAATTTATTTAATGACATACTTACACTGTTAATTCCTTGTAGTTACCCCAGCTGCCCTTTAAAATTTCTCAAATAAAATGTCTCAATATTTTGTTAAATCTTTGTAGCTACAAGTTAACTAAATATAGCCTTTTCTGTTGGCATGATCTCATTGTGAATATATCCCTTGCCAGTTATCATAATGTTGAGCATGCATATTAGGACTTTTCAGCTGGCAGGCACTGTATGTGGCCATTTAAAAATAGCCTTTGTGCTGCTTTGATTAATGGGTTGCCTTGAGAACTACAGCCAAGTATGGGTTACTCTACTTGGAATATATTGAAAGGTAAGAGAATTAAAGTGTAAACAAGACAATATTGTCAATGATACTCAGGTTTAATCATTACTACACTCACTATGATCAGGTCAGGTCAATTTTATTAAAGTGTATTTGGGTAATTGTGATATGACAAATTTTCAATGTAATAAAAATCTTAGATATTTAGGAATGTCAAATCACCAAAAGAATGGCAAATGTGTATTCCTTTTCTAGCTTATGGGGAGTAGGAGTTCAGGTAAGTGCTCCCTCCATTTTTAGCCAAACTAAAAAATCCCAAGACCACAAAGCAGAGGAAAAATCCATTGCCACAGCAATACCTACCACCACTACTAACCAGATAACAAACTTTACAAAATACTCCTTTATCAGTGGTGGATCTTAGGGGGGAAAAGACCAGACCAATTGCCCCCTCCCTCATCTGATCCACCACTGAAGCACTTTTAAATTTCTTTACAAAATAGAACAGTTAGCTAGAGTTTAGGGAATGGTGGCAATGAAATCATTTTGTTGTTGTTGATTTTTGGTGTTGGTAGTTAATTACTTTCCAGTTCACCAGGTCACCTACAGTAGCAACACACCTAATGCCAACAGCTGTAAACTACTATCTAATTCTGACCTGAAAAAATAATTATTATAGTTATTGAATAATGGCAATGAAAATTTAAATTTGGGAGATCACTCACCAAGTCAGCTACAATAGCAGCTCCCCCAAAACATGTTCTTAGTTGAAAGCAGCTGCCAGTAACTTGACAGTTTAAAATAGTGTAGCAAGCTAAGTGAGGAATCCAGAACAATGGCTTAATCACTGCACAGGTTTTTAAAATGTGTGTGTGTGTGTGTGTGTGTGTGTGTGTGTGTGTGTGTGTGTGTGTGTGTGTGTGTGTGTGTGTGTGTGTGTGTGTGTGTGTGTGTGTGTGTGTGTGTGTGTGTGTGTGTGTGTGTGTGTGTGTGTGTGTGTGTGTGTGTGTGTGTGTGTGTGTGTGTGTGTGTGTGTGTGTGTGTGTGTGTGTGTGTGTGTGTGTGTGTGTGTGTGTACATTTTTCTTCCTTCCTTTTTTTTTTATACAATTTATTGCACTACAATAAATTCAATGGATAAGAATTAGATATTACACTGATCAATTTCTTTATACAGTGATCATCCAAGTGATAGTTCTTCCACAGCCTCTTCTACTTTTCCACCTGATTTGGGCTCCAGTGATAATATAATTTCAACCAGCTCTTCTATTCCACCATTACCAAAGCAGCCTCAATTGAGCTACAACCTGAAGCATCAGTGACTAATATGGATGTAACAGATTTGACCAAAAGAAGAACATCACTAACTGAACAAGAAAAATATTGTTTCTACTCCCACAGATTCACTCCTGATGTCAGCTATCAGTTTTCATGTAAAGATGGTCATGGTTTTCTGCATAGATACTTGACTAGGTATAGCTGGTTGTCATATAGCCAGAAGTAGAATGGCGGGTACTGTATGCCTTGTGTTCTGTTTGCTAAGAGCATTGATATACAGAAAGGGAGAGGAGAGTTTATTGAGACAGCTTTCACAAGTTTCAAGAAAATGTATGAGATGTGTGATTTTCATGCTGCCAGAGAGTACCACAAGGATGCAATTGCTGTCTCTGATGCCTTTGTAGTAATATTGAGTGGTAAGCAAGAAAGTGTGTTAGTACAGCTGAGAGAAGAAACAAGAGAAACAATTCAGATCAACAGGAAGAAACTTCGGTCTATCATAGAGACCATTGCTTTGTGTGGTCGCCAGAATATTAGTCTTTGTAGTCACCAGGATAGTTCGTCAGATATAGAAGGTGAATAAGCAGCAGGTAACAACCATGGCAATTTTTGGGCTCTTCTTAACTTTCATATTTCTGCAGGTGACACAACATTGAGTGATCACCTCAACAGTGCTGCTAAAAATGCCACATATACATCCCCTGATGTCCAGAATCAATTAATTAACATACTTGGAAATCAATTTGTGGTATGATCTTACGAAAAATTCGTAACAATCCTGGATTTACATTGATAGCTGATGAAATCACTGACTGCTCAAACAAAGAGCAACTCTGCATTGTTCTAGGTATGTTGATGCTATCATAGAGGACCTAGTTTCATTCCTGGAATGTGACAGTGGCCTTACTGGACAAGCATTGGAAGGCAAGATGATAGGCTTTGTTAGAAATAACTTAGATCCATCTAAGATGCGTGGTCAGGCCTATGATGGAGCAACATGTCTGGAAAGATAAGAGGAGCTGCAGCAAGAATACAGTCTGAATATCCTCTAGCGTTCTATACCCACTGTGCTTGTCACTGCTTAAATTTGGCAGTAGTTGCTTCATTTGAGGATTGAAGTGTTCGTAACATGATTGGTATCGTGAAGAGACTCTCTCTTTTTTTTTTCTGCACACCCTAAGCACCAGAAGAAACTGGAAGAAGATATACAGAATGCACAGCCTGAATCAAATGTATTAAAGCTCAGAGATCTTTGCAGGACAAGATGGATTGAACGCATTAAAGCTCTTGATCGTGTCAAAAAAATTCATTATTCACTTGTTTGTTTTGAGAGCATTTCTACAGAAGGTTCTAGCTTGTGGTCTGCTGACAGTGTGACAGATGCTAGTACTCTCTTACTAGCAATAACGACCACAGAATTTATCAGTGCACTTGTCATTACCAACGAATGTCTTCAGTACTTGAGAGGCCTCACAACTAGTCTTCAAGAGGAAGCCAAAGACATAGTTCAGGCAGTATCTGAGATCAATACATTGACAGCATCACTCAAGGAAGTCAGAGAACAAGTCAACTATTACCACTCAAGATGGTATGAAACAGTTTCTGAAATGTGTGACAAAGTGGGAACCACACCATCAATGCCCAGGATATGTGGTCGACAGTCTCACAGAGCATCCACACCAGCTTTTAGTCCTTCTGAATACTTCAAAAGAACCATTAGTATTCCACTTTTGGACCATCTTCAAGTTGAACTAGAAAAAAGGTTTAGTTTGCATCAGAAGACTGCTTTCCAGGGCCTATATCTGGTACCATCACTACTAGTAAAAAAATGTTTTCAAACAGTTCATGATGTTCTTTTGAAGGTGGGAGAGCTATATTTTGGAGACCTCCCAAATATCTCTTCTCTCAGAAGTGAGGTCCATAGTTGGTATATCAAGTGAAAATCAGAAGAGAAAGAGCATGGCTCAGGTTCACTTCCATCAGCACTTAACTCTATCTTGTCTCAAACCTTTAACTTTTCCTCCAATATCAAAGCTCTCATAACAATTCTCTGTATTCTTCCAGTGACTTCTTGTACTGCTGAAAGGTCATTTAGTGGGCTTAAGAGAATCAAAACTGCCCTGAGATCAACCATGAGCAATGAAAGACTCTCCAACCTTGCTCTTCTCCATTTACACCAGGATATTCCTATTGACATTGATGAAGTTATTGATGAATTTTCAAGATTGCATCCAAGAAGAATTCAACTTTCAAATTTTTAACCTCTTAATTGGCTATACACTTTCATTTTATTGATCTTGATCACCTCTTATTTAATCAACTAAAGACTATATGCAGCTGGAATGCAAGGTTGGCATTGCCATGGTGTT
Organism: Lycopodina hypogea; assembly: GCA_963969325.1. Taxonomy (NCBI): domain Eukaryota; kingdom Metazoa; phylum Porifera; class Demospongiae; order Poecilosclerida; family Cladorhizidae; genus Lycopodina; species Lycopodina hypogea. The sequence continues at coordinate 10,677,955 of OZ017788.1, forward strand.
TACTGTTGATGTGACCAGTATCTTACAGCATTACTTGTGTGTGCACATGTGATGTGTTGTACACAGCAGTTGGTGGGTACCTGCAGCTTTGCTTGTGAAGTTGACTATTTATTAAAGAAATAATAATTCCACTCAATTATAATCAATCCATTGTTGAAAATTTCAATGTGCACTCATTTCTTATCTTGTAATCAGACTTTCTCTTGGGTGTTTCTTTATCTGGAATTCTGTCCTTACTTTTTGTTTGCAAGCAAGAATGCTACTACCCTTAAGACTGTTCAATGCAGCTGCTCCAAAGTACAGCTCATTAATCTGGCTAAAATGGCCTTTCCTTTTCACTTGTGCCAACTATCTAAACTTAAAACCACACTACTGTGAGAAAAGCTAGATTTCTGTTATGATACCCCTCATGACTCTGTAGCTTCAAAAATAATAATCCACTTATTTAATTTATTAATTCTATTGCTTTCAAAATGAATTATCCTCCACCATCTACCCTACCAAAATATTTATTTCCCAATTTTTCCCACCCCTCTCCTTTTTCAATGCAGCTTGAATAAGCCTGTCTGAAAAGACAAATTTATCACTTTTGCCAGACAGCCTAGTTACCAAAACAATTTTTTTTTTTTTTTTTTTTTTTTAACTGTACCAATATCTTCAGAGCTAGGGGTGCCTATTCCTTAGATATACCTCTTGACACTGTTGCTTCAAATTGAAGGAGTGTATGGCTGAGAATGCTTACAGAGTAAGAGCTATTAGAATTTATTCACTTATTTAGATGGCTATATAGTCATTCTTATTTGTCCCCCCCCTCCCTTTTTTCAAAATCCTGGCTATGCCCCTGTTTAGGGGTGACCAGCCTTTTCAAATTGGCCTATGCCAAAAAAAAAAGAAAGGATTCCTACTTTGCTATGCTTTTAGATAAAAGAAATCCAATACTTTCATGTTATGTTCTGGAACCTCTTCTAAAGGGCTATATCAAATTCTAGGCTAGAGAGCTCCCCTAAAAAGAGGGAGCCAATTAAAAAAAATTTTTGATTCTCTTTCATTAAGATCTTCCTAATGAGTCAGGCATCCCCAACTAGAAATATTGCAGGGGTATACATAACTTTTTTTTGGAGGTGGTGGGCTAGAAGTGTTCATTCTCAGTGTCATCTATTTCAAAGAGAAAAAATTCACAATCAATGAAAGGTTGTCCTAAGTATTGTACTAACAATCATGGCTGCATAGGTTATATACCCACAAAATTTTGAATTTTGCATTTTTTGAGAGGATCACTTTTGGTTTGAAGGCCTTGTACTAAATTAGCCCAGATATAAAATATTTGAAAAAATATGTGCATTATGGCACAATTTGCTCAGTGAGAATTAGCATTACTTTGTCTCTGGTATATAATTACATTACATCCTTGATATCCTTGAGAAATTCATTGGGTTTTATTTTATTCCATTTGCTTTGAGTCAACACTGGCGGAATCAATTACTTTCAGCATAATTGATGTTTTGTTATGTTTGAATTTAATGACTAAAACTGCTGTGGTCAATACTATTTATGATGTTGCTAGCAGCAACTGAACATACTTGGGCACAAAACAGTCATGCCAAGAGGATATTCAATCATAACTACAAATACTTTACACAAATTTCTATGCTCATGCTTAAAATTTAGTTGCACAGGATTCAATTGAAAAAAAAAAAAAAAAAAAAAAAAAAAAAAAAAAAAATTAAGATCATAGATGACAATCTAATGCAACATATGAAGTACCAAACTTATACAACATGGAAGACACTCTCAATAAACTTATTAAAATGTGCTCTAACATGAAGTAATTTTCAAGCAAACCACTGATATTAAAAAAAAGTTGGTTCTCCTGGTATCAATATATTAAGTCCAATTAAATGGACTGTACGGACAGAGGTATTAACACCAATCTCTTAAAACTACTACCATATAATATTGTCAACTACGAGCAGAAAAGCAAGCAATAAGGAATATTGACATGAAAACTCATATTACAGTAGGCTGCATCTCAGATGGATCAATTTTATTTATACTTTGGTATTGAAGTGGAAACAAAATGTTTATCCATGGTTGCTAATCTGTCAAGAGCACTTTAAGAAGCAACCCCATCTGAGTGTTAAGGTCAAGAACTTGCAAAGAAGAAAATCCAAGAACTTTATTCTGCTCCTAACCATGAAAACTTTGATTTTCTATTAAAGTACATTGAACACAGGTGCTTTGATCTCAGTGTATCCAGTCTTACCCTTCTACGCCATTAAAAGGCAAAATAATGGTTTGAAATTGATGTGAATGTTCAAGCAACAGGTGAATACATGAGGTAATTGACAGAGTAAAGATTGGTATTCAAGAAAAATGTGAGCAGAGGATTCCCAATATATATATATAAAAAGAAAAAAACAATTTTTTATCTAAAATAAATTCATAAATAGTTGTAGCATCGAAAATAGCTGAATTTTATAGCACTGAGCTTCATCAAGATCTTTTGAAGTTCAGTAATTGCATTACCTGGATCAATGGATATAGAGCCAATACTTTTTTACCTAAAGGATTTGAATGTGAGTTCAAAATTGAATTTTATTCTAATGCCATTAAAGTGTGCAGTTTATTTTGTAAGGTCTGCCACAAATGCCCTTTGTGAGGGAAGATTCAGTTTATTACTTGATGATCAATTTTACTTCAACAGCTGTGACACTTCACACATACACAAGACAAAAACAAACTCACTTGCAATGTTAAAGGATAAATGAAATAATATTAAAATGAAATGGAAATTTCCAGCCAAAACCCTGCTGGGGGGAGCTTAACAACAACAAAGTAACTTTAAGACTCACCAAAGATCCTGCTCATGGTAAAAAAAAAAAAAAAAAAAAAAAAAAAAAAAAATTTTTTTTTTTTTTTTTTTTTTTTTTTTTTTTTTTTTTTTTTTTTTTTTAAGTAACATTAGTATACAGAACGCTTGGAAAAAAAAATTTTTTTTTCTGCTTAATACTAATTATTCCTGAATAATTAGTTTTAAGCCAAAGCAAAGAAGCATTTAGCTAAATTGCATATTTCTATTTACTTTTTGTTTGGTTAATGGCTATTACGACAGCAAAGTTGAGAATCCTGGTAAGAAATCAGTACTGCAGTTGATGTCTAGTGGCTACTTGACAATGTCCAGTGGGTGAATGCAAAATTTCAATCATGGCCTGTAGACAGTTGCCAGTGCTTTTAATTACCTTCACTCTCATTACAATTCTCAATTTGTGTTTGTTTGCTTGTTTGTCTGTTTGTTTCTTGCCATTAAAAAAAAAAAAAAAAAAAAAAAAAAAAAAAAAAATTATTTATTTATTTATTTTTTTGCTTGTTTATTTGGTAACTACTCCCAAATGGGTACTTTGCTGTCTCCACCTGTAAGATGGGCACTTTTCTAGTCTTACTATAATTCTCAATTTGTTTGTTTGCTTGTTTGTTCAATAATTCCTCTCAGACTATTGAGCTTAATGGTTTCCAATTTTCAAGGAGCCACACTAAATTGGTAGGCTTCTATTTCAGTCATGGGCATGGTCCACACTATTGTACAGGAAAGTATATCCTGACTGTAGTTAAAAGTTATATATGTTCTAAAAATGATATCTGCACTAATGATTAATTACAGATCTTGAAATCCTTTGAAAAAATCACCACAGGAAAACCATTAAACTATGGAGTTTCACCACAAGTAATCAGACACACTGAGCTATTCATCTAATTTTACAGAGAACTGTCTAGAAGTAATAATGACATTGGAAGTGAGCTTGAGCAAACTGATTAGTCCACATCTCAGAGCAAGGAAGGGCGTAGCAGCTCCTATAAAGAGTGAGCTCAAGAGGAGAATACCAGAGAGAGAGAGGAGAAATAGCAAATATTAGGACTGAAATCTATTTGAATTGAATCTTTAGTGTGCATATTACTTTGAGACTAGTACCCTAAAGTACATAATTTAATCTTGTTTGATGCTTGATTTGTCATTAAGGTTGTTTGACCACACTTTCAATTACTGCTCTTAGTGAGTGGGAATGCAGTTTATGGGAAACTGATTTTAGTTTAGCCAGAAGTTTGTTGGCTAGGCATTGCAGGATACTGTCTATTGTTGATAGCAGAAGTATTTGCCTGACACTTACTTTAGAGTTTCCGTTACTTGAATGAATCCACATTGTCTAGGATATAGGACCAGAGGCCCATTTGCAGCTTCGCTTGCAATGATCAAAACACTTTGTCCAACAAACACTATCCTAGATATTATTGAAAAGGTAATTAGAAGAGTTTCAATTTAACTCTTCTTCTTGGCAGTGATTGAAATTGTTGGATAAATGACTTCCACAACAGTGCTTCCTAGCAATTATGAATGTCTCTAGTTGGCTCTGTTTCAGTTATTGATTTTCTAGTGTCTCCATCCCTAGACACTGCTCATCACAGTGTAGGGTTTTTCTTAATTTTGCTGTTTTTTTTTCTAAATATTTTCAAATTCTTGGTCTAATTGGTGTGTAGGAAGGGACATTTTTTTAAATAATACCCCCATGCATTCATTCATGGGAGAGGTCACTGTCCATACTGCTTCCTACCCCCATTTCCCATGCCCTGGTTGTTTCTTTCTTTCTTCTTCTTTTTTTTAAAGTAGTTGCATACATAGAGGCCGCAGCTTTGCATGCTATGTTCAAGACACATTATCCAACAAACATTATCCTAGACATTATTGAAAAGGGCAATGGAAGAGTTTCAAGTTTATTGTTCTGCTTGGCAGTGATTAAGTAAATCACTTCTACAACAGCGCTGCCTCAGCAATTATGAATATCCCCAGTTTGCTTTGTTTCATTTATTGATTTTCTACTGTATTCAGCCCTAAACACTGCTCATGATGGTGTGGGGGTCTTTTGTTGTTGTTGTTGTTTTTTCCAAATATTTTCAAATTTCTGGTCTAATTGATGTCCAGTAACAGATTTTTTTTTTTTTTTTTTTTTTTTTTTTTTTTTTTTTTTTTTTTTTTTTTTTTTTTTTTTTTAGATAATACCCCAATGCATTCATTCATGGGAGGGGTCACTGCCCATATTGCTCCCCATCCCCAATCCCCACTTCCCATGCCAGGTTGTTCTTTGACCTAATGTCTAGACAGCCATAAATGGGTAAATGGGTGTAGTTACATCCATAGCATAGTTACTTTCAATGTTTTTCATTCATTCCTTTTTAATGTATTATTTTATTTGGAGTCAGTTTAGTTATACACATCCCTCATAACTACATTTTTCATTTATTTATTTATTTTTCTATTTATTTATTATTTAATTTTTATAAATATTATCACTGGTTTAAAATTTATTTATTGGTGGTAATGATCTAATACTATTCTGGTCAACATTCTATGAATTGATGGAAGAAGACATTTCAAATTATTTTTTATATTTCATCTTTTAAATAGGACTATTTTATTTATTTTTTTTAATTTTCAAGTATATTCTGTCAACTTCATAATTTTACTTTAATTTTAGACATGCCCACAACACAGAATTGGGGCTTGTAACTTGAGGTACTTCGCTCTTTTAGCTAAGCTTCAGCTCACTAAAGAGTCTTTCGTTCTCAGCGCACTGGCAAGCTAGATTTAATTTTCTTTCATTATTATTATTATTTTTTTTTTTTTTTTTTTTTTTTTTTTTTTTTGCATTTTTGCATTTTTATCAGCCATTTTAAAAATGGGGAGAGTGGGTGGATACAATATCGACCTTTACCTACTTTATGAACACAATTTTCTTAAAAGAAAAGACTTTAGCTTACCTCTAACTTTTTAGTTGGACATTTTAAAGAAATTCGAAGGCCTTCTGCACCCCTAGGACCGTGTAGGGAGCAGAATGAAGTTTAATTCGCTGTCCCACGACCCACAGTTCAAAAGTTTTTCTTGCCAGTTACAGGCACGAAAAACTTATAATAAATAAAAACTTATAATAAATAAGACCAGAGGCCAATTTGCAGCTTTGCTTGCAATGATCAAGGCACTTTTACCAACAAACTTTATCCTATACATTATCGAAATAGGCATTAGAAGAGTTTCAAGTTAATTCTTCTGCTTGGCAGTCAATGCATTTGTGGGATAAATAACTTCCACAACAGTGCTTCCCCAGCTATTGTGAATGTATCCAATTTTCTTTGTTTCAGTTTTGATTTTCTAATCTATCCAGCCCTAGACACACTGCTCATGATGGTGTAGGGAGTTTTTGTTGTTGTTTTTCCCTAAATATTTTTAAATACTTGGTCCAATTTGTGTGTAGCAAGGGACATTTTCTTCAATAATACCCCCATGTATTCATTAATGGGAGAGGTAATTGCTCCCCACCCCATATACCCACTTACCATGCCACATGGTTGTTTGTTTGCTGTTTTTTTTTGTTTGTTTTTTTTTTAGTAGTTGCATAGCTGGAGGGCCATTTGCAGCTTTGCTTGCAATGATCAAGGCATTTTGTCTAACTAACATTATCCTAGACATTGAAAAGGGCATTAGAAGAATTTCAAGTTAATTCTTCTGCTTGGCAGTGATCAAATTTTTGAATAAACGACTTCCACAACATTGCTTCCTCAGCTATTGTGAATGTCTCCAGTTTTCTTATTTCAGTTATTGATTTTCTAATGTCTCCAGCTAAGACACAGCTCATGATGATGCAGCTGGGTTGGTTTGTTTTTTTTTGTTTTGTTTTTTGTTGTTTTTTTTTCTCAGTAGCACTGGCAAGGTAGATTTAATTTTCTGCAATTAAATTTTTTTTTTGCATTTTCATTACCCATTTTTAAAACGGGGAGCAGGGGTGGATATTCTGTCGACCTTTACCTACTTTACGAACACAATTTGCTTAAAAGAAAGACTTTAGTTTAACTCTAACTTTTTAGTTGGACATTTTAAAGAAATTTGAAGGCCTTTTGCACCCCTAGGACCATGTAGGGAGCAGAATGAAGTTTAATTCGCTGTCCCAAGACCCACAGTTCAAAGTTTTTCTTTGCAGTTACGCAGGCACGCAGGCACGTAGGCACGCAGGCATGCAGGGAGTTAGCGAAAATAATATATAGGACCAGAGGCCAATTTGCAGCTTCGCTTGCAATGATCAAGGCACTTTGTGCAACAAACTTTATCCTAAACATTATCAAAAAGGGCATTAGAAGAGTTTCAAATTAATTCTTCTGCTTGGCAGTGATTGCATTTGTTGGATAAATGACATCCACAACAGTGCTTCTCCAGCAATTGTGAATGTCTCCAATTTGCTTTATTTCAGTTTGATTTTCTACTGTATCCAGCCCTAGACACTGCTCATGATGGTGTAGGGTTTGCTCATGATGGTGTAGGGTTTGCTCATGATGGTGTAGGGTTTTTTAAAATTTTATTCTTGTTTTTTCCTAAATATTTTCAAATTCTTGGTCCAATTTGTGTGTAGCAAGGGACATTTTCTTCAATAATACCCCCATGCATTCATTAATAGGAGAAGCAACTGCTTCCCACTCCACTTCCCTATTTCCCCACTTTTCCCATGCCCTGTTTGTTTGTTCATTTGTTGTTGTTTTTTTAGTAGTCTGAATAGCTGGTTGCTTGCAATGATCAAGGTGTTAGTCTAGACATTGAAAAGGGCATTAGAAGAATTTCAATTTAATTCTTCTGCTTGGCAGTGATCAAATTTTTGGATAAATGACTTCCACAACAGTGCTTCCTCAGCAATTGTGAATGTCTCCAATTTTCTTAGTTCCAGTCATTGATTTTCTAATGTCTCCAGCTATAAACACAGCTCATGATGGTGTGGCTTTTTTTTTTTTTTTTTTTTTTTTTTTTTTTTTTTTTTTTTTTTCAAACAGTTTCAAATTCCTGGTCTAATTGTGTAAGAATAGACATTAACCTCACTGATATTCCCATGCATTCATTCATGGGAGGGGTCACTGTCCACACTTTTCTCCCCTCCCCCCTACCAGTGCCTTGTTCATTGATGTTCATTGATGTTCCTTGTGTTGTTTTTTTTTGTTGTTTTTTGTTTTTGTTTTTTTTTTTTTTTTGTTGCTTTTTTTTTTTTTTTTTTTTTTTTTGGTCTTTTTTTTAGTAGTGGCTTGGCTGGAGGTGAAATGAGGCTCAAATTCTTTTGTGTGGTGTCCAGCCTATTTTAACTTAATTTCTGACAGCCATAAATGGGTGTACTTGAATGTTCTTAATATTGTTGTTTTAAATTATTTTTATTTTATCTAATTTGAGTAGGTGTAATTATACATCTTTAACATTATAACTGTCAACATTTTTCATTCTCTTTTTTTCTATTTATTTATATTTTAATTTTTATAAATATTATAACTTGTTTATGATTTATTCATTGTTTGTTATGATTTGTATTATTCAGAGTCAACATTCTATGGATTGGTGGAGGAAGACAGTTTGGAACTTTTTTCTTCAAATCTAACTCCCTTCTTTCAAATTTTGAAGTATATTCTGCCAAATTCATAATCTTTTTTATTAATTTGCACATGCCTATAACCCAGATTTGTGGCTGCTGCAGCTGTTTTCTGCCCCCCCCCCCCCCCCCCTTTTGTGTGAAGAATTGTACTTGATTAAATGTGTTTGGGTAAAGAGAGAGAGAAAGGGGGAGAGAGAGAGAGAAAGGGGGAGAGAGAGAGAGAGAGAGAGAGAGAACACTGCAGCAGCTGCATTTCTAGCTAAGCAATCTAGTTTAGAAATACATATTATATAATCTAAGATACTCTACAGGTCTTTTATTCTTTAGTTGTACTGTTGGTTAAAAAGTACAAAGCTGTTGGTAGACCTTTAGCTAAGCTTCAGCTCACTAAAGTCTTTCATTCTCAGCTGCACTGGCAGGTTAGATTTAATCTATTTCAAATCATTTTTGAATCTTTAGCTGCCATTTTAAAAATGCAGAGATACAATTTGCTAAAAGAAAAGGCTTTAGTTTACCTCTAACTTTTTAGTTGGACATTTAAAGAAATTGAAGGCCTTCTGCACCCCAAGGACCATGTAGGGAGCAGAATGAAGTTTAATTCACTGTCCCAAGACCCACAGTTCCAAAGTTTTTCATTGCAGGCAGGCAGGCAGGGAGGGAGGCAGGCAGGCAGGCAGGGAGGCAGGCAGGCAGGCAGGCAGGCAGGCAGGCAGGCAGGCAGGCAGGCAGGCAGGCAGGCAGGCAGGCAGGCAGGCAGGCAGGCAGGCAGGCAGGCAGGCAGGCAGGCAGGCAGGCAGGCAGGCAGGCAGGCAGGCAGGCAGGCAGGCAGGCAGGCAGGCAGGCAGGCAGGCAGGCAGGCAGGCAGGCAGGCAGGCAGGCAGGCAGGCAGGCAGGCAGGCAGGCAGGCAGGCAGGCAGGCAGGCAGGCAGGCAGGCAGGCAGGCAGGCAGGCAGGCAGGCAGGCAGGCAGGCAGGCAGGCAGGCAGGCAGGCAGGCAGGCAGGCAGGCAGGCAGGCAGGCAGGCAGGCAGGCAATTAGTGAAAATAATATATAAGATTTTTCACAGGTTTGGCAAGCCAGATCCTTGACTAAATGCTATGCTAGAAATTGCATAGCTTTTGTTTGGTAAAGGGTCTGTTTGCGGTATTGACTTTTAATAGCTTTCTGGATGAGAAGTTGAAGTAAGATATCAATCTAAAATGTAGCTTGAGAAATCCCAATTTTCACCAAATTTCACATCCTTCCCTTTATTTGTATGCTGTAGTGTTTAGTTATTGTTCCTGAATTAGCTGGATGCGATGAATTTAATTTATGCGCATGCTTTTCCCTTACCCTGACGGGGCGGTTTGTAGTGAATCTTAGCCGAAATCTCAGTTCATCACGCACTCTTTTAATCACATGATCGATAAAAAGGAGAAATAAGTGACCGCAGCCTGCAGACATCTGTACCTTTCTGTATCTTATTTGTTTAGTGAAGGAGAAGAGGAGGCAAACGTAGTGGTTTAACGGAGTGAACTCCTGCACTCTACCTGGAGCTTGAAGTTCTTATATTTGGACACCTGTAAGCTGGTACAAATTAACTTTATTATTAGACGGGTGGGGATCTTCAAGGTATAGCTAGCCAGTCTCCAGTATGTAGTTGTAATGGTGTTTTAGGTTGTAATGGTGTATTAGGTTGTAATGGTGTTTCAGGTTGCAGGTTCAGGTTGCTATGTCAGTTATCCCAGGATATCAATGTGATATGTCATTTGGATGTTTCGGGTTGCTATTTCAGTGATCCCAAGATATTAATGTGATACAGCATTTGGATTATAAAAAGTAAAAATGAAACTATTGTTTTAGATGTTTATGACCATCACACCCAATATGTAGAAGCTGCCTGTAGCAAAACTGATGGTTTCACAGTAGAACAATGTATGTGGTCATACAAATGCTACCATGACTTCATTACCACATTGATACAAGTATAAATATAAACATACAAGCTAAAATTGATATAAACAGAAAACATTGCAACTGTACAAGCTGTTATTTGCATAATTTAGCTCCTGTACAAATCTTTGGGACCATAAGCCATTATAATGAAGTCCTGTGTGCTGCAGCTGCCTTTCTAGAACAATTACGTTAATAATATCTTTTCAGGCTATGTTTTGGTGGGGCAAAACCAAATGATCGGATTCATGTATGCACTCATCAATTAATATGACAGTTTCATAGTAAAGTGGTTTTTAAAGTCTGTACTATTAATCTTTAAATTCACAATATTTCGAAATATCTTTTGATTAAATCTCAGTTTTTTTGGGGGCATATGCCATATGCTTAGAAAACCTGTAACCTTCTCATGACTTCTCACTATACAATAAATTCTGTGTGATTTATTCAGCCATCTTGCAAGTTGCTCTCTGGATTAGTAACTAACATACTCTAATCAGTTGCCTTACTTCATTAAAATTAGATATTGTTCATGCACAGTTATTGAAAATGATGGTAGGGCAGGTTTCAAGAGCTGAAGTTGTGTTCAACTTAAGTTTACTTCTTGTCATATGTGAATATAAACCTTGACCCAACTCCCTTTATTGTATATGTAACTTGGTATGGTTGGTGTAATACATAAGAGGAGCATATGACAAAATCCAAACCACCGGATTAGCCACCTCGTAATTAGTGAATCCCAAGGTGCAACTGTAGCCATTGCTAAAAAGTGCTAAACTTTTTACCAATTATTCTTTTCTTTAATTTTGATTAAGTTCTACCTATTATTCTGATAAAATGTCTTTATTATTATATATTTTTTAAAGCCTAGTATTATAATTTTCGGACATCATTCCCAACTGCTCTTGGAGTAGAAGTAAATTCAGTTCAGTATATACATTATTTATTATACTCTAATGTAAAGGACACTTCAATTCTAAAAGATTCACCTATTATTCTAAAATATTCACCTATTTGGGTAGTGGGACCGCAGCTTTGTTAGTGATTATCAAAGCATCAGTATGTAGTGGTCCATTAATTAATCAACCCACACAAAGTCAACAGGTGGTATTGGTCTCAGTTCACACCCAGTACACGCTTGTTTTTCCCTTGAAGAATGCTTGTGGTAAGTCTTTTGGTAGAAATCTTTTTCAATTACTTAATCTACTGACTAACAGTCTTCCACAGGAAGGCCTGGCTGTAAAAGAGGGATTATATGTTAAGGGTGTATTTTTTATATTGGGGTGAGGATTGTTGTGTGAAAGAGCAAAATTATCATTTTATGGTGTATTATTGTGTGTGCTTTATCCAGTTTTCTTGCACCAGCATCACAATATCTGCTTTCTGTCTGAAGAGCAGCTCCAAAGATGGCAGAAGGCTGTTGTATAGAAGAAATGGGTAAGTTAGTAGCTTGAGCCTTTGTGGGTAATCTGTTGGTGTGTATTGAATTCAACTCTTATTTTTGATTCATTAAACATGTCAGTTGGCAATAGTTTGTTCACATTAATTTTGTGCTGCTGGATATCATGAGTATCTTGTTAATAGTGTGAAGTATTGAAATGGGATTTGTACTACTGTTCTACTTTTATTGAAAGGGTGAGAACATTGTCTCCATGATGCCCAGGAGAAAGTTGGAAGGGTCTAGTAAACACTCCACTCTCATTACAAGTGAATTTGCCACACTTTTGAATCAGCATATCTATAATGAATGAATAATAGCGTTTTATGAAGTAATGAACATATGATCTATGACTATTGTAGGAGCAGCTCAACAGATGGGAGAACATTATTGTAGAGGAAGCAATGGTAAGTACGTAGCTTGAGTGAATCCAGTGTGAACTATCCTTGAATATTCTATGAGCCTTTGTAGATAATCTGGTGGTGTGTATCTAATTCAACTATTATTTTTGATTCCTTGAACATGTCAGTTTGCAATAGTTTGTTCACGTCAAGTTTGTGCTATGGATATCAAAGTGTCTTATTAATGGTATGAAGTATTCGGATGGGATTTGTCTCCTTGAAGCTCTGGAGAAAGTTGGAAAGGGTCAAGTAAACATTCCACTCTCGTTACAAGTGCATTTGCCACACTTTTGAATCAGCATACTTATAATCTATGAATAATTGTGTTTTACGAAGTAATGAACATGTAATCTGTGGCTATTATACGGATGTGTGACAATACATCTGAGCATTATTTAACCAAATCAGGTATGTAGCTATTACTATTCATCCATGTTTTGTTTCATTTGTTTGTTAGAGGTTGTTTGTTATAAAAAAAAAAAAAAAAAAAAAAAAAAAAAAAAAAAAAAAAAAAAAAAAAATTCTATTTCACACAGTTCAAAATCCGATAAATTCGGCCTGTGTTTCTTAACTATGGAAATATACTTAGTTATCCCTTTGTACAACATAAGTAATATTCGTAGTGTAACAAACTATCAATGTATGATAACACTTGTCACCAAACCATTGCAAGCTGATCATACGTGGCCACTGTGTCCATTTCGTAGTTGGTACAGCTCAATGTTTTTAAAACTGCAGGATGAATGGCTGACACAAAAATTAATTGATTTCGTAGCTCTCCAACTTATGTTTATTATGCATCCATTATAGTCTCTCTTTATAATCTTCAGGAATGTAATGTGCCTATAAACCTGTGGAAATATCTAACTGTATATTATTATCATACTTAATTTTTCGCTGTAATATTCAAATATTGACATATTTAGCAAGTATTTAATATCATGTGAAGGTTAATGTGGTAATAGACTTATGTCGAGGGAATTTGAATACTATGAATATAATGATGACCTCCACTAGGCTAAGGCTTCTGCAATCGAAAACAACGTCAAAAGCGTGGCACCTGCCTGGAGCTTCTTTGTATGTATGCACCCTTTAGCATACTTAGTGATGAACTGGTTTTCTCTATATAACCACTATTTAAATTCACTTTACAAAATGATTGACTGTTACTATAAATAATTGTTGTAATGTGTTAGAATTATTTATTTAGTAATACTAGCAAGCATACCCAGTGTTACCAGGGATTTAATGATATGCCAACATTGAGGTGTGATCAACTATGACCCAACCCATGTCCAATAGTTTGGCCAAGTACAATTTTTTTTTATTTTTTGCCCGACACTCCCAAATATTGGTGTGGCCAGGTAGGACCCAGTCCATGTCTTTCTCAGAATCATAATGTGTGTTATTGCCAAGTTTTAGATGTTAACTCCAAGGATTTATACTAAGTACCATTTTTGTACTATAGACTCACACACTAACAGGAAGAAGTGTGGCCGAGTGATCCAAATTTATTTAGGCTAAAAAAAAACATCCTTAGTGTAAGATGTGTCTATCCTGAAAAGTTGGCTTCATTTGGTTTGATGCTTTGATGGTAAAGTGGATTAACATACAATATATATAAATACATATATCTACATGTATAAACCAGGAAAAGTGGAACCTGGAGATTTCTGATTGGTAAACCTGTGCCTTAACAAATTGTCCATGGCTTATTTGAACTTTCCCCAGGCAACATTGATTCCAAATATATATGGTTTGTGGGTCTAACTCCTTTCGTCCAAGTATTACTTAGAAGTTCCATTTTTGGCATTTTTAATCTTACACACCAATAGCAAAAGGTGCAGCCAGGTGGGACGAAGCACATGTTACTACCAAAAATCAAGTTGCCAGTTTTAGGTCTGTAGCTCCAAGGGTTTGTCTGGCCGAAGTACCATTTTAGGCTTTTTTTTATCACCACAGTTACCATATTCCAGATTTTGTAGCCCTGTTTCAAGTAGGGTCAATACCTATGAGCATGCCAAGTTTCAGAGAAATCCACCCATATGTTTGGCCAGAATGGTGGTACAAACATATAGAGAGACAGGCAGGCAGGCTGACCGACCGACCGACTGACCAACTGACTGACATACAGATAGACAGATAGACAAGCACACAGAGAGGCTGGCCGACTGACCTACAGATACAGACAGACAGACACACATACACACAGACATCTCCTTTTATGTATATAGATTTACTGACATATACAGTTAATGAATTTTGTTCTGTTTGCTGTGTAGACTCGATACTGACTTCCCATCATGAGGTAGACAACAATATGGGCATGGATGAAGTTGATGCAGACAACACTGAGAAGAGGATGGAAACAAACAATAAGAATAATGATTGTGAAAATGAAAATGGATGTAAGGAATATGAGCGTCAAGGGTCAAACCAATCAGTTTCTGAAGAATGCCCTTCAATCTCCTCTGATGAAAGGATTAATAGTACAAGGTTGGATTATCCTTCAGATTTGCGTAAAGAGTTTTCATTGAACAAGTCCCTGCCTACAAAATTTACCAAGGGAGAGGTAGAGGAATCCGTGGCAGACAGTCTAGCAGTAATTAATTTGACTGATGAGGCTGCCTCAAACACTGGAGCCATCACTAAATTCTCAGGGCTTCCTTCATCTTATCAGAAAAGAGTGGTTGAAAGTTTTAAGGTATATTTCTCCCCCCCCCCCCCTTTTTTGGTGTGTCTGCCTTTTTAAAGACGACAATCTAGTTTTTCTTATTATACTTAAGGGTAACTGAACTGGAAAAAAAAATTGTTTTATTGTCTCATCTTGTTATCCTTGGTTCAAAACCTTGTATAAAAAAATTTAGAATTTTTTTTGTCCAATATTCATAAAAAAAAATTGAGCTTTAAAAATTTACTTCCTGTGGGGATGAAACAGTTCAATGATGTCACACGAGGGACAGTTGCAGCAAGAACTCAATGAAAGTGATACGCTACTTCAACAAACTTTAACAATTCATGCATGACGAGGCTGGATTCTGCCGGTAAGTCCAGGAGTGGTAGTAGCACATAGATACCAAGCCAGGTAGCAACTGGAAAAAAATGCAAAGGAGCAGCGGAGTAGCAATTCTGAAGGAATAAGTGATGAGGTCCTTATGTAGATTGCAATAATTTCTCATAACTTCAGAGCCTAGTGACACTGCAGCTTCACCCAGCTCTGATACAGCACAGTAAATTAGGATCAAAACTTTCTGATTTGTCATGATGAAATCTAGCTATTTGCAAACTAACTGCTAGCTAGCTTTGGCCACTTTTAATGCGGAGCTAAATATTTAATAACTAGTTACACAGCTAAGAAAACGAGGATCAAAAGACTCCATGATTTTTCATGTTAAACTTGCTAGCTAGCTTGCCACTTTTGATGTACAGGTAGATATTTAATAGTTAGCTAGCTATATTGCGACATTTATATTTAATATATTAGCTAGCTGTAAATTTTGATTATTTTGGCTGTTACTAGCTGTAAATATTATAACCAAGTGTAAAAAAGAACAATTTAACACTTAGCTAGCTATTTGAACCAGAGCTGGATGAAGCTGAAGAGGAATTAGTGTCACTAAGCTCTGAAGTTATGAGAAATTATTGCACTCTCCAGAGACCTCTTGATTTATTCCTTCAGAAGAGCTGGGTCTTCAGATTAGCTACTACAGCAGTTACTATCTCGCTAGGCATCAATGTATGGCTGCCACTACTGGACTTACCTGCAGAATTTGGCCTCCTGACTCCAGGAATTATTGAAGTTTTTTTGAAGTAGCGTATCACCTATGTTGAGTTCTTGCTACTAATGTCCCCCTTGTGATATCAGGAAGATTTAAACCCCCGCAGGTAGTAAATCTTTTGAAGCTAAATTTTCTTTCTGAATATTGGACCAAATATTTCCAAATTTTTTTGTACCTGGTTATGCATAGGACAACAAGAAAAGATAATAAAAAGAAATAATTTGTTTTCCAGTTGGGTTACCCTTTAAGATTGTGATATCAGTGAAATAAAGATGGATATAATGGATATTAGGACCAAACCAATTACTTTCTGGCGAATACCCTTCTTCAATCTCCTCTGACAAAGAGATGAACAATACACAGCAGATCATACTTTAGACATGGTTAAAGTTTTAACCACATCTGTCTTAAGTATAATAAGAAAAATTAGATTGTCATCTTTGAAAAAAATACACACACACCAAAAAAGGGGGCAGAAATATGAAAATTAAAATATTTGTTTTATTATTATATGGTGAAGCATTAGAGATGTGTTGTATTTATTAGTATTTATCTAACTCTGTGTAGTTAAAGGACCAACTCCCTCAGTCTCCAAGTTCTTCATTATTTTGCTTACCACCTTATCCTGTGTCTTCATCGAGCGAAGCTCCTTCTTGGTGTTGTCAAAAGTTTTCTAAGTCTCAATCCAATGAGTTCAATGTTTCAAATGTGGGCATTTTCATGCAGCCAACCCAGCCATCCCAGCCATCCCAGCCATTCCAAGTAAGAGGATTGTGTTGGTGTGTGTGTATGCGAGCATGTGTGTGTTTGCACATATGTAAATAGTTCTGCACTGGTTTTAGAAATAGAACTTCATGTACATACATTCACTGTATGTGTATGGTTGATGTAAATATATATATCTATATCAGGGACTTTCTAGGAAATTTCCCAAGGGTGCAAAATGAAGAAAATGAAATGTATTTGGGGGGGGGGGGGGGGTGGGAGGCAAGCTACCACTCCAATGGACCTTAAAATTACTTGCAGGCAATCGCAGCCTCGGACCATATGATTGTCTACTAGGGCCACCTTAGGTGCTATAGTCACACCCTACATACAAGGCATTTGCATTAAACTATATCTCCAGTTTAGTTTGGAAAGATAGTGCCGGAAAGACAGTGCCACAAATTTGAGCAGAAAAATGA
This sequence comes from Lycopodina hypogea, assembly GCA_963969325.1. Classification (NCBI taxonomy): domain Eukaryota; kingdom Metazoa; phylum Porifera; class Demospongiae; order Poecilosclerida; family Cladorhizidae; genus Lycopodina; species Lycopodina hypogea. The sequence continues at coordinate 10,695,132 of OZ017788.1, forward strand.
AATGCAGTGGGTATTTAATTTTTATGTAAGTACAATAGCCATGAAAGTGCTTGAGTTATCTTTGTATGTAATCAAATGCCATGGTTTTTAAGTTGCTCATTTTATCTGCGTAAAATGTGCCGGTTTACAAGTGGTGTCTTTTTTATTATCTACCATTAGGTTCTGGAGTCACAGTTGGCTAGTGTATACCATAAGGCCATGGGTTATATGGTTATGGAGGCCCAAAGGCCATTGGTAACCTCGATTTGTCTGAAAATGGCCACCAGTGGGTGTTACAGTAGATACATTTTGGCCTTTAGATATCAATGGGTGCTGAAGTAGTGTGCACATTTTGGCATCTAGATATCAACATAAGGTTTTTGGGGTCAATGATCCATTGGTGACCTTGGTTTGTCTGTAAATGGCCACCAGGCCTAAAATAGGCCATTCTTGTCTCCAGACCACCCACCCTGTATAAGGTTGTTTTTGTTGGATGGTCAGCCTTTTTATGTATTTATTTTTGGACACTGTAGTTTGCAGCAGACTCCATCACAACATTTCCATTAGTTGTCCTTTATGAGGCATTCTTTAGCAGATCGTTAATAAAGGGATATCTAAAGAAAAAAAGGAGAAAGGAAGAGAGGGAATAAATGAAGATGATTAAGGAATGGTGTCAAAGAAAAATTTGAATTGAATGGGCATTAACCTTGTCACTACTATCTTCACACCAAATTTTATTTACCTTTGACCTCAGGATGTATCCTTTTAATTTTTGAATACATTTAGTGTTATGGACGGATGGATATACACATTCCTTTTTATATAGGAGAGTCTACAACATATGTTTTCAAAGCAGACACTTTTGTTACTACAGCCCACCAAACATGGCCGAAAAACCGCCCATGCAAGAATTTTTTGCTAGTATATAAAATGTATGTGTTCCTGTGGTGTAATTGGAGATGGCTGGAATAGTTCATTGGCTTTGTGGCTAACCATTTCCTTGTCCCATCCTGAATCTCAACCTTCGCTGCATGGGCCTTAAAGACTTAAAGAAATTTACCTGGGAAGATGGGCAGGTCTTACAAGTATGTTTCAATAGGCAATCAAAATGAACTACAGTTTGCAAACTTGTCATCATAAGGAGCAGGCTGGATTAGAGCAAGGCCTTGTTCCATGTACTAACCCATTGTTTCAAGTATGGTTGACTTTCATAAAACACTTCACACACTTGAATAAGTTTAATTTTGGTTTTCTTTTAGGAAGAACAGAAGCCTGGGAGCACCACTTCCTTGGTAACTGGGGCCAGTTCACCACCTTCATCTAACAGCTGGTAAGGTTTAACATAATTAGAAAATTTACCATTAATTCTAAAGACTGGCTCATTAATATTATATCCAAGAGAAGGGAGTACAACCCATTAAAAGCTTAACTCAGGATGTCTACTCAGGTTTGTGAAAGAATATCTAGATGCTGTATTGGCCCATTTTTCTAAAAATAGGATTTTTTTTGTGTTTCACATTTGAATTGAGATTTCAATTTGTACTTACTAGGATGTTTTCCAGAGATTCCACAAATGTAAGGTTTGCCAAGATGAGGAAATAGGAAGTTCTTTATGTGGAGCTCCTCGTGGTTCAATCCTCCTGCTGATATGATTGAGCTTCAAAACTGGTTTCTGAAAAAAGAAATAAGATACCTGCAATGACTTTGTGGTAATGACTAAATAATGACGGTGCACAATTAAAAGGTAAGCTTTGGGTCTCGAACACCTTACAATTAATGAGTACTAGTGAATATTAGCATTCACTCACAATACAATTAACAGTGATCAGTACATAAGCTAAATTAGTGTTTGGGGATTTAATGAATGCTGATTAGAAAACAAATAAAAATAATTAGTAAGCTGGCTTAGTTCTCTCTTATACTGTTATGAGATCTTCTTATACAGCATTAAGATTCTCCTGGGTATTGGGGATCTCTAGCAGAAAACATGCACACACTCAAATTAAGGTTTGTTAATGCTATTTTATTGTGAGAAAAGCACCTAGTTATTGTAGTCACAACATGCAACTTTAATTGCACACTTCTATATTTTAGTGAAAAAGAAAGATGTTTCGATGGCAGAGGGTGCTGTGATAACAAGGATGAAAAGTGGCCTACCCTCCCAAGCAATGACTGCTACTATAGTAGTCCAGGATGTGTCACCATGGCGATACATTGTGATTCACACTTTGATGTGGGTGGTTACCCGATGAGTTCCTCTCCTCCCTACTATTCCTTCAACAGTCCTTGTGGCCCTGAAACCGGGGTTCAACCTTCCCGCAGTTCTGTTGATGGTCCCTAATACAGTAGTCTCTAAATGGAACCTTGAAAATATGGTAAGAGAGTATTCTAATAGTAACGTTTGTTTCACATTTAACTGCTAAATCACGACACCACTGACAAACCTATGGCTAGCTTTAGGCCATTCGTGGGAGGAACTACACAGGCTGGAAGCCATACCCACACACCACACACCACACACCACACACTACACACCACACTCTGACAACTTATGCATTTCATAACTTCATTGTTTGGGGGCAAGTTACATATGCAAATGCTCTTTTACTTCTGATTAGTCATTCTACAGTCCCACTAGCTCTCCCCCTGTTGTGGGGGAAGGGAGGGGGGTGGGGGCTGGGTCAGCCGGACACATAAAAACATGAAAACTACCATATGCAAATAATAATTTTTTTTACATGTGTGGCTCTTAATTTTAACTAATTTAAATATCATGGTATAATTATATTCTTTATTCTACAGGTGCTCACTTCCTTCTGACCCAGTTCGTGTTTTCACTATATTCTACTAACTTTGTGCTTGTGTGTGTGGAAGTCTACGAAAAAATTGTGTCCTTAGAAGAATTCACTATTTTTAGAAAATATATACATATTCAAATAGAAAATATATAGAAATATATAGAAATATATAGAAAAATATATAGAAAATATATACATATTCAAACTATATTTTACATTATTTACCAGTTGATTTGAATAATTGTTGCAATAACTACACACACGCTTTAAAAAACGCACAAGTGCTTCTATCTGTGCATGATGTCTAGGGAGACAGCACTCAGCAGTGTGAGTGTTTTCTTCCATCTAAATGTGGTGTATATAGATGTGTGCTTTGTGAATAGATGTGTGCATGCATGTGGGTGTGGGTATGTGTGTACATGTGTGTATGGGTATGTGTGTACATGTGTGTATGGGTGTAGATGTGTCTATATGTGTATTTACGTGTGTGTGTGTGTGTGTGTTTAGATGCGTGTGTGATGTGTATGCGTGCAGATTGAGTGTAGGTGTAGATGTGTGTACATTTATTTGTGTGTGTGTGTGTTGCATGGCTGTGTGTACAGATATGTCTGGGTGTAGAAGTGTGTATGTGCTTATGCATGTGTAGATACGTGTGTATGTGAGTGAGTGTAGGTGTGTGATTGTGTGTGCATATGCATGCATGGTGTGTGTACATATGCATTTTCTGAGTGGTATATGCATGTGTGTAGATATGTGTTCTCACACTTGGGTGTGTGTGGATTATGTGTGCAGATGTGTGTGTATGTCGGTGTAGATGTGCGTGCATGCGGGTGTATGTGTGCATGCATACGTAGTTGTGTGTGTGAGTATGGGTGTAGCTGCGTGAGTGTAGGTTTGTGTGTGTGCATATGTGGGTGTGTGTACATATGTGCGCATGCACACCTGGCTGTGTGTAGATGTGTGTGGGTTTAAATGTGTAAGTGTGAATGTGTAAATTTGGGTAGATATGTTATTGCGTGTGTAGCTGTGTGGGTGTGTACATATATGTGAGGTAGATGTGTGTATGGTGTACATGTGTCTGCATATGTGTGTGTAGGCATGTAATGTGTGCATACAGATGTGTATAGGTGTAGATATCTGTGTACATTTTTTGTTTGTGTGTGTGTGTGGGTGTGCAAGCATGTGTGTGTGGATGTATATATGTGTGTGCATGCGTGTGCATGTTTGGGTGTATGTAGATGTGTGTATGTGCATGCAGGTGTAAGTGTTCATGCATGCATAGGTGTGTGTACATGTGTGTGGGTTGGTGTAGATGTGTGTCGGTGGTAGATATGTGTGTCGGTGGGTGTAGATATGTGTGTGTGGGTGTAGCTTTGTGTGCATACATGTGTGGGTGTATGTACATATGTGTGCGTGTAGATGTGTGTTAGTGTCTGCGTGCACCTGGCTGTGTGTACATATGTGTGGGTGTAGAAGTATGTGAATATGTGCAGATATGTTCATGTGTATGTGTGCATTTGTGTAGGTATGTGGGTGCAGATAAGTATGTATGCAGAAATGTGCGTGGGTGTATGTATATTTGTATGTGTGCATGTGGGTGCATTTGTGTGTGTACATGCATGTGTGGGTGGGTGTAGATGTGCGTGTGTGAAGGAGTGGCTATGTATAGCTGTGTGTGTGCAGATGTGTGTGGATGTAAATGTGTGTGGATGTAAATGTGTGTGGATGTAAATGTGTGTAGACGTATATGTTTGTTTGTATAGATATGCTCATGTGTAGCTATGTATGTGTGCATGTGTAGTTGAGTGCATGTGTAGTTGAGTGCATGTGTAGTTGAGTGCATGTGTAGTTGAGTGCATGTGTAGTTGAGTGCATGTGTGCGCCTTGTGTGTAGATTGGTGTGTGTGTGTGTGTGTGTGTGTGTGTGTGTGTGTGTGTGTGTGTGTGTGTGTGTGTGTGTGTGTGTGTGTGTGTGTGTGTGTGTGTGTGTGTGTGTGTGTGTGTGTGTGTGTGTGTGTGTGTGTGTGTGTGTGTGTGTGTGTGTGTGTGTGTGTGTGTGTAGATTGGTATGTGCATGGTTGTAAATGTGTGTGTGTGCAGAAATGTGTGGGTGGGTGTAGAAGTATGTATATATGTATGTGAGTAGGTATAGGGGCACATATAATTTTCTAACTTGATTATAATTTTCTAACTTGATTATAATTTTCTAACTTGATTAGTACTCATCAAAATTGATTGAATGCTCTGAAAATTACTGGGAAGGTTGACAAAAAGTTTTTAAAGATTTAGTTGTTTTTTTAACATTTTTTTTTGTTAATCAATTTACTTCGGTAACAGAAAAAATATATTTGCCACATTCGCTATCAGTTTTGAATGAGCTCAAATGAACTGGAACAATGGTAAAACATGGTTGTTTCTAATCTTGTGAAATTTCCATTTACCATGATAAAATTAGACTAAAATATATAATGTAATTTATTCAAATAATTTGATGTGATCGATAATTTTGTATTGAAAAAGGAGAGATTTAGTGAGTTAGACTATCATATAATGAATCAGGAACTAGAAGCTACCTCTGAGGATGGAATCCCACAGCCCAGCAGAGAGTTTAATCCCAAAATTGTCTGGGGATTTGAGCAACTGTGGATTCTAAATGCATTTTTGGTGGGATTTTGGCAAAGTAATAGTCAAATCCCAAGAAAAAAATAAATAAATAAATAAATCCAACCAATAAATAAATCCAACCAATGACTAAACCCACCAGAGGGGAAGACTTTTAATGCCAAAAAAAGAATATTTGGAGATGTGCCTAGATTCTCCTTCACCACCTTGACCAGTACCACACACCACATGATAAGTTGTAAGGAGAAACCATCTGTGCTTTTGTGGTATATGGGAGTGGTTAGTGCGCAGGTGGGCGGGTAGCTAAATGTCTTCCGAAGTTAAGGAAGAGATGGTGCTTTAAGTGCTGAACAGTAGGATAAATTCACTTGACGAGCTATGAGGAACAAAAGATCACTGGTACGTATTTATTTAGAGACTTGTTCTTAATATTTTTTTGGGGAGTTTATTGTTCCTTAGCTTGTATACGAGCAGATTAGTTTGTTCATATGAGTGTGTGGAGGCAAATGTGTTTGTTTGAGAAATAGCTACAGCTTAGCACTGGAAGAACATGACCTAACGGTCATATTTTATCCTCCACTATGGTGAGCAGTCAATATTTGCAAGGATAATGAATTGCACGGATTCGATTTTGTTGGATACTTAAATGTATAGGTTATAGCTAAAGTTAGGATTTTTAGGTTACCAAAAAAAACAAAAAAAAAAACGTTTTATCTTTGGATTTCTGTGCAAACCCTTAGTACTTGGAAGCCAGTGAGTGTCTAACATCGATAGCTACTTTCTCAAGTGCTGTCTTCACTCATGGCATAATTTTGATACACTCACTGAGAGGAAGGCTTTGCTTTGATCTGATTCTTGGTTTGTAGTTGATGTCCCCTCTTGATTGCTGCTCCATCCTCTGGATCTAGAATGTTTACCACTCTCTTTACATCATTAAAAGTGCTCAGAGTAAACAGATGGCATCCTTGATCTAAATGTTCCAGCGGGTTATTTTGGTTTGAGGGGGGTAAAGGAAGGTTGGGGAGTTTTGTTTCCACAGCAATGTATGAGAAAGGGCCTTCTTAAAAATCTTATTCAAAGGGGAAAGATTATGGTGGAACAAATTATTCCACATTTCAGTCGAAAAAGGTGAAATACGTTAAAAATACAGGAAAGGGTATTTTAGATCAAAAACTTAGGATTTAGGTGAAAAACTAAAAATCTCAACTCTAGTATAGCTATGAACCTTGCTTTTATAGTGACTTAATCGATAACTTATTCAGATGCTACATATCGATAGTTTTGGTTGATTTCAAATACCAATATCCAGAGTTAGCTCAAGTCGTTTCTACTTTATCTATTGAAATAGTGAATTGATAAAAAAAAATTATATATAATAATACCAAATGAAATAAAGATATTATATATATTGCAATTGAACTTGATAGGATCGGAATTAAATTTCTGTCCTTTTCTTTATTCCCCACTTCAGGCTACAGATAACTTCCATACAAGGTACAATTTATGCATATATGTTGTATTAATAAATATGTTGATGCACACAACACACCTACCAGTACATATCTTAACAACTTGCTATTACTACTAGGTGTGTGTGATGTACAGTATGCCTGAGCCTGTATGTAAGGCATCTTTTGTGTGTGTGTGTGTGTGTGTGTGTGTGTGTGTGTGTGTGTGTGTGTGTGTGTGTGTGTGTGTGTGCGTGCACGTGTGTGTGTAGTGTGTGTGTGTTCATTCATGTGCATATGTCAGCGTTCCTGCTCAGAGAGTTATGTAGAGGACTATTTCCAGTTCATATTGCATTAAATGTGTCTGGTAACTTGTTCTTATCTGTTACAGAGTATTATACATTTCCTGCATATGTCAATACATATTAACATTAACCAGTGAAATTTGGACTGGTTTAAGTTGTTATTGGGTTGTTGTTTGTTGTTATTGTTTGTGTGTGTATGTGTGTGTGTGAATGTGTGTTTGTGTGTGTTAGAGTGTGTATTGACTTTCCGCGTACATGATATACAGCCTTGTCTCTCAACTACCTATTGTATTATGCAACTTTCATTTCACCACCAATATATATCTTACTATGATTCTCAATTAGTTTGTTTGTATTTTTTTTTGGTAACTACTTCCGGACAATTGGGCTTAGGGGGCTAAAATTTTCAGATTTTAATGGAGGGCACCCTAACCCTAGCCCTAGCCAGGGTGGGTATGAGGAAGTTTGGTGAATATAGGACTAAAATCCTGTCTGTGTCCCTATATCTTTACCCAAAATTTACTGGTTGTCATCACAACACTATGACTGAGTAACCACCCCACTTATTACAAAACACATAGATCAGAAAAATTGTGCCCAAACTACTTCCAGCTCCTTTTCTGTGCTCTTTTTTAGCCCTGTAGGCCAAAGTATCTGGGATAAGATAGCGAACAACAGATCTACAATATCATTGAGAGATCTTGGTTATTTATGTCAATAAAATGGGTGCTATGCTGAAATATCATTCCAGATGTGGGGGGGGGGGGGGGGGGGCTTTTATCTCTATTTGTAGGATAGGTATTTTTCTAGTCATACTAAACTTCTCATTTCATTTTTTTGCTTGTTCAGTAACTCCTCCCAGATGATTGAGCCTGAAGGGCTCAAATTATATTTGCTTGATTGGGGATCACCCTGGGGTGGCTATAAGGAAGTTTGGTGAAGATCGGAATAATTCCCTACCTGTGGGGCTATTTAAAAAAAAAATTTTTTTCCTGGTTGGAGTCCCAACTCTATGCCTAAGTAAAACACACCACTTACAACAAACCACAGGTGTGTAAACACGTACTTCAGCAAAACTGTGCCAAAATGACTTTCTGCTCTATTTCTTTACTCCTTTTTTGCCCTGTAGGCCCAAGTATCTGGGATAAGATAGCAAACAACAGATCTACAATTATATTAAAAGGTTTTCATTGTCTCTGTGTCTAGTACAGGTACTATGCTATAACATTCTTCAGCAGGGGGGGTCTCAATTTCATTCTTGAAAATAAGCTACCAAGCTACATGTAAGAGGGAATTAACAAACCAACAAACGACCTGAAATTATGGTATGATATTATTGTCACCTCTGTCTGTTGAACAAGCACTTTTTTACTATGAATTAACTAAGTGGTGGTTAATGCATACATGTTGACTACCTTCACTCGGTGTGGCCCGTAAGTACCTTCAATATCATCTTGATGGAGATGAGAAACTAAAGTTGATGAATAACGAAGATAAAGAAGGAGAGAAGACAAAAGAAGAAGAAGAGAAATCCATCCATCTAGGCTGGAGTTCAGCGGAGTTTGCTGGAATGCAGGGAAACACCTTTTTCAGGGTTCTTAGCAAAGTACCTGCAACCAGCAGTGCTCCAGCTGAACATTGAAGGGACCACTGGCAGCAAGATTGGCATGGTCGAGCTCCTGGCCCATAAGACCAAGGCCCTTGTCATCCTCCTTTAGGAAACCCATTGCACCTTTGCCTATAAGCTAGTAATTTCAAACTTTACACTATCCGGGTCAATCCCAAGCAGGAAGCACGGTCTAGCAACATTTGTCCATGAGAGCCTGTCCTGGACACTAGCCGGTAGGTCTCCCGAAGATTCTGAGATCAAACTTGTGCATGGACATTGCTGGACTAAAGATCATCAACGTCTAAAAACCTCCATCTTCGCGCCTTTTAATAATGTCTTTTCTGGTGTTCCCATCCCCATGTTTATATGCTGGTAATTTAATTGCCAGCATGTGCAGTGAGGAAACAGAGCCAATACATCCAATGGGAGTGTTTGGTTGAGTGGGCAGCAAATAATATCCTAATTCTGCTCCACAACCCAAAGGGTGCAGCCAGTTTCACCTCTAGACGCTGGAACACCGGAACAAATCCAGACCTGACCTTTGCGAGTGCCGGACCAGACAACAGGCTCCCTGACAGATGTGTGCTTAAGAAGTTTCCTTGGTCTCAACATTGACCCTTGCTCATTACTGCTGCAAAACTCATGGCCCAAGCACCGAATGAACCAGTAAAGCAATGGAACTTCCGCAAGGCTGACTGGAATTACTACAGCCTCCTCACCAATGAGGCTTATCAAGACTTCTGCAGTACCATAATCAAAGTGACCAAAGATCCATCCCACGCTGTTGCAGGAACAACTACATACAATGTTGTGATGAGAAGTGTGAAAGTCTTTATCGCGCCTTCCTGGATGCCCCCAATGAGGAAAAGTCTAGCAGTGCTGCCACATCACTGCTGTCCCATCCTGACCATCGAAGACATGAATGGTGGAATGAAGTCATGAAACTGTGGAAGGAAGCCATTGATTCCATTGATTTCTCACACTCCAGCCGCTTAGCATGAGTACACTCAATAGGCTGACAGGTAATTCAAGACACACCTCTTGCAAATGTCTCGTTTCAGACAAATTCCATAGCATCACAATTTGTGAGAAATGGGATCTTCCCTATGAGAGACCATGAATCTGCTCAACTCGTGGCCTCTGATGTGTCCAGTCTTAACACCAGGCAATCAGACTCTCTCCGGTGATTTCACCATAGAAGAGCTCACGTCTGCCTTCCAACAGCTGAAGCCTGGCAAAGCCGTTGGCCCAGATTCCATCTGCCCAGAGTAAATACCTTATGCTGGTTCTGAAATGAAGTCCTGGTTGTGGAAATTCCTATCTTCCTGAGGTCAGACCAACCTCAAGATCCCCAAGGTCAGGAAAAGAGCACTATCACAATCCTTAAGCCAAATAAGCCCCCAGGAGATCCAAAAAATTATTGACCCACCTCTTGGCTGCGTATCCCCTTCAAGATCCTCGAGCGTTTTCCCTACACCCATGTTGAGTCCACCATCGACCCACTTCTCCCTAGGGAGCAAGCTGGTTTCCAACATGGGAGATCAACCATAGATCAAGTCACTTTGTTGACTCAGGACATTGAGGAGAGATTTTTGGCGAAAAAGAAGGTCGGTGCTGTGTTTTTTGATCTCACAGATGCCTATGTTAATGTATGGTACTGCTGCTTCACCTGCAAGCTTCTGTGTCTGCTGTTAGAGGCACATGGTCAAAATTATCATGGAGCTTGTCCCAAACTGCAGCTTCACCCTTACCATCAGGAGAGGAACACGCAGAAGTTTATGACACCTCGAAAACGGCATTCCACAGGGATCGGTCTTGGCCCCCTTCTATATAGCATCTACACCTATGACCTGCTGACATCAGTCTCACAGAAATATGCTTATGCAGACAATCTTGCTTTTATGCATTCTGCTGGAGACCAGCAGGCCTTCGACGGGGCTCTTAGCCAAGACCTTGCGACACTAGCAACATATCTTCAGACTTGGCGGTTGAAGCTCAGTTGGTCAAAAACGGTGTTGGCTTCCTTTTACCTGAATAACAGGGAGGCAGGTTGTAAGCTCAATGTTTCACTTGAGAGAAAATGTCTGTCCTTCACCCAGAAACCGACATACCTGGATGTGAAACTGGACTGCAAGTTGAGTTGGCCATGTTTTTTTGACATCTTACCTCAGGATTTGTTTTGAAAAATAAAGAAGAAAAAAAGCTAACAAAGGGGTAATTACCTTCTTACTGGAAGTATATTTACCTTCCACCAGAAGAGTGATTACTTTCAACTGGAGGTATAATTCTACAAGGGGAGGAGGGGGGGGGGGGGGGGGGGGGGGTGGAGTAATTAGCTTCTACTGTGACACGAAAACATCTTTCCCCATAAAATTGTTGAAGCTAAACTAATTACACTAAACAACAACATGCACACATGCCAGCAGATTAGTGTTCTGAGCTGTCTGCTAATCATATCATCACTACAATGTCTTGGACCTTATATATGTGGATCACACAAATCCATAACCTAAGTATGACTGGGTCTGCATCCTTAATCTGCTTGGCTTTTAGAATAAAGAGTAAGTTGACTCTGGCATGAAAGACTCTGTGATGTGCATTTCAGATCCTGATCTAGGAGTAGTGTTACATTTTGCTGGAAGTTCATGGGTGAAGGGTGTTGTACTACCCATCATTATCATCAGGAAAACTGTTACATTCTTGTTCTTCCCTGATCCATCTCCATCCATATACAGCCTAAACCACATCATAACCATATCTGCTAGTCTAAAGTGGAAAAACTAATCACCTTCACAATTTCTGCTTCTTGACTGTAGCACAATACTTCTTTGCCTTAGCATAATAAGGCGTTCACATTGGGTACGACCATATATTAAACTTCAAGAAAGTCATAAGACATTAAGTTTCTGTCAAAGATTATGAGGAAATATTTTAGATTAAAAATTATTTTGTCCTTATCATGTACATGTCAGTACTGCTATTCTAGTTAAGTTTTTACATCTAAATTTATCCTGAGTAGACTATTAAAAGCTCTTATAGTGCGCACCAATGCTGAACTAAGGTAAACACATAACAAGCATATTGCCATATTGGGAGTGTGCCTATACCACATCAATTCATCTCAGGGAAGTTGTACAAGGTGCTTTTGTCTTGTGGACAACCAAACTCGTGACTTCAACTTGAGATAAAGCCTGGCATTCCATAACTACCCAAGTATTTGCCATGCCAAAATGTCCTTTCCATCTATGTACATCAATTAAGGTCTGATTGTAGTTGGCCATAAAATTTATGCTAAAGTATTTTTAAACTGTTCTTTAATTATTTGTGTATTTGCATAGGTTTAAGAATCTCCCTGAGAAGGATTTGAACCTTGAGAACAATGCTTACAACAATATCAATACCAACTTTACAAACAAATTTATGGAAGATAATACTTTAGCTGGAGGTGAGGATAAAGATTTTTTTTCTCCTAAATCTCTTCAAGATGTGGTGTCTAAGCCTCAACCTTTACCCCATGCAATGAGCAATTTAAATGACTTAAATAACTTGGATGATGTTGCAAGTGAGGAAGGTGGAGAGAGCTATAATGAAATATGTGATCCTCCCACACGTAGGCATGAAGAGTTTGAAAAACATTGTGCTCCTGTCAGACCCTCTGAGATTTTTCCAACAGAGCAACCAGTGCAGAAATCTTCCATCATTCTTCCAAATGATGCTAACATGGAATGCAACAGTGATAATGCTAATCCTATTTCTTCAAGCTGTACTGAAAGTACCAGCCAATCAAGGAGTCGTGGTTCACAATCTACAATCACTTGGCAATTGAATCATAAAGTACTCAGTTGGTGGCTCAATTTTATTTTGTCACTCTTGCTGATACTGAGTAGTTCAGCCAAGATGGATAACAGGACAGCTGAAAATTCTAATTTTGGACACATTTCCCTTTCTCCTCAGTCCTTTTGCGAAATGAATATGAAGAATTTCTCCAAATTTATGTCATTCACTCGCCAATTGGTACTGCAAGATGAGGCACCTGAAAATCAGAGCCAACATCTACTCAGTTCAATGGAAGTGAACATTACTTCAGGTTTGGTTAATTTATTGGACAGGTACCAAATATTTTATTTCAGTGGAGGTCTGCTTGTGATTCTCATTCTTTACTTTAAATACTGGCATGTGGATGAAGAAGAGCGAGAGCCAGAAAGGGTTGCTATTGATGGTGAGGATTTCGCTCCATTACTGCTGAATAATTACATTCCAATGGAGCAAGAAGTGTATTCTGATTCCACATCCAGCCTTAGCCAGGTGGAACATCCTAGCATTTTTCAGACATCGAGCGGTTATTACAGGACATCTAGTGATTATGATACTAATTTTGCCCCTTCTCATCCAGTAGATGTATCGCAGCAAAATGTACTTGTCTTTCCTTCTGACCATCACCCAATCTTGGTCGAACCTATGAACAGAGATGGAAGCAACATGGCAACAGCCATGCCCACTCTGATCTGCTCTCCCCTCAACATGGACATTAAAAGCACTGTGCATGGGCATGTGCAGGAGCATATGCAAGGTTATTACGGGGAAGTGGTTTCCGAACTTGAGACAGAGAATATGCTTCACTCAAGTCTCTCAAAGGAAAATGTTGAAGACGTGAAGAGACGAACGATTCATTCGCAAGAAAAAGCTGTTGGGTCCACTCAGAAGTTGGCTTCGAATGATAATATCTTCCCAACAGCTCTCCACCAACGTAGATCTTTGCACACACCTCGCCGGGTGACTCGAGCTGGACATAACTCGACTTCAGCCGTTTTTGTTGCTTCTAAGGTACAGCTCGATGTCAGTAAGTATACATTTTGCTTTCCTACATCACCAGAACCTCTGCCATTAGCAGCTGATAAAGACATGCCTAATGCACTCTCACTTTCCCTTTGTCTGGGATATGTGTGTGGTGCGAGCGCATATCTGGATGAGAATATGATATTGAAGAGCTTTAACGGCAATGTGGAACCAGACACAGTACGTGATCCTCCGGAAATTTTTCCACCATCTGCAGACTTTTATTCAACAACTTCCATAATTCAAAAAGAGTCGGGTGTTGTTGCTCAGCAGTTGCTCAATGATAATACAGTGACATCACCATCTGTGATACAACCAGAACAGAGTTATGTGCATGCATTCGTCAGCCAACTGGGAGAAGTTTAAAGTTTGTATGATGAGATACATTTTATTACAAAAAAAAAAAATTTTAAGTCTCAACTTTTTAAAGTTGTAATATTTTGTTGTTTCTTTTTGTTTTTTCTGTTGTATATAATTCTATCTCATTTCTATTTTTTTGATGTTTTTCAAAATTATATTTTTGTTTAACAATAATAAACTAATATATGTGTGTATATATGTATATATATATATATATGTATATATGTGTGTATATATATATGTATGTATGTGTGTATATATGTATATATGTGTGTGTGTGTGTGTGTGTGTATGTGTGTGTGGCTTTTATTGTAGATGATAAGAAATAATCATCCAAACCAAAGTTTGCAAAATAGGGATCACATGTAATCAATAGATTAAAAATTTCTGCAAGCAATAGGGGACTTGCATTATAACGGCACATACAACTTATGATCCAGGTTCCTGCTTTTATCATACTAATGAAATAGAAACTAATATATAATTTTCAGCATGCTGATAGCAAATTTCAGAATTTAAGAGCGAACAAAATGGTGGGTAAAAGAGTAAAAAGATTAGTGGTGACATTTCAGTGAGCTTGCTAGTTAATTCTAGGAACTCATAGGTTGGCGCTAACAGCGGTGAGTGTCAGACAGATGCCAGAAATGGTGTTCGCCTTGAAGTATCCTCTAATTCTTTTCAAAACACTTTCTTACGCAACATCTCATCTCCAAATTTCTTTATTGCCACAAGTGCTGCCTGACAGAAATTTGAGAATTATTGCAGCTTCTTCTTGGCCAAGATTAACTCTGGCAACTGTCTGCTGCTTACCTCTACTTCCAACTGGCAATGAGTCCTTAGAACTAGCAGCATTTCAATGGCGATGTCATAACTAACCTATTGTTAACTTTCGCTCTCCATTTTTCCACAATTATAGCTCAGAATATTATGGAATTTGCTATCAGCGGGCAGGAAATTTTCTATTCCTATAATATGGTGAAAGAACTAGCTATTTTGTAGCTGCAGTTCTCAAAAATAGCGTTGCCAGTCCCGAATGTCAATACATTTTCTCTGGTGGTGGAGGTTCACTGACACCAAAGTTGACATGGCAGGTAGTATGTGACGTAATCATGCAAGTCCCCTATTAAGCTGTGAAAATCTCTGCCATAAAGAGTTTTATCCTCCCCAGTGTGCTCTCATCAGTTCACTCCAATGAAAACACCAGTTCTTCAGTGTTTTCTCACACCCTGGATGGTCAATCTAATCCAAAAGTAAATGTGAAGGAGAAAAAAAAAGAAAAAAAAAAAAAAAAAGAAAGAAAAGAGAGCTTAATAATAATAATTAAAATTTTTGGTGTAGAAGGAATCATCAATTCAATTTCATATTTCCAGTCAAAACTTGTATTTTTTAATCCAAATTTTTCTAGCATATCATATATGCCAAGTTTCATCAGTCAGTTAATGTGACTGACCAATTTCAGTTTTTTAGTATGGTAACCCTTTACACAAATTATCCAAAATGCTGAAAATGCTTACCAGGACCTCTTAGTTCCACTTTGTTGCTTTTCAACTGCCCATTCTTTTACTTAATCCTGCTCAGACCTTGTTTCAGACTGATGTCATGCATGTTTCTTCTTCTTCCATTAAAAAAAAACAACAACAATATATATATATTAGGGCTAGGGCTAGGGCTAGGGCTAGGGCTAATATATATATATATATATATTTTTTTTTTTTTTAATGCCCTAACCTTAACTATCATATATATAGAAAATTATTGCTATGCAATGTTCCATTCAAGTACCTGTGTTTTAAATTAGATATTATTTTAACTATATTTGTTCTTGTAATATTCTCATGTGATACACCACCTGTTCTACCTGTTCTCTCTACTCATATTCACTATTTGGTTTCCACTAATATTACGAAAACATAATATGCCATTAGTTCATACTCATACTCACCATTTATCTTCCATTAATAATATTATCATATTATATACTGTTCTTTCATATCATCAAGGGCTTCTTTGGCAGAAACTATCAAACATTCCACTAGAAACAAATATCACTGGAGCCTGATTTTATCTTCTTTTTCAGATCAGGGTGCTCTCTTTTGAGCAGACCGTTTCTTATTTCTGCAGAAGAATAAACTGACTTAGTGGCAGGATGAGTTACATGCAAACGGACCACAGTTATTATTCAAATAAGCTTGTGCTGATGTATACATTCAGCATAATTGTAACTAAACTGCATGAGATCATCACAGTCACATGCAGGTACAATAATTATATTATAATAAGTGCCAGTCATGCATGCCACAGATTTTTTTTTAGTAGTAGGTGGGTTTTCCCAATATTTGAATGAAACAGGTTTCTAATGACACTAAGAGAAGCAAATAAATATTAAAAAAATAATATTAAAAAAATAATAATAATAATTGTAAATCAGATTTATAACTCCATAGCTGCATGAAGCTATTTCAGCTATTACAACACTGAAACAATCCAATAGTGCATCGGTTCCATGTTTTGGTTGAGGTTTGTGCAACCAACTTTTGCAGATGTAATATGCAACCACTTCTGTATGATGATATTTGAAAAGAACCTAATTGCAAGCCTTTTTTTCTTTTTTTTTTCCCCCTTTAGACTCCATGATGCACTTCATCTGAAGGGGTAAAGAACAAGAAAACACTGTAATACTCATTGTATTGGCACATTCCATAAAATCAGTAAATAACACTCAGGGTTACTTCTGCAATGATATTGGGTTGAACAGTCCCTAGTGTTAAAAAATAATTGTGAAGGAATCAGGTTATGTTGGTTGATAGTATGAACTCTGGACAGTTGCACTCAGAGATATCTAGCATTTGATCACAAGCTGTTCAATATGTTGTTATATTCTGCAAGAGGAGTGCTTATAGTTGATTATCAAATACACTTTTTGTAATACGTTACATTGGCATGGATGAGCTTAAATAGTTGATTGTGTGTGTGTGACTGGTGGCATTGAATTGTGCTTGTTGCATGTTTGAATCACGTCAGGGTGTGTGGTGTGTGGCTTATGGTTATTAGTTATGATAATACATAATGTCAACATGAATCAACACATGTCAATGATTGTAATCAATGACCAGTTAAGTTAGTCCACTACACAACTCCCCCCCAGAACTGCAATAGGTAGGTTTAATGATTCTGCCATATCTTGTGGTATATGGGGCATTGGTTGAGGCCGGAATACGAGTTGGTGGTGGTGAGGAGATTCAATTTGGTGGTGGTGGTGAGGAGGATGGGGCCACTGAAGGGGAAGGTGTCGATTGTGAGGGGGAGGGTTTGACATGATTATGAAGATAAGCAGGTTTCAGTCTGTCAATAGATATGATCTCTTCCTTGTTTTGCTTTATAATGGTAAATGTCTTATCACCTTTACCAATTACTCTAAAGGGGCCCTCATGAGGTCTGCACAGGGGTGTTTTGTGCCTGTCAACTCGTACAAAGACAAAATCAGCAGTATCCAAGGCTTTGATTGGTGAGCACTTAGAATTACCACGAAAATCTGTAGTCTTGGGCACAAATTTGGTGATAAGTGAATCATGTTGTCTCTGAGGTGGTGAAACAAATTCTCCAGGGACAATCAGTGTTGATCCAAACACCATTTCAGTGGCTGAGCAGTTCAAATCTTCTTTAGGGGCAGTCCTGGTCCCTAACATAACCCAAGGTAAAGCTAGGACCCAATCATTATCACGTAACCTGGCCTTTAAAGCTTCCTTTAGGTTCCTGTGGAACCTCTCTACCATACCATTTGATTGAGGGTGATAGGCGGTGGTGTGATGAAGGGTGTACCCTAAACTTTTGGCGATACCCAGCCACAGTCTTGATGTGAATTGAGATCCTCTGTCTGAGGTTATGTGACTGGGTATACCAAACCTTGAAATCCATCCAATCAGAGCCTGGATGCAGCTCTCTGCTGTGGTATCTTTGAGAGGGATGGCTTCAGCCCATCTAGTTGTTCTATCCACCACAGTGAAAAGGTATTGAAACCACTGGGAGGGTGGTAATGGTCCCACAATGTCCACATGGATGTGATCAAATTTTCTGTCTGGAATAGGTATATGTGCTGGGATAGTTTTAGAATGTCTAACTGTTTTAGCTGTTTGACAGGGTATACAAGTTTTAGCCCATATTCCAACTTGATTATTCATGTGAGGCCATACAAACTTGGTAGAAACAATTTTTTTGGTACTCCTTATAGATGGGTGGGATAAACCATGAAGCAGGTCAAAAATTCTTTTTCTCCAAGAAGCTGGTACCACTGATTTAAGTTTTCCTTGAGAGATATCACACAATAGTTTGATATTGGAGTCACCCAATGGCACCCAGTCCAATACCAGGCTACTATTAGCTACTTCATCAGCGACTTCATCAGTGACATTCTCAGAAATTTGATCTTTTGCCATAGTAAAAAAATCTATATCTGTGCTCAATGTATTCACACTGTGCCTAGACAGAGCATCAGCCACAACATTTCTTTTTCCTGATACATGTCTGATGTCTGAAGAGAATTCAGCAATAAAGCTTAATTGTCTCTGTTGTCTAGCAGGTCCTGGTTCAGATACTTTAGTTAAGCTGAAGGTGAGGGGCTTATGATCAGTGAAAATGCAAAATTCCCTTCCCTCTAAGAAATACTTGAAGTGTTTAAAACCTAGATATATTGCGAGCAGCTCTCTATCATATGTGCTGTATTTTTGTTCTGTAGTTTTAAGTTTCTTGCTCAGGAAAGCTAAGGGTTGCCAATCCCCTTGAACCTTGTGCTCCAGAACAGCTCCAATGGCAGTGTCAGAAGCATCAATAGTAAGGGCTATGGGTGATGATGATGGGTCAGGATGATTCAGCATAATGGCATTAGCTAGCATCTCTTTGGCCCTATCAAAAGCACAATCCATATCAACAGACCATGTGATCTTCTTAATGGATTTTCCATTTTTACCAATGGCTTGGTACAGGGAAGGGGGGGGGACAGAATTTTAGCAGAATGTGGTAAAAATCTATTGTAGAAATTAATCATCCTGACAAATTCTTGTAACCCTCTGATGTTTATGGGCTTGGGGAACTCTCTGACAGCTTGCACTTTTTGACCTAGAGGAATAGTTCCCTGTTTGGTAATATGATGGCCTAAGAAATCAATCTCAGTGCAACCAAACTGGCACTTGGCAGGATTAACAACCAACCCATTCTGTTCTAGCCTTTCAAACAGAATTCTCAGATGCTCCAAATGCTCAGCTTCATTCTCACTGGCCACTAATAAATCGTCAATATATGTGAAAACAAAGGGAATGTTTCTGAAAGTGGCATCCATTAACCTCTGGAATGCTTGAGCAGCATTCCTGAGGCCAAATGGCATTCTTAAGAACTCAAATAACCCAAAAGGTGTTATAACTGCTGTTTTGGCTATGTCTTCCTGGGCCACAGGGATCTGATGGTAATCCCTGACTAAATCAATCTTTGAAAAGATGGTTTTCCCAGACAGGTGTGCTGAAAAGTCCTGTATATGGGGGACAGGGTACCTATCTGGTAGTGTGACTTGGTTGAGCCTCCTGTAATCCCCACAGGGTCTCCACCCCCCTGAAGTTTTGGGAACCATATGTGAAGGTGAAGCCCACGGGCTGGAAGAGGGTCTGATGCTGCCCAGACTGACCATGTTGGAAAATTCTTTCTTAGCTACCTTGAGCTTATCAGGGGGTAACCATCTAGCTTTAGCAAACACAGGAGGACCATGGGTGGTGATAAAGTGCTCAACTCCATGTTTGCAAGAATGCTGGTGGAACTGAGTGGTTGTGACTGATGGATATTTGGAAAGTAACACCTTGTACTGATGACTGGGTGAGCAATTGTACCCAAATGTGGACCTAACATGGAAGTGTGTTCAAGTGGTGAGGTGCAATAGGTACTGGCATCCACAAGTTCCTTATTAGCCATATCCACTAGCAATTTATTAGCCCTTAAAAAATCAGCTCCCAACAGTGGCTTATTCACCTGAGCCACAACTAATTCCCAGTGATAAGTACCTGAATTGAAGTGAAGAGTGAGTTTCCTTGTTCCAAAAGATTTGATCCTGCTGCCATTGGCAGCCACCAAAGCTGGTCCAGACTTCACTGTTCTGCTTTCCAATCCTGTCGCTGGTACCACACTGACCTCTGCTCCTGTATCCACCAGAAAGCGTTGTTTAGTCATCTTATCCAATACGAAAAGTAGGCAATCTTTTAGGCCAGCCACTGCTGCCATTACTTGTGGCTGGCCTGCTCTTTTACTGACCATGCACAAGGATTTTGACATCTTTTGGCTTCTTTTCCCCATTTCCAGTGATAAAACAGTATTTTGATTTGAAGTTGGGTTGAGAGGTTGGTGGTTTCTTCTTGGAAAAGACAGAACTTGTTTCTTCCCATTCCTCCAATGCGTTAGTAGTAGTGGCCACTTCTTTTGCAGACCAGAATAGGTCTGCTTGCTTGGTTGGCCATGGCCCTGCAATTTTCATGTTTGACTGCAACCAATTAGGTCCTGATGTCTTCAGGCAGTCTCTCCAGGAATAGTTGTTTGAAAATTAGGCAGGGGGGGTGATTGCCTAGCAAGGCCAATATCTCATCCATGAGTTTGGATGGTTTAGCTGCACCCAAGGGGTGGATATGTAATAGTTGAGAGGCTCTCCCCAATTCAGACAACCCAAAGGTATCTAGGAGTCTTGCCTTGATAGCTTGATATTTGCCTTCTGCAGGTGGTTTTCCAAGAGGTGCAGGAGTCTGGCAGCAGTGTGTTGGTCCAGGGAGGCTAGGATGTAATAATACTTGGTGTCATCATTAATAATTCCTCTGATGATAAACTGTGCTTCTGCCTGTGTAAACCAGCTTCTGGGTTGAGTGGTCCAGAAGGGTGGCAATTGGAGAGTTACAGCATGTTCATGAGCCATTGAAGATCAACTTCACAGCTTCGGGGTCATCAATATAGTGGATTATCAATACACTCTTTCAAAATCATTACATTTCATTGGCATGGATGAGCTTAAGCAGTAAGAGCACAACATAGTTGATTGTGTGTGTGTGTGTGTGTGTGTGTGTGTGTGTGTGTGTGTGTGTGTGTGTGTGTGTGTGTGTGTGTGTGTGTGTGTGTGTGTGTGTGTGTGTGTGTGTGTGTGTGTGTGTGTGTGTGTGTGTGTGTGTGTGTGTGTGTGTGTGTGTGTGTGTGTGTGTGTGTGTGTGTGTGTGTGTGTGTGTGTGTGTGTGTGTGTGTGTGTGTGTGTGTGTGTGTGTGGCTTGTGACATTGAATTGTGCTTGTTGCATGTTTGAATCACGTCAGGGTATGTGGTGTGTTATGGCTTCTTTTTAGCCTAACATTGAAACAGTAAAGGGTGTGGTCTTATACATGTACTTAAAATGTTCCACAGATTATATCGATTCAAAATATATATGGATTCATGGGTCTAACTCCCTGGTTTTTTTGGGGTTGCTGAAATGCCATTTTTGGCTTTTTTTTGCCTTACAGAGGGAAAGGAAGAGGTGTGGCCAAATGGGACCCAGCCCAGGTTAATCCCAAATTGAAGTTACATATGCATACCAAGTTTTAGATCTGTTAGTCCTAGAGTTTTTCTTGCAAAACACCATTTTTGGCATTTTCTTGTTACTATGGTAACTATTTTCCGAAATGTTTAGCCCATGTTTTAAGTTGGGTCAAAGCCTATCATCATGCCAAGTTTCAGAGAAATCCATCAACAGGTTTGGCCAGAATGATGGTACAGACAGACAGACAGACAGACAGACAGACAGACAGACAGACAGACAGACAGACAGACAGACAGACGGACGGACGGACGGACGGACGGACGGACAGACAGACAGACAGACAGACAGACAGAGAGACGGACGGACGGACGGACAGACAGACAGACAGACAGACAGACAGACAGACAGACAGACAGACAGACAGACAGACAGACAGACAGACAGACAGACAGACAGACAGACAGACAGACAGACAGACAGACAGACAGACAGACAGACAGACCCTTTTATTTAGGATATATATATATATATATATATATATATACACATATATATAATCAAAATAAGGATTGTGAATCAAAAATATTTTTGAACAAGACCAGGCCAGGCAAATCTTAGGCCATATTTGGACTCATGTGTCCATATGAATGCCTATGAACCAAGTAATCCATGAAATGGCGAGTTTTGAATCTTCACCATTTTACATGCCATCATCAAGCAATAGATTAACCATTGGAATACTCACCCCCAGAAATAGCTCTTCTACAAAAAGACAACACCAATGCCAAAAAAAAAAAAAAAAAAAAAAAAAAAAAAAAAAAAAAAAAAAAAAAAGATCAATGAAAAGACAAAACACAACAAGCATCCCATCTATGAGTAACAACGCCAACAAAAAAATATCAAAGAAATACTAAAAACATAACATAACAAGTGTCCCTTGGTGACAATAGGCCTTTCCAATTATGCTAATTTTTGGACCAATTATGCTATTCTTTTTATGCTGGATTTTTGATCAATTATTCTTCTAAAAGGTACCAATTATGCTTATAAAGGTACCAATTATGCTTATAAAGGTACCAATTATGCTTCAAAAGTAAGTATTATTCCTACATATTGGTCGTCAATTTTATAAGGTACAGAAAATATTCATTTGATCCCAAAGACAAATATATTAAGTACCAACAACAAAAAGAGGAAAAAAAGTAATCAGTAATTTTCTAAAGAACAGCTTTGTCTTTCATTGATAAAATTGTTGAGCATCTTTCAGCTGCAGCTCACCATAGTTAGACTAAAAGCATTTGCTTGCCAGCTCTGACCACCCTGGTGGTTCCTCTTCCATGTTTTTGCCACCACTATAATTTCCAAACCTCAGTAGAAACACCCACAGCTTGAGATCAATACTTTGGCACTTCAGCTTTAAAATTATCCTAAACTAACAGAGTGAAAAAGGGCAAGACATTTAAATGTTCAATATAAATATTAGTAGGTTTAGGTTCACACGATTCAGCAGGATAAAAAAATGGGGGTGTTTCGAATGCATTCAATGGTAATTTGAGATCATTGTAAAACTTCAGACAAAAGTAAAGATATGCTGGTTTGCACATTGTGGTGTCGTTACCACCCAAAACACTTTAGTCCCAGAAAACAGAACTGTGACATTCAATCAAGATTTATTATTTTTTTATTAAAATGGGTAAGGTTCAAACAAAGACAACATAAGAATAGTCAGGGAGCCTGCACAGCAGACAAGAAAAAAATAAAACAACAGGAAATGATGATATAACAAACATGATAAAAGGTAGTCATACAGCTGTTGATAAAGCTTTTGATTATCACCAGACAGTTTATGTACAAATTGCAGCAGTTATGGGATAATGCTCTGTGTCGCAAAAGAGGAAAGAAAGGATATGTTCATTGTGACAATGCTGAGGGCTACCTCTTTCAAGATTATATGTTGCTTTCAAGGGTAACTGAACTGGAAAAAAAATAATAAATTTTTTTATTGTCTAATTTTGCTGTCCTTGATGCATAACCTGGTATGAAAAAAAAATTGGAAATTTTTAATCCAATATTTATGAAGAAAACTTAGCTTAAAAACTTTACTTCCTGATGAGGGGGGGGGGGGGGGGGGGGGGGGGGGGTGTAACTAGTCATTGCCGGCTGCAGCCAGATATGAATGGTTGTGATACATTATTTCAACAAACTTCAACAATTCCTGAGGCCCAATACCACCAGTAAGTCCAGGATTGGTAGCAGCACATTGAGAAAGAGTTGTGGAGTTGGAAATCTGAAGGAATAAGTGAAGAGATCTGTCCCTTGGGAGAGTGCAATAATTATTCATACCTTCAGATCCTATTCATACTGCTCCTCAGTTCCATCTATCTCTGATTCAGGTACAGAAATGAGGATCAAAGACTTTCTGATTTATCATGATAAAATATAGCTATTTGCAAAATATTTTTTAGCTTTGGCTACTTTTGGTGTGGAGCTAGATATTTAATAGCTAGCTATATAGCTACAGAAAATAAGTATCTTGTTATGGTAATACTTGCTAGCTAGCTTGCCATTTTTGGTGTGGAGCAAGGTATTTCATAGCTAGCTAGCTAATAGCAAACTGTATAATTGTTCTTTTTACACTAGGTTATAACATTTATAGCTAGAAACTACCCTGGGCTACAAGCTATAAATGTTAAAACCTAGACATGCCTGTAACAAAAAAAACAAAAACAATAAACATCCGGAATAAAAACAAACAAACAATAAACACCCCGAATTGATCAAATAACATAATGTCAAAAGGCAAGTGAAGTAGCATCAACAGCCACAGAAATGCGTGCCCGGCGGAGAGGTGCACTTCAGGAAACAGCAGCAGCAGAAGTAACAAACGTGACCACAAAAATGCACAATCAGAGTGGTGGACTTCAGAAATCAACAGCAGCCAAATTATCTACCATGGAAACAGCAGCAACAGAAATCAACTGGCTAAAAGAAATTTTCAAAGACACTGCCAAGACCTGCCAAAAAATTATTCAAGAGAACACTTTGTGACCATTGGAAGAACAGCAGATGTGTGCCAACACTGCAAAGCATAGAAATAGGCAAAAGAGCCATCAGTGTCAGTAGCTATCCCATCTCTGTCCTCAGCTAGCACTACCCACACCCTTAAATGGACTGGTTACAATCACATATCAGCTACCTTTTCCAAAGGTAGTGGACTCCTTCACTCATTGATCTGGTCGTCTTACACATTCATCAAGACCAGCCAGATTCTGAACCTCTATGGGCCCTGCACTCTGCTGGTACCATCATATGTATGGGGGGGACCAGGCACAGAGCCTCCCTGTTTCAAAGCTTTAAATGACCCAGCCAGTCACTAGCAATGACGGGTTCTACTATCCTACAAGTAAGTCTCTATTTTTTTGCTACTGATAGCTCTACTGGCCTCAGATATCTGGTGGATACTGATGCAAAGTGAGTGCAAATCCTCTGACTATGGATAAAATTATTTCCAGACTAAAGCTATTAACTGCACTGAAATATCAACTTCCAGCACTTGCTCACTAAACTTGATCTTAGCTCAATCTTAGGAGAAGATTTCTTATATCATTTTTGTCTTCTCATATGTATGTATGTATGTATGTATGTATGTATGTATGTATGTATGTATGTATGTATGTATGTATGTATGTATGTATGTATGTATGTATGTATGTATGTATGTATGTATGTATGTATGTATGTATGTATGTATGTATGTATGTATGTATGTATGTATGTATGTATGTATGTATGCATGCATGTATGTATGTATGTATGTATGTATGTATGCATCTATGCATGCATGTATGTACGTATGCACGCACGCACGCATGCACACATGCACACACACATACATACATATATATCCACAGTTGAGTATCTTTGAAGCATCGGAGTGGGCAGTCCTTCTAGTGTTACTCAGGCATTTGATAACTTTAACAAGCAATCCACGAAGGATATTTGATTAAAAGTTCCCACCAATGACTTTATGCACTGAAAAAGAAGGCGTTCTCTACAAATTCAAAGAACTTTGAAGAAGCAGAAATATTGCCCACAGCAGAATAGCCTATTACGGTGAGGGAATATGTAAAGCAAGGAATGTAGTCAGCAAGAGGATTCTTTCCCCAAATTATTGATTCTGCACTGTGACCCTTCATCCCAATAAACTGCACAAACCTTTCTACAGGCTGACTGTCAAGGACATATCTGGGAATGTGCAAAGCAAGGAATGTAGTCAGTAAGAGGATTCTTTCCCTGAATTATTGATTCTGCACCAGTGACCCTTCATCCCAATAAACTGCACAAACCTTTCAACAGGCTGACTGTCAAGGACATATCTGGGAATGTGCAAAGCAAGGAATGTAGTCAATAAGAGGATTCTTTCCCTGAATTATTGATTCTGCACCA
This sequence comes from Lycopodina hypogea, assembly GCA_963969325.1. Classification (NCBI taxonomy): domain Eukaryota; kingdom Metazoa; phylum Porifera; class Demospongiae; order Poecilosclerida; family Cladorhizidae; genus Lycopodina; species Lycopodina hypogea. The sequence goes on from OZ017788.1 coordinate 10,721,062, forward strand.
GTGACCCTTCATCCCAATAAACTGCACAAACCTTTCAACAGGCTGACTGTCAAGGATATATCTGGAAAATACAACACAACTTGTCAGAATGACTCATATTGGGGTTAGAAAATTAATTAATATTTATCTGTCTTGATTTCCTCAATAATAGTGCTCAATACTTCCTTCCCTCTACTAGCTCTGAGTGGGTCACATGACATGCAGTGGGAGACAAGCAAGAAACTGACCTCTTGCCCTTGGATTAAACTGAAAAAGGAGTTCCAGTGAGCCCAAGAAGTTGCCATTGCTTGGTGACCTAATCACATGGTCATTATCTCGAAAATTACACATGACATACTCTTGTTATAATTCGCTCTTCATGATTCATACACAATATATATATACACACACTGACTGTCCTGTTATTTTTCAGGGCAGATTTTCTTGCCAGTCAGGGGATGACCTCTGACATAATATTATTAGTAGTAGTATTAATAGGTGAGCAAGAGAGAGAAATTAGAGAGACAGGAGAGATAGAATTAGAGAGTGAGACAGGTGACATGTGGGGTGCATTTGCCATATACAGATTAATAAGATTTAATACTTAAAGGAAAATGTTGTACAGCCCCTGCTTATACTGGGCCCCTAGGATTCAACCTAGTCAGCCTTATGGATAACACAGCACTGGGTCTAGATATTACATGTGTCATGCAGCCATTTTTAATAAGAGTAAACCTGGTCTTAATAGGACCAAAACTGTTGGATGAGTTAGCACACATACAGAATAAACCCAACATAATCATTATTACCTATCAACAACAATAAACAAATTTTGAACTTCATAAAAATAGCAAAATTTGGCTTCCTCACTCAGAAATGAGTTTTTGCAGTCAGTGACCAAACAGCTGAATGGATTTCGATGAAATTTGGCAGATATGATCTTGAGTCTACTGCACAGACCTCTAGGTAGTGAGTTCAATAGATTAGGGATATACATGTAGATGCAAATGAATACAAACCATAGTTTATCAGCTTAATGACCAGCAAAACAGGCATAATATTTAGCTAGTTTAATGAAACAAATTTTGTGGAAATAAAAAGAGAAAGAAGTACAAGCGATATAATATACATACACAGTATAAAAGTATATATATTTCAATCTGAATCCATCATATCATAAATTTTTTTTTTTAATTTAACTGATAATTAGAAATTGCTCCAAGTCTTTCTGAACTGCCACCTAACAAATATTTCAAAAGAACTCCAGTGGCCAGTGAGTCTGATGTCATTCCTATAGATGTTGCTCTAACAAGAACAAAATGAATAGGACCACATTTCAATAAAAACAATTCTCAAGAGAATTCTATGTGGGATGGCAAATAGCCCCTCTTCATATACTCACTTCTTTGTCACCCTAAAATTATCTTTATCAAAAAGTCTCCCTAATTTTCTTTTCCAATGTTGGAATGTCTGAATGTGAATGGGTTCTGTGTTAAGTCATCTAAAGGGTATGCTTCATGTGGCTTCTGATTTATTTACCATTCCAGTGGTTTTATTGTTGATGTGTGTTATAGGATCTAAGAGATAACAGCTATCCCCCTCTTCCCTCCCACATTTGGGTTTGTGCATGACATTTGGAGGGAAATGGAGTGAATAAAAATGAACACAAGAACAAATAAAGTATCCTGTATGTATACCAGGTACACACTAGCCAATTAAACAGCCCAGCCAGGTAATGAGAAACAAGTTTAACAGTACACTAGTATGAACACCACAAGAAAAGGGGTTGAAACCTGATCTTGCTGGAGAGAGATACAAACCGGTTTGTAGTGTGGACAGGCTTACTGGAATCAAGTGCTCACCAGTCAGTAAAATGTTGATTATCATATACATTTTTTTTCATTGCACTACAGATATTTTGTCACTATGACAAATACTGTGGTACTCATTGTATTGTCATATTCCATATAAGAAATAAATAACATTCAGGGATTCTTCTACACAATATTGGGTTGAACAATCCATAATATTAAAAAAAAATTGAGTGAGTAATTTCAGGTTATGTAGTTGGTTATATGAAATCTGGACTGTTGCACTGAGAGATATCTAGAATTTGATATAAGCATTTTAATATTATGTTATATGATTATATCATTTTCTTGAAGTAATACATACAGACAGATTCGGTATTTATTATAATAACCATATGAATAAACTATTACTGTGGATTTACTGACATGCTTAGTGCAGTTAATGTGACAATGCATTGAACTAAATTAATAAATGTAAATGTTGATTGGAATACTTTAGTGTATGATTGATATTGTTATTAGTTTTCCTGAATAGAACATTAATGCTGTTGCTATTAGTTAGCCTTAGTTGAATATTGTAATGTTATTTGTTTGTTTGATTAGTGTCATCTTTCTAGAATATTCATTTGTCATCTGATTTTTATAAAAATAGCCTTGATTTCTTAAAAGTGTCTTGCATATTCTGAAAGAGATAAATTGAACTTCTACCTAAACTCTCAAAGTTCAGCTTTTCCACATTAATGAACTTGTATATATTTAAAACATATATACATGAAAATAAATCTGAGGAGGGGCGGGGGGGGGGGGGGGGGGGGCAGTCTATTTGGAGAAGAAAGGAAAAACAGAAAATGAAATTTTGTTTTGATATATATATTAACGATTGTCTAACCTGTCATGATGTACACTGTACAACATAGTCACTCAAGGCTGTTAATGTGATTGATCTGATGATTGCATTCTTGTAGCAGGAGAAATTTTAATATTCAATGATTGAAAAATTTTTGATGAAACTTCCTTTATATCCTGGTGTCGAGTAAATGCCAAGGAGTCGAAAAAAGGGACCAAATTGTAGAGAGTTCTTCCTATCAGCATGGTCACAATAATTAACACACTATTTCCCTCAATATAGAATGAAGAAAGAATATAGATTAGCACTGTAGGTGTACTTCCAGCAATAGTTATGAGTAGTATAAAAATGGTGATAAATTTCTTTCTATTCTTTTGCATAATATTATATGCATGAATAATCTTACATTCTTTACTATCACTTTTTCTGCCCTTCTTAATGGAATCCTGGATCATGTCATGATATCTGGTAATTCTACGTACTATAAAGAAGATAGCAATATACAAACACAGTGGCAAAATTATTCCACTTAAAGAAACAATTGCTAAACTCAAGCCCACAGAGATTTCACAACTGTCTGAACAGCCTGGGTAGGCAGTGCAGGTCTTAAATGAGGGAAAATATGTGTAGCAATCAAGAATTCCAGAGAGTGGTAAAATAACTTGTATTGAGGTTATTAGCCATACAATTGCAGAGAGTGTCCAAGCAATTGGTCCTCCATGCCTGAAGAAAGGTTTATACACTGAAATGAACTGATCAATAGTAAACACTAAAGTCATGGTGTATCTGAACAGAGCAAAGCCATCATGAATCGTTCCTGTAACGTTGCATGCCACTCTGCCAAATATCCATTCCCAGTGGATGGTTGATATCAGTATAGTTGCAGGGATAAATAAGTGATAGAGAATGCCCACAACTATAATCTGCAGTGATAAATACAAAGATCTCTGATGCAACACTGGAAACTTTATTATGATGATGAAGAGATAGAAGTTCAGAGGGAGACTGATCACAGCAGATATCACAGCTATACAAGCATGAATGATAATCACCGCTTCCGGAATCTGTAATGCTGGCGGAAGATTACAGTGGTAACTGGTGGTCAAATTTTCCATCACCACCACAAAGATATTTCACCAGCTGAGACAACAATAACTCCCAGCAAGGACTGACGTTTATTGGAACACAAAATTGGTAGAACACCTTACGCTGCGGGCGGTTTTGGTCAATGGACATCGGCATGAGAGGGACCACACCCAGTTACACTAGTTCAAGCATGCTTAATTACATCGGAAGTGCACAAATGCCTGACCACTGACAGGGGGTGGCAGGGAGGGGGCGGAGCCGGCATATGCCCCCTCCCCCCAATAAAACTGGAAATTTCCAGCGAAAAACCTGCTCATTTATGGTTTAATGTTTTGACTTAATCAGGGGGGGGGGGGGAAAGAAGGGAAAAAAACTCAATCATGACCAGGAGTTGAACCAGGGACCTCAGCACTGGTGGTCACAGGAAGTATCATAACTAGGACTTTCCCAATTATGCTAATTTTTGGACCAATTATTCTATTCTTTTATGCCCCATTTTTTGATCAATTATGCTTCTGAAAAGTACGAATTATGCTTCAAGTGTACCAATTATGCTTTAAATTTAATTAATTATTCCCACATATAGGTTGTCAATTTCATTAGGTTAAAAATATTCATTTTAAATCAAAGGTAAATTCATAAAAGTGTCAACAAAAAAAAATAATATATAAAATTAAAAAAAAAATAATCTTCCCAACCATAGCTTCCTCTTTCATTGAAAGAATGTTAAATATCTTTCAGCTGCAGCTGACCAAGGCCATACTGAAATCACTTGCTTACTGGCTCTGGACCACCTAGTTAGTTCATCCTCAGTGTTTTTGCCTCCACTGTAATTTCAAAACCTCAGCTATGCACCCACAGCTTGGGATCAATACATGGGTAGCCCAGCTTTCATATTATCTTGAATTAACAGAGTGAAAAAGAGGAAGACTTAAATCTTCAATATCTATATTGGTAGGTTTAAGTTTACACACCCTAGCAGGATAAAAAAAAAATAAGGATAATTTGAATGCATTCAATGGTACTTTGAGATCATTGTAAAATTTCAAATAAAGTGAACATATAGTAAATAGCAGCAGTGTTGGGATAATGCACTGTAGTTGCAATAGAGGAGAGAAGGGATATATGCTCATCTGTTTACAATACTAAGGGCCATCTCCTTCAAGATTATATGTTGCCTTAACAAAAACATTGCCAACATCTACAGTAATAGCCAGTTTTGTTTGTAGCTATGTGCTCTTTGTAGGATTAGATAATAGCTTAAGCAGATTTGCATGATAAAAACTCCATAAAGCAGTCATGAACTTGCTTGAGTATTTCCCACCTTAATCACCAATGTGTGTCTTGAATATGTTGGCACAGATAATCCAGTTTTTGTCTTCCAAGCTAATCTTGAATTCATACTCCAGGAAAACATGTTGTTAATCCATGATATTGAAAAGTGAAAAGTGATCCAGTACAGGTGTATTCAGCTTTCTCTACTCCCAGCTACCAATTATGCTCTGCAATTATGCTAGCATAATTGGGAAAGGCCTAATCATAACAAGAACAAGAACAATACTAAGGTTACCAAGAAAGATATACTTAACCTCTACGAACTTTGCAGATTACTGCTATGAAAAAAGAAAAAAGGAAGAAGAAAAATCACCAATAACCAAGCCACCAAGGACCTTGTGCCTAGTAATCAAAATATTGCAGTTACTAGAAGCTACTAGAGTTTTGATTTGCACCACAGGAACCTGGTCCAAGGCTATCCACCTTTAGTTACTGCTTTCTTTGAAGGACACTCAGGCTATCATGCTAACTGAGAGACAGGCTTCCATTTTGGCATTTGTTTCACTTATTACTAAAAAAAATTTAATTTCTTCTTTTTTTTAGTGTGAAAGAGCAGTATATTACTGAGTAGCAGTAATTGTCAGACTTGGAGCTACCACCTCTGATAAAAAAGAAAAAAAAGAAACATTAGTATATGGTAAAGCATCAGTCTATGATGAAGATGTAGATGCTTTCACTTTTACAGATGTATAGTAAAATGAAGTGTATAGTTTGTTTCAGGGCAACTTTTTGGGCAAATATCAAACTTTGGTTTAGTGTTAGTGTAGATGTGGAGATGAATAGTCATTAAAAACTTCACAAAGGTTGCAACTTTGTTAATGATATGGCCACAAATAGTGAATGATCACATCTGTTGTTATTATATTGAATATCCTGGTCTATATACCAGGAGGCATTTGATACAGTTGAAAATTTTAGAAGCATTTATTAGCTACACCTGAAGTAAGCATGTCAGGCAGGTGAAGGTCTGGACTCTGTCTAACTCCTGCATCTTGTCAGCATGTGTCAACCCAAGCCAGGAATCTCCACATAAGGCTCCCCATGTTTGGGTTGGACCAGAAGATGTGTTCATCACTTCCAACTTGTTAGATAAAACTTCAGAATTATTTTCTAAAAATATTTTTTAAGGTTTAATTATATTTGAAGTTATGAATCAATCACTATATACAAACCACATAGTAAAGGTAACATCTACTTATCAACAACAGATTCAGACAAATTAGTAAGAGCCACGCAAATAACAAGTATTTCATCAATATTAGAATTATGGGTATCATAATTATGTCCCAATATGTTGATTGGATGGGGGTCTTCTTAATAGCCTGTATTTTTTTTCAACTGGCCAATCACTCTCTCCACATGTATTCATACTGTGGGCAGGTCAGCTGACTCTTCCCATGTGTAAATGCTGGGATTTCAAGTTTCACTCCATGGATTGCATGTTATCAGCAATCAAGACATGACCAGGTTCAAGCAACTGGAAAGGTTGCTTTCTTTAGTGATAATCTTATATGATGCACGCCCACCCCAGCATTGAGAAAGAAATATATGCTTCCACATGTTGAGATTTCATTTAAAAATTTTGCAGCGTAATATTTTTGTAGCTTCTATAGGTGGCACTTTAAGCTTGGCAAAAATTTTTGAATATCGATAAATAACTCAGAAAAATCAATGATACACACACTCTTATGATAGACCCCTTGAATGCCAGTGGCATATTATTCTTCATGACATCCCTCGAAGGTCATCTAATAATAAATTTAAAACAGTAATATATAACTTTTAAATACTTTTGAAAGCCTCTTGATGCAACTTACAAGAACATATTAAACCTGATGATGAATCATTCATCAATAGCCCAAATTGGAGACACATAAGAACAAAAGAAACACAATTTCTAAATGGAGTGCCTCAGCTGGGGAGACACAAGGTAGTAAGGTACTGATGACTTTCTTCATCCCGACATCTTTGTTCTTTAATATTTTTTTTATTTTTTATTTTTATTTCTTGACAAACTCATTCTGCAACCACTTTTTTCTGCTTTGACCATTTCTCATCCTGCTTTTCTCTTCCCTCTATCTTCTATACATCACTTATTCTTCAAATCTCACTTTGTTTTCCTTTATTTCTAAATCTCTTTCTTTTCCATTTTCTGCACTTCCCTTCTTTCTGACACCTTTCTTATTTTCCCTCCAACACCTTTCTTATTTTCCCTCCAACACCTTTCTTATTTTCCCTCTGACACCTTTCTTATTTTTCCTCTGACAGTTTTCTTTCTTTGGTTTCCTCAAACTAGAGTTGTGCTCTTCCACTGGCCAATCTTTCTACACAAGAGAGTCATATTGTGCACTTGTCTATGGGTGCTAAGATATTCTATAGGGAAAATTTTGGAATCAAGAACGGGCATAAATTTGTGAGGAGTTGAGAAATTTCAAATTTCAATCGAATGCAGAAGCAATATAGATTGGCAATGCAGGAGTACTTCCAGCAATAATTATGAGTAGTATAAAAATGGTGACAAACTTCTTTTTATTCTTTTGCATTATTTTATATGCATGAGTAACCTTACTTTCCTTACACTCTCTTTTTCTGCCCTTCTTAATGGAATCTTGGATCATGTCATGATATCTGGTGATTCTACATACTATAAAGAAGATGGCAACATACAAACACAGTGGCAAAATTATTCCACTTAAAGAAACAATTGCTACACTGAATCCTACAGAGAGTTTACAGCTGTTTGAACAGCCAGGGTAGGCAGTGCAGGTCTTAAATGAGGGAAAATGTGCAGCAATCAAGAATTCCAGAGAGTGGTAAAATAACTTGTATTAAGGTTATCAGCATTTAGCCATACAATTGCAGAGAGTGTCCAAGCAATTGGTCCTCCATGCTTGAAGAAAGGTTTGTATACTGAAATGAAGTGATAAACTGTAAACACAAAAGTCATGGTGTATCTGAACAGAGCAAAGCCATCATAAATCATTCCTGTAAGGTTGCATGCCACTCTGCCAAATATCCATTCCCGTGGATGGTTGATATCAGTGTAATTGCAGGGATAAATAAGTGATAGAGAATGTCGATAACTATAATCTACAGTGATAAATACAAAGATCTCTGATGCAACACTGGAAACTTTATTATGATGATGGAGAGGTAGAAGTTCAGAGGGAGACTGATCACAGCAGATAGCACAGCTACACACGCATGAATGATAATCACTGCTTCTGGAACCTGCAAGGCTGGTGGAAGATTACAGTGGTAACTGGTGGTTAAATTTTCCATCACCACCACTAAGATATTTCACAGGCTGAGACAACAATAATTCAGTAGCTCACCTACTGAAGTTCATTTGGAGCAAGGACTGACGTTTTACGGAACACAACACTGGTAAAATACCTTACGCTGTGAATGGTTTTGTTTAATGGAGAACATGAGCGGACAACACCGGTTAGTGGTTACACTATTTCAAGCGTGCTCAATTACATCAGGTGAGTTCCACAAAGAGAATGTGGAATCATTGTGCACAAATGCCTATCAGACCTTGTGCTGACCACTGCCAGAGTCGGATTCAGGGATGGATTCAAGGAGGTGGTGGAGCCCACCCCTCTTCCCCCCCCTCTTAAAAAAAAAAAAAAAAAATTTTTAATTTTAAAAAAATTAAAAAAAAACCCAGCTCACTTAGGATTTAATACTTGGATTTAATCATGATTTTTTAAAATCTTGAAAAAAATGAAGATTAAAAAAACTCAACCATGACCAGGAATTGAACCGGAGACCTCAATACTCAGACGAAGTTTCATAACAAGAAACAATATCAAGAACAAGATTATCAAGAAAGAAACATTTAAACTCCACCAAGGTGTGAAAAGAAGGAAAATGGGGGGAAAAAAAAAAGGGGGGGGGGGGGGGGGGGGAACCTAAAACCAAAAACCAAGCCACCAATGACCGCCATAGTAATTCATACATTACATTTAGCTACAAGAGTTTTGATTTGCACCACAGGAACCAGGGCCAAGGCTATCCACCTTTAGTAACTGCTTTCTTTGAAGAGCACTCAGGCTGTGCTGCTAACTGAGAGGCAGGCTTCTGTGTTGGCATTTGTTTCACTTGTGGGTAAGAAAAATTTAATTTCTTATTTTTATTTTTAGCATGAAAGAGCAATATAGCAATTGTCAGACTAGGAGCTACAACTTCTAATAAAAAGAAGAAGAAGCATTAGCAGTCTATGATGAAGCTGCAGGCTTTTTCACTTTTACAGATATAAATTTTAAAAATGGAAGAAGTTTTTAGTAGGTTTTAGGGCAGCATTTTGGGCAAATATCAAATCTTGGTTAGCAATAGTGTATATGTGAGGATGATTAGTCATTAATAACCTTCACAAAGATTGCAACTTTGTTGATGACATGGCCACAAATGGGGAATGGTCACATCTTCACATCTTTTCTTATTATATTGAAGGTCCTGGTCTACATACTAGGAGGCAATTAATGCAGTTGAAGATTTTAGAAGCATTTATTAACTACACCTGAAGTAATCATGTCAGACAGATGAAGATCTAGACTCTGTCTGAATCTTGTCAGCATGTGTCAACCCAAGCCAGGAATCTCCAGACAAGGTTCTCCATTCTTGGGTTGGACCAGGTAAAGGTGATGGCTTCGTCAGATTGTACCAGGAGATGTGCTCATCTTCCAATTCAAACTTGTTAGATAAAACTTAAGAATTATTTTCTAAAAATATTTTTTAAGGTCAATTTTATTTGAAGTTATGAATCAATCATGCTATACAAACCACATTGTAAAGGTAACTTCTACCTATCAACAAAAGATCCAGACAAATAAGTAAGAACCACACAGATACTAAGTATTTGATCAATATTAGAATTATTGTTATCATTATGTCTCAATATGTTGATTGGAATGGGTCTTTTTAATAGCCTATAACTTATTTTCAACTGGCCAATCACTCTCTCCACATGCATTCATACTGTGGACAGGTCAGCTGACTCTTCCCATGTATAAATGCTGGAATTTCAAGTTTCATTCCATGGATTGCATGTCATCAGCAATCATGACATGACAAGGTTCAAGCAATTGGAGTAAGTTGCTTTCTTTAGTGATAGTCTTATATGATGCATGCCCACCCCAGCATTGGGAAAGAAATATATGCTTCCATATGTTGAGATTTTATTTAAGAATTTTGCAATGTTATGTACTTGTAGTTTGAATAATTGACACTTCAAGCTTGAAAACTTGTTGGAATATTGACAAATAACTCAGAACAATCAATGATGTCAATACAATTAGGATAGACTCCTTGAATGCCAGTGGCATATTATTCTTTATAACATCCCTCGAAGGTCATCTAATAATAAATTTAAACTGAAAATATATAACTTTAACCACTTTTGAAAGCTTCTTAATCCAACTTACAAGGACATTAAATCGTGATAATAAATTATTCATCAATAGCCCAAGTCAGAGACACATAAGAACAAATAGAAACACAATTTCTAAATGGAGTGCCTCGGCTGGGGAGACATAAGGCAGTAAAGTACTGATGACTTTCTTAATCCCAACATCCTTGTTATTAAATTTTTTTTTTAAATATTTTCTATTTCTTGATACACTCATTCTTCTTTCTGTAACCCCTTTTCTGCTTTGACCATTTCTTATCCTGCTTTTCTCTTCCCTCTATCTTCTTTACATCACTTATTATCCAAATCTTGCTTTTGCTTCCTTTATTTCTTTAAATCTCTTTCTTTTCCATTTTCTGCCACTTCCCTTCTTTCTGAATCCTGTTTTATTCTCCCTCTGACACTGTTTTCTTTCCTTGGTTTCCACAAACTGGAGTTATGCTCTTCTGCTGGTCAATCTTTCTACAGGAGAGACTTATTTTGTGCACTTGTCTATGGGTGCTAAATTTTCTGTAGGAAAATTTTGGAATAAAATCTGGATGTCTAGGATGGACGTTTAGTTGGCTTATAATGAGGGAAAATTATTACTACCCAAATTAAATGATCTGACATATATCAAGCTCAAGTTTGAACTTGATTCTAATCTAACCTAATGCAAAGTATTTATAGGTGTGTGTGTGTGTGTGTGTGTATGTGTGTGTGCATGCGTGTGTGCATGTGTGTGTGTGTGTGTGTGTGTGTGTGTGTGTGTGTGTGTGTGTGTGTGTGTGTGTGTGTGTGTGTGTGTGTGTGTGTGTGTGTGTGTGTGTGTGTTTATGTATGTATATTGTGATACATCCCTGGCCCCTGTCCTGTGTTACTCTGGCAACCAGAGCAGCAACATGATCCCTGACACACAAGTTAAATTTCACTACCAAACTTTGTATCAAGGCTACCACACCACCCCTCTATTAGTGGCTGGTTTCAGGTATAATGATTTACGAGAAAAACAAGACTTCATGAATATGTAGTTCTGGTTAACAAAATGAGTGGTTGTGGTTTTATGGTTTCATTCCACGGATGCCTAAGGAACATGGAATGCACAGGCAAGTCACCAGACCCACTTTATTTTTATTATAAATGGGTCTGTGATAGAGACTAGGGTCCAGGTGAGACTTCGGGTGCCCACACCCTTAAGCTGAGAGTCTTGGTCAGTCCTCCTGCAAGTTCCTAGCCCGGCTCCTGAAGTTTGCTTGCACTGGCTCATACTGCCTACTTAGTGCACAGGCACCCTGACTATGTCAGATTCTCATGACCATGTTGACGGTAGCTAGACAATTTTCTTTTTTGTGTGTGTGTGGGTGAGTGGGTGGGTGGGTGGATGGATGGATGGATGGATGATGGATGGATGGATGGATGGATGGATGGATGGATGGATGGATGGATGGATGAATGTATTAATGTATTACGTATGTGTCTGATGTAGGGTATATATATTCGCTATCTCTTCCCAGATGCTTCAGCCAAACAAACTCATGAAGCTACAGGCCTAAAACTTGGGATGCACACACAACTTGACACTGGGAGTAACATCTGTAGAGTCCCACTTGGCCACACCTCTTCCTCTTGATGTGTATGGCTAACAATGCCAAAAATGGTATTTCGATCAAACACATGCACTACATAGTTATATCCATAAACCTTTATATGTTTGGTATCAGTGTCACCAGGTGAACACTTTAAGAATGTCTATAAAGCTATACCCCTTCCTGTGTTCATGTCTGACAAAAAAAGGGGTAAAAATGGTACTTATACCAAACATCCCAGACAATTATGGCAATATGGCAAACTATGAACAAGCTGTCACTAGGATAGGAAACTATTTCTATAATGTTGTAGAAATTGGAGAATTTTTGTATAAAGTGATTTTTTTTCAGGGGTTCCGATATTCATTATATATAATCTTAGCCTCAGACTAACTATAATATATGGATAAGCTTAATTTTTAAAATTTCTTCCTTTTTTTACTCCCTGGAAAAATGGGGGGCGAATGCCCCTTTTGCCCACCTCTGGTTACTCCACTGCATAAGTGGACCAAGTTGATCTACACTCAATCAGCATAACTCATCCTCATATGCATTACATCAGTTAAGAAATTCACTGTTTGCTTCAAGAATTGGTTTCTTGCCTCTATTATCCACTCTTGGTGAACACTAATATGCCCCAAAAATGTTTCCCAGACTGACATTACCACTACTGAGAGTCATACCATAATTTCACAAGCTGTGATATTCAAAGCACTTTGACACTGCACTTGTGAAGTAAAGCCACCTTTACAATTGGGAAAGCAAAACAAGGATATAAATAGCATTTCATCTTTAGAGGAGGAGAATGATGTGAACTATAGACAGTATATTTACTTTTATTGACAACAATATCGTGACCTCATGAGAGATGATTCTGGTATTACTCCTTGTCTGTCAAACTCTATACTCTTGCTGTGGTGTTGTAGATATTCTCTGTGGTCATTGCCAATTGATTAGAGCCAAATTATTGTTGGCCACTATGAATATCACTGATAGAGTACATGTAGTAACTGTTCAGGTTATAGCTCACTTCCCTTAAAGTGAAACAACAGTGTTCAGATTCATCTCCATACTAGGTTTTGATAATTAGCTTCCAAATTACTGATCTCCTACCACTGGTTTCCTCACAATAATTAGTACTGGAACATTATTTGTACAACATGCTTTGATGGCTGAAAGAAACTTTGCAATACTTTGTAGGATTCATCAACAGATGAATGTCTTTGAACAATCATCCAAAATAAAAAAAAAAAATGTTTTAATATGTAACCTTCCTGTCGGAGATCCGTGTTGAAAGATACCATAAACATTCCTTGTTGAATGATTATATATAACAATTTTATATAACCTGTGCTCTAATAAGCAGCTTATAAACAAACTTACCAGTTCATGATGTCGAATGAAGAATGTCACACAATGACTTTTATATTTATTACTGAATGTTAGCATGTTACCAATCTCAGCTCATTAACAATGTACTTTCTATGAGAGATAATGTATGACTCCAGCAATAGCATTACAGTTTGTTCACTATTTGCTTTTACCTACATGGAAGGAAAAGAGGGGGGAGGGGTAAATGAAGAAGAGAAGGCTGGAAAGAAATAAGGGAGAATAACCATGTACACACACATGCGCACACACACAATCCGTGCAAATACCCACCCACGCACCTGCATGCACGCGCACACACACACACACACACACACACACACACACACACACACACACACACACACACACACACATACACACACACACACACACACACACACACACACACACACACACACACACACACACACACACACACACACACACACACACACACACACACACACACACACACACACACACACACACACACACACACACACACAAAGTGGCTACTGTCAATAATGATGACATGAATTCTCATGCTATTTAGCTAAATTATAAATCAGAAAATATTTGCTATTCCATCAGTCATCATCAGTGACCATCATTTGGGTGTGTGTCCAGATACAGATTAGAGTTTCTACACAGGGAAGGTATCAGTATTTATGCTACATGCCCTTCTCCAACATTAGCCCCCTATGGTGTGAAAGTTCAGGTTGGACAGTCATGCATGTTCTGCTGATTGAGATACTACTGGCTATTATCTAGTCTTTGATCTCTTTAGTAACTTCCTAACTCAGGAATGCTTTGAAATTAGGTTCTCTGTAAGAAAGAATTCTTACCCAAAGTACTGCACACATCTCTACATAACAAAGAAAAAAAATTAAAATTTGTATAGTAATTGCCCCATTTAAGATTATTGTGAGTATACACATTACCTTATGTTTGTCCTTGTTCCTTGTTTATGTTGTCCTTGCCATTGTCTTCAACTGCTGCAGGCAATACACCTCAGAAGGGATTGTATGTATATATATTCACATGTTGTTTATCATACTTAACCTCTACTAGAGAAAAACCCACCCTACGGATGGATTTTTGTCCCACCTTAGGTGGGCTATAATCACAAAAATGGCTGCTTTGATGACATATCTCTTAGATTTTTAAAACAAAAATGAACATTTTATTAGGTCAAGGTGTACTTTTAGAAGTACTATTTTTTTTTCTATTTTTGAGCCTTACACACAAAGAGTAAGAGTGTGTCCAGATGGGACCCACCGCCATCTTATTCACAGAGTCAAGTTGTGTCTGCATGCCAAGTTTTAAGTTTATAGCTCCAATATTTTTCTGGCAAAAGTACCATATTTGATTTTTTTTTTTATACACAAGGGGTGTGGCTATATGGATATCCTGATGATGTTCCCCTGGTGACAATAATTCTAATATATTTGGGTTTATGGGTCTAACTTCAACCTGTTCAAACGTGAATCGCGGATACATAGACAGACAGACAAACATACGAACTATTCAAACTTTATAGTATAGATGGCTAATCTCAGTATCCTGAAATTGAACTTGGATAATATATGCTTTTATGTTTGTTTGTGTGTTTGAAATGATCTCCAGGTACCTAAAACTAATAGCATTCCAATCTCTATCTTCCAAGGCTGATTTATAGCATATAATAATTAAATAAAAATGTCAAATAAAAAGTGTCAGGAGCCAAAACCTGTATTTTAATTAAACTTGAAAGTTAGGTAGAGAAATTGGTGCAGGTATAAACTTACCAACTCCTCATTAAGTGACAGATAGAGAAATCCACAAAAAAAAAATTTTTGTAGCTCAAAATGAATTTACTAGTGCTGCCAACTATATTACTTTCATTACCTTAAGAATGCCCACAACCCAGATTAGCAGTTGCTGCAAGTGTTCTCTCTATTTTTTTCCATAGGTGAAAAGAAATAAGAGTCACAGAGACCAAAAGAGAAAAGAATGTTTGCAAAGTAAAAAGGATAAGCTGAGAGAAGAGAGGAAGGAACAAAAGATAGAAAGGATAAAATACCTGCTGACCATCGACAAGGACAAGCTGGAGGGAGGCATGAACCAGAGTAGAGCCTTAAATCAGATGGCATTCAAAGTTTGTTTAGTTATTAAATTGTTACAGTATATACTGTAATATACTATGCTGGTGTGTGCACTTATGCATATGGATGTGCATGTGTGTGTCTGTGTAAAGATAAAGCAGGGGGGAAATTCTAATTCCAAGAAGAAAATTAATCAATAATAATTCTTAACTTCCTGTCAGATAGAAAAGGAGACAGTTCTAAATTCCTCCCGACTTTATTATATCTATCAACAAAAATCAAGGATAAATCTTGAAGTGAGTAGGTATATGGCTGAAGGAAGACTGCTTCACTCATGGGCATCTTTATGTTCGAGTATCCAGAGTGGACCACCTGTTGTGAAATTTGTCCCTGTCCTCCACTTAAAAAATGAATTACGTGGCACAATTCCACCCACCACCTGGGTCTTCCTTCACCCAAGCCCAATCTCAGTTTTATACTCAAACTGGTTTCCCTAGAACAATACAAGGTTTGATATATCGGATAACTTTTGAAACAGTACAGATATAAGTATACAGATAACAACACTATAGCTAGTAAATATATAAGGTCACTAAAATAACTCAATTACTCAACTAATAAATACACAATAATTACTGAACTAAATACACAATCCTCCTCTATTTAAATACACAACAATCCTTTCTCTGCCTAAATGCACAGCAATCCCCCCCCCCCCCTCTCATAAATAATAATGTTCTCTCCTTTATATAATGATAGTCTGATGAAGTCACTCAATCCACCCTAGCCAATCAAACTTCTTGTCTCTGTCTCTTGCAGGTCCATTAGCACTACAACTTTCCCAGCTTCCTGTCCCCCCTTCTCTTGTACTTAGTTTTTACATCTACACTAGTTACTAGACTTTCTGTCTCTCCTTGTACTTCCACTGTAGTTTGGTTTATCTCTACAATGCTTTCCAGACCTGTCTCTTTTGTCAGAGGTTTCCCTGACACCACCTATCCCACCTTCTCATCACACTGTCTGACAATCATCATCAATCACATCACAAAATTGTAATACTTAAGGAGATTCTATGAAATCCATTTATTGTGTGTACAGACTCTTTTCTCTCCATTTATTGTGAGTACAGTATGATTCTGCCAGCAGCTCCTATTTGCAGCTGAGGCTAAAACAAACACACAAAAAAATTCAATTCAGAAATTAAAAAATTAAGTGCTCTACTCACTCCCTTCTTTCATATGCCACATTCATTGAAACAAAGCTGCAATGGGCCTCTGATATTTATAAACTGTGAAAATGGGTGGGTACAGTTTGTAATTTTTTTCTTTTCCCCTTTTAAATAAAAAAAGTAAAATTAAAAAAAAAGTATATTATACTTAGTAGTTTAACTTAAGCAAAAAAATATTATATAGTCAATGTATACTGTATAGATCTTAATTGAACATTTCTTATGATCATAAAATATATTTTTCTCCAAAAATATAACTATTATTTTATCTACATTTTAGAGGACTAGTGCAAATGAAGAATTCATTTTATGCAGTCTATATTGGTAATTGGACAATATATGGGTGATAACTGATCAAACACATAGATGAAAGGTGTCAAATTTGTTACTTCATGATGTTATAAACAAACAAACAAAAATATATATTCTCATTTCTCTGCAAAAATAGGTAAGTAAAACAAGAATCATTAAGCACCGGCACATCAGCTGCATAACTCTCCTTGTATACTCGTGAATTGTGAGTCTTCAGCAATACACATGAATATCCAAGTTGAGATGTACAAGTAGAGTGATCTGGACCTATACCTTTGATCATCCCTATGACTGGAGGTTTACATTAGGTACAAGGTATAAACTACTGAACTAAAGTGTTCTCCAGTCAGTAAAATATTGATTGTCATGATATCTTTTTCATTACATAGTGATTATATCACAGCAAGTCAGCACTAAGGAGTCATTCTATATTTAAATACTATAGTTATATATTGTAATGTCATATTCTATACAAGAAATAAACAATACTCAAGGCCCCCCCCTCCCCCCCCCCCCCACAACCATTGTATTGCGTTATACAATCCATAAGGCTAAAAAAAAATTTTTTTTTAAACAATTGCAACAACAAAAATGCTATCAGGACCTGCTAGTTAGTTATGTGTACTCTCAGTGTTGCATACAGAGATATCTTGCAACTGATTACAATTGCAAGCTGTTCAATATTATATTATATGATAATATCAATAGTCTAGATTAGATCATTTTCCTGAACATACAACTTAAGTCCTCCTTACATGGTGTGTGGCCTAGTACAACCACCACTATTATAGTAGTCCTCTGTTCAAATAGGTTTAGTATATAAACAAAAGGAAATGGTGTGTTATATATATATATATGTATATGTATATTATTATTATTATTATTATTATTATTATTATTATTATTATTATTATTATTATTATTATTATTATTATTATTATTATAGTGTGGGGTAGGTATACTGGAATTTTGAATAAAGTTAATAAATTTGTATATATTTAAAATGAATACATAAAAATAAACCTGAGGAGAAAATATATTTTAATATTAATTATATTCCAAAAAATGTATTCATAAATAAATAAAAATAACCCAGAGAGAAGAAAAAAGAAGAAAAAAGAGTAGAAATGTTATTCATGGTAAATATTAACAATTGTTCAACCTTTCAAAATGTACACTGAACTACATAGTCACTGAAGGATGTGAATGTGATTGGTCTGATGATTGCATTCTTGCAGCAGGAGAAAATTTAAGATTCAATGATTGAAAGATTTTTGATGAAACTTCCTTTACATCCTGGTGTCGAGTGAATGCCAAGGAGTCGAAAAAGGGGACCAAAGTGTAGAGAGTTCTACCTATCAGGATGTTCATAATAATTAACACACTATTTCCCTCAGTATAAAATGAAGAAGCAATATAGAGTGGCAATGCTGGAAAACTTCCAGCAATAGTTATGAGTAGTATAAAAATGGTGAAAAACTTCTTTCTGTTCTGTTGCACATTATTATATGCACAAATAGCCTTACTTTCTTTGTGATCTCTTTTTCTGCCCTTCTTAATAGAATCTTTGATCATGTTATGATATCTGGTAATTTTATATATTATAAAGAAGATAGCAACGTACAAACACAGTGGCAAAATTACTCCATTTAAAAAAGCAAATCCTGTATTCAATCCCACAGAGATTTCACAGCTGTCTGAACAGTCTGGGTAGGCAGTACAGGTCTTAAATGAGGGAAAATATGTGTAGCAATCAAGAATTCCTGAAAGTGGTAAAATAACTTGTATTAAGGTTATTAGCCATACAATTACAGATAGTATCCAAGCAATTGATCCTCCATACTTGAAGAAAGGTTTGTACACTGAAATAAAGCGATCAATAGTAAACACAAGGGTCATGGTGAATCTGAACAGAGCAAAGCCATCATGAATCATTCCAGCAATGTTGCATGCCACTCTGCCAAATATCCATTCCCCATGGATGGTTGATATCAGTATAGTTGCAGGGATGAGGGAATGGTAGAGAATTTCAACAACTATAATCTGCAGTGATAAATATAATGATCTCTGATGCAACACAGGAAACTTTACTATGATAATGAAGAGGTAGAAGTTCAGAGGGAGACTGACCACCGCAGATAGCAAAGCTATACAAGCTTGAATGATGTTCACCGCTTCAGGAATCTCTAAAATTGGTGAAAAATAAGGTGGAAGATCACAGTGGTAAATGTTAGTCCAATTGGACATCTTCAATAAGTCGGGAGTTCTGAGTTCTGACCTTTTCCTACACCTTCAGCCAACCGGGCGCCATCCAATTGCCTGGTAATATACATATGTATATATATATATATAAATTAAAAAATGTTTTCTTTTATTTTTAGCGTGGAAGATCTGTACCATGCTGAGTAATAGCAAATGTTGGACTGAGAGCCACCACACTAACAAGTTAAATTAATAGTCTATGTTAAAGCAGCAGTCTATGATGTAACTATTAGATATAATTTAGATAAATTTTGGGTTCAGCGTTTAATGAATTTTCAGCGTTTAATGAATTTTCAGGGGTACATTTGGGACAAGTATCTATCAATCTTAAGTTTAACTATGTAGATGTGGTGATGATTATTCATTAAAACATTCACAGAAGTTTTCTAAGTTAAGGGAATGACTCTCTTGTACATAAACTCAGACAAAAGAAAAGTATTTAAAAATGTTAAAAATATATCAAAAAATGGCCAGACTTCAGCAAAAATACAACTGCCCATTAGATTAGCACAAATTGGTTAATTAATGAATGGGTGTGTTTTAATTGTGGATAAAATCACCCTAAAGGGAAGTACATTGGGAGTGGAAGAAGAAGAAAAGAAGAAAAAAAAAACTAGCCCAGAACAGCCAAATGTATTGAAGGATTTCCTTTAATTGACACAAATTTGTAACCCAATTCACCTCCTTCATCACTCAATGTTTCTACTAACATTATGTTGTTTTTTTATCGGTTTTCTTTCTTTTTAAAATAATAAAATCTTTGTGGTTGAATGGATTGTAATTGTAATTTGATATGTTTTATTCAATGGATAATATTGATGGATTGGTAAAGCACTCCGATTGGTATTCAAAATTCCTCTTTTGGTAAAAGTAGCTGATGTGCACAGTGAAGAAACTAATACTGTATGGTGGAAGGTACTGTTTAGTTTATTCTCGCTAACCAGACCCTTTACCCTTTTTCATTTTTAGAGAGTAAAGGGTCTGGCTAGTGAGACTGTGTTTGGTCTTTGTACAGACCAGTTCATGTGTGAGTGTGCTAGGGCCTAACAGTCGAGACTGTCATGCACTTACTCATACATTTATCTCTAACAATGGTCCCAGCACTTGAGCATGTTCAACTCAACTACTAGTAACTTCTCTATCTCAGTCTGAACTGCCAGGATTTTAGAACCAAGTAAGAATATTGAGGCACACTGAGATTTTAAGAAATTTCACTGGGTCCAGTAATCTCTTGTCCAGGAAGGCTGGTTTTCTCAAGCAATGACAATGCTCAATAAAGTGAGAATCAGATAAGGATCCAAAAAAATGCATTCAAAACAGAAACTAAATAGTTGGAAACAAATATGCAAGAAATTAATATTTTAAAGCCTTGCATGAATGTAGTGCAACTAAATAAAGTTCTTAGTGAAATAACTTCATTCATGGTGTTAATAGTAGAAGATTAAGATATATAATTGTGTATACAGAACATTCACATTTAGATATCCATTAAAAAATGCATTAATACTACTTATTTTCTTCCTGAAAGAATACATAGACAAAACAACATAGCACTTTGAGACAGTTGACACACATAATTCGCTACAACTGTCAACAAGAAAGATATATATATATATATATATATATATATATATCGTCCAAATATTTGTAGATCGTCTTCCAAATTTAAAAGCATTTGGACGCTCATTATGTGATTGTAGGGGAATATCTTCAAGCAACCATACAAGGAATAATTAGACAAAGGTTCACTTTAACAGTGATTTCTCAAAATCTGTCCTTTTTTTGTTTATTTTTTCATACCAAATAAAAACAACCACTTGACTCTTCCTGAATATTGTTTCATTATGAATATTGTTTCATTATTTAAATTGCTTGGGATTTGACTATTACTTTGCAAAAGATTCCACCAAGAATCCACAGTTGCTCATATCAGCAGACAATTTTGGGTTAAACTCTCATTTTTGTTCAAATTGATTTCAATCAAAATTACTTCTGAATGAAGTTAAGCACTGTTTGGCCTGCTCAGTACTTGGATGGGTGACAGCAGATCTTGTAGGTGGTTTCCCTTTTTTCCCCCTTATTTTTCACCCCACCCTCTGCTCTCTCTTCTTACTTTACTGCAAAGGGTGCGAGTTGACACTCTAAATTTGAAATTTCTCAACTCCTCACAAATTTATGCCTACTCTTGATTATATATATCATTCTGTAGCTCATTCTCTGCTCTGTGCATTGTATTGAGTTTGGCATAAATATGTGTAGGTTAGACACAGAAATGGAGTATCTGTTAGGTTTCAAACCAGAGTGACACTTCATGAGTGTGGCTAACCTGGTTAAAAAGTGCCACTTCCTTGCAAAAACTGCATGACCACTGAAGATCCACCAGACCACCTCATCTTGCTTCAAACTCAGGCTACAGTATTAAACTGGTTAACTGAATTTTGATATTTTGAAAAGTGTTGTCTTATTAAACTTTCTAACCAGCTCTTTCTATTCAGTTTTGAACAATCTCTTTCTACTGGTCTATCATCACCACCACTCATCTGGGCTATCTTATGATCATTTTCAGCTTGCTTGCTTATTTGTTTGTTTGTTTGCTTACTTGTTTATTTTTGTGTTTTGGTTTGATAACTCCTGCCAGAAGATTAGGCGTAAATAGCTCAATTTTTCAGGATTTGATGGGAGTCACCAGCAGTTTTTCTTTTCTTTTTTTTTACAGCTCTGTAGGCCCAATGCAAGTGTCTGATATGCTACAGGGGAAAAAACAAACCAACAAAAAAAACTCAAAAGATAATAAGATATCTTTGTTCTCTTCCTTCTAATGAAGGGGAACATTTTTAATCATGGATAAATCTCTGATTATGAAAGTATCTTTGAGGACAATAAGCAGATCTGTGAGACATCATGCCAATTTTGCTGACCATCAACATGCCTACTTCTGGATTGTACAAGCTATGCAATGCTCATTTGAAACCTTTGGAATAGTTGAAAGGACATTGCTGTTACCCTAAGCAACCAATTAGTCACAGCACACTTGCTCATGCTGTTCATGGCCTCTTGTAACTGTTGGAATTTGTTGGTATTTCCCTAATGTCTCCCTCAGGGCAACTCCTGCCACTGGTTGTTGTGCAGGAGCAGCTGAGCAGCTGATCAGGGACCACACTGGCCACAGTAGAGCTGTGGGAGTTAGAGGCTATAAAAGAATCACTCCTTGTTTGAGTATAATGATATTGGGATTTTTCAATGACACAAATTAAACTGAAACAATACTCTGATAAAGATGTCAAGGAGAGAAAAAATACCTAAAAGAAATCGCTCCCCACATTAATTTTTCTGAAGCAAACTTTACTTTCACATTCAACTATTAATTTTAATGAACACATGAAGTTGCATTGCTGTATGTACTTGTGTAATGAAATTCTTATGACTACAAAACTATTCCTATAGTTATGTCTGTACAGGAAACAGTAATTACAAGTGTCTATTTTTAACCACAGGTCTCTATTTTTAGAAGTAGAGACCTGTGGTTTAGAATAGCCGCCAAACCACTACTTAGCAGGTTACTACAGATGTAGTAACCTTATTAAGCTTGCCATAAAAAATTAAAAAAAGAGTATATTTGTAGCAGTTTCTGAATAGGTAAGTGAGACACACTTTTGATTAGATATTGTTGGTTCAGTAACTTCACTCTGATGTGGTTTTGTGGCAATTGCTCATTTCAGTGCACACTTCAGTGATCATTGCCCAGATATGCTAAAAAACAACAACAACAAACAACACCAATTATTCTATTCTATAATTCTAATAGGAAACACTGTGAACAAATTTAATACAAATAGGGTCAATAGTTAAGAGTCAGTAATCAGTCAACTTAGATCCAAACTAGGTCACACAATAGACTACTTTTGACTTTGACCTTCACCAGAAATTTTTTGCATAACCATATAGAAATTTTGTGAGCACGTTTTTACAGAATCAAGCCAATAATCAAGGTTTTCTATGCAAAAGTGTAATAATTTCGATGGCCTTCTTAAAAAAGGCCACTATCTTGGATTTTTGAATGTCAGTCACACAGATTTGAAGAGTTACCTATAGAAAGTATTCATGCCAACTCTCATATCTGTATCACTGTTTGAAATATTATTACACATATCTGCTCTACTATGATATGGAATTGTGTTAATAATGTGCTTATTGAACTACAAATTCTGAAGATGATTCCAGGGGACATTCATTGTCTGTTTTGGATATATACTTTTTCATACTTTTTCACGTTGATGTCTAGCAGGCGTGGTTTGTTGTATCTTTTTGTTGTTGTTTTGTTTATTTTTCTTTCTTCAGAGTTTGTGCGAGTGATGAAGAATACATACATTTGATGATTATTCCTTCAGAACGATGCTGAATATATCAATACCAACAAAGAATGCTGCTAAAACCATTCTCCATTATAAAACATTTCCCATTATACCCAAGAGGTAACTTGTGGTCAGATATTTGTAGTTGGACAACTTAATACATTCCAGAGTGAATAATTTGTCTATCTATCCTATAATGTGCATATCAGGAAATGTAATGTAATTTCTAATCACTGCTCATTGGTATTACTTGCAGTTTGAACATTGAGATTACAACATGAATAAGAATTTCCACGATTGCTGTTGTACAGAGCTCTTATAGTTCACAGTTTTGCAAACCATATTAGGGTACTTCAATAGTGACTGAGTGTGCTTACATTGTGCATAGTGTCTACTACAACTACTGTTACTCGTGCTTCAAATATGTATTTGCAATGTAATAGGATATACAGAATCCCAATAACTACACGCACATGCACGCACGCACGCACACACCCACATGCACCACATGCAAGCAGGCAGACCTTCATGCATGCAGGCAGGAGCACACACACACACACAAGCTGAACACAATACAAGCTATCATAACTGGCTTGTAAATAAGTGTCAAATCTATTTATAAAATAGGATCTCCATATGTGTATATGCTTGAGTAATATACACTGCCAAACCGCTGGACCAAACAGGCTAAAATTTGGTATGTGGTCTCTAAATACCAGGGTGAGCATTATTAATGATATGTGTGCAGCAAAGAGTGTGATTTATCATAGCCACACCCATAATAGTTATTTGAGCTGCCAAAAATTAACTAAAGGACCAATGAGGTTGAAATTTGGCATGTGGTCTCCTAGTAACCGGGTGAGCATTGATTATTAACCACCTGTGGGTGTGACAATGGGTGTGGTTTTATAATAGCCACACCCACAAAAGTTATTTGACTACCAAAAGCTAATTTAGGGACGAATGAATCGAGCTGAAATTGGTATGTGTTCTCCAAGTAACCAGGTGAGTGTTATTAACCACATGTGGGTGTAGCAATGGGTGTGGTTTGGTATAGCCACAACCGTAGGAATTTGTTTTGGCTACCAAAAAATAATTAAAGAACCAATCTAGTTGAAATTTGGCTTGTGGTCTCCAATTACTCAGGTGAGCATTATTAACTACATATGGGTGTGACAATGGTGTGGTTTTAATGGCCACACCTACACGAGTTGTTTTCACTGGTAAAAAGCAATCACACTGAAACATGGTATGTGGTTTCCATGCGACCACAAGGGTATTTTAATAATCTATGACTGTGAGTGTGTCTAGCCACACCCATAAAATATTGATGGAGACAGTTCAATTGGTTAAGAAGAGCACTTAAGTGGAACATTATATAATTGAACTCCCAAAGTACACACAGCCACACCCACAGGAGAGTAACACACTTTCCGGTCACATGCTGGACTAATCAGGCTGAAATTTGGCATATGGACTTCATGTGACCATAAATGTCATTATTATTCCGTATTTGTGGTTATGGGTGTAGTTTGGCCAACAAACGTTAGTGTAAAAATATGAATGCCAATACCGACATATTTCATTCAAGCTGCTACCTGCAAATCTGGCTTTAGTTACTTATTTCACTTTAATACTTTGCTGCACCAATACCATGCAGCAAAGCTGCAACATGCCCACTAACAATTCCAAAATTACATTATTGATCACAAACATGATCATATAAACATGAACCAATGGTAACTCTACTAGTCCCAACACTCTTCCTTCCTTCTTTTGTAATAGGATTAATATTAATTGGGTGAGGAGTGTAAATCAATTAAGATTCTAGAGGGGAGTTGGTGGAGGCTTTCACTTTAGTAAAGGTTTTGGTGGTTCTACAGGGATTGATGAAGTATCATCCAGGGATTGCATAGGATGATCTATAGGAGAATAGTCAATGGATGCATCACTATCAAGTGCTTTTTCATACTACTGAGTTCTAGATTAACATGATCAATATGCCTTCTTAGTGAATGGCCATTGTTTTCTTACACTAACTGTGTATGATTGAGATCCAATAAACTATGACCCAGACCCAGATGTACTGATCAGATGAGAAACTACTTGTAGTAGCAGTACTCAGATTATAATTATTCAATTGGCAGATCAACAATATAGAGTAGCACACCATTTTAGGGACATTCAATGCAAAAAAAAAAAAAAAAAAAAAAAAAAAAAAAAAAAAAAAAAAAAAAAAACACAAATATATAATTTTTAATTCATGGACACAGTTGAATAAAGTGAACAGATCGATATGAATTCTTAATAAATAACAATTACATGTATATGAAAATAAACTTGGACAAGCAACATCTGTGGCATGTAATAGTAAATAAATAATATGGAATGGTTTACACTGGACATGGTAGCTTGACTCAAGCCTGCTTCTCAAGGAAGTGACACTAGTTCTGAAGATTGTGTTGCTGTTACTGGGGAAATATTACGTGCCAATGGTTGAAAGATCTTTGATGAAACATGTATTATATCTTGGTGTCGAGTGAATGCTAATGAATCAAACAATGGAACCAAATTAAAAGTAGTTCTTCCTACCAGCATGTTCACAATATGTACTGCACTGTTTGGCTCAGTGGGAAATAGAGAAGTGATATAGAGAGGCAATGTTGGTGTACTACCAGCAATAGAAGCAAGTAGAATAGAAATGGTGACAAACTTCTTTCTGTTCTGTTGAATATTATTATAAACACGAATAATTTTATTATCCTTGTGTTCTCTTTTGATGCCCTTCTTAATAGAATCCTGGATTAATTTATGATATCTGGTAATTCGACGAACTATAAACAAGAGAGCAAGATAGAAACACAGTGGTAAAACTACTCCACACAAAAAATTATGTCCTATACTCCAGCCTACAAAGTATTCACAGCTGTTTGAACAGCCCGGGAAGGCAGTGCAGGTCTTAAATGAGGGAATGTATGTGTAGCAGTTGAAAATTCCAGAAAGTGGTAGAATCACTCGTATTAGAGTTATTAGCCACACCATTACAGAAAGTGTCAAAGCAATTGATCCTCCATGCTTGAAGAAAGGTTTATAAACTGAAATAAATCGATCAAAAGTAAACACAAAAGTCATGGTGTATCTGCACATAGCAAAGCCATCATGAATGATTCCTGTGATGTTGCATACAACCCTGCCAAATATCCATTCCCCATGGATGGTTGATATCAGAATAGTTGCAGGGATGACCAAGTGGTAGAGAATCTCCACAACTATAATCTGCAGTGATAAATACAAAGATCTCTGATGCAACGCTGGAAACTTTATTATGATGATGAAGAGGTAGAAGTTCAGAGGGAGACTGATCACAGCAGATAGCACAGCTATACAAGCTTGGATGATGCTCACCACTTCAGGAATCTCTAAGGCTGGTGGAAAATAAGGTGGAAGATTGCAGTGGTAACTGGTAGTCAAATTTTTCATCGCCATTACAAAGATATTTCAACGAGGACTACTATAATTCATTGTCTGAGCTGTCCTGTTTGCTGCAAGGGCTGACCAACCGCAATACAGGTAATAATCGGTCCAACCAACAACATCTGGTTACACAAGTATTTAATTTAAACTTAAACCATTTCATAATTGTATCGGTGAGCTTCACGTAGTGAATTGTGTGGAATGGAATCAATTGTAGTGAGGGCCCTAAAGTGGATTCTCTTATCATGCCACGCAAGCATGTTAGTGCATGTAGAAGTTTTGGATGCTCTCTCTTCCTTCCAAATGCCTATCAGATATCATATTGTGCTAACAATTGTAACAGGGAGGTAAAAAATTTTTTTTTGAGATTGTGGTGACTACCTCAACTTTTTACTCCCATGTCTGTTGAGAGTTTATGTTGTCAGTAGGCCATGATAAATTATTCCTCTTTGAAAATAAAAATAATCTATTCTTGTATTCTACAGATTTCCACCTATCTATTTTTTGCTGTTAATTTTTTTTAAATTCATTTATCAAACTCATTTTATGAGTTTGAAATATGAATCTGCCTATATAATGTATGTACGGCTTAAATAGCTATTCCATTATCCAAACACAAACTGTGTGTGCACAGCATGCATGTTCGTGTCTTTTGTTAAACTTTTTTTTTCCTATTCGTAACTCCTTTGAGGATCAACAAAACTACCCTATTTTTTTTATTGCTAACTTATTATTTCAGCATAATTCTCTCCTTTTTTGGTTACCTATTAATCTTGAAATTATGTTCTATTAATGCCTAGAGTTTGTCAGTCAGTGGCATTTTCTGTCACTCAGTGGCATAATTTCTCAGCGCTGGTGCTGTGGCATTGATATATGATACTAAACTGGAGGACACTGATGAGAGACGTACCCCATGATATTTCTGCTGAGTTTAAATGGCAGGCACAGTAATCTAACACTGGAAATGCATAGTACTGTATGCATTGTACATATAATATTGCATTTGCAATATATACAATTTTGTGTGTACTCATCGAAACATGATACCTGCATGGAGCCCCAATCTTCATAGCTGACTGACAATCGGCTCTCTATGAATTATCCACATTCCATGCCAACATTTCTCTCCTAACCATAACTTTGCTCTCACAGTATGCCTGTCAGGAAGGACTTTCTCCATAACATATATTAAAAGTGTCTACAAGAACATTAGTAGGGTTGGGAATTTTATTTTTTTAAATAAAAATTATTATAGTTCAAATTAAATATTTTGGCTTTTTGTCAAAATGTTAAATATTTATCTACTTTTAGACAACAAAAAAATAAGAAAATAAAACAAATATTTTTTTCAAATAAATTACATTCCCCCCCATAAGTTAAATAGTGCAACCTTGGACTACATCAGTCAAATATCGGCACCAAATGAACTGACATGTCCTTGCTTAATGCATCACACCTGTTGTATCTTCCTTAACACTATAGCCCTTACTTTCACAAGTACAACATAAAGTTCTTTTTAAACAAAGAGTATTCTTCATCCAACAGCACAAGGTAAATATATCAAATATGAATATGATTATAAAAGTGACCACAAGAATTATACCAGTAAATGATTAAAGATACCACATTCTTTTCCCCTTAAAAAGAAAGAAACAAAACAAAAATATAAAAAAAGTATGATCCAATGTTTCAAGTCTAACTGGCTTGATATCTTTCTGGCGGTGCTCGGC
Organism: Lycopodina hypogea; assembly: GCA_963969325.1. Classification (NCBI taxonomy): domain Eukaryota; kingdom Metazoa; phylum Porifera; class Demospongiae; order Poecilosclerida; family Cladorhizidae; genus Lycopodina; species Lycopodina hypogea. The sequence continues at coordinate 10,749,911 of OZ017788.1, forward strand.
TCCTTTGTGGATAATGATAAGCTTGATCTCCATTCCCCTGAGCTTTGCTACTATCACTCATCTCTTCAGGCGAGTGTGGGTCAACTTCAGCAAACTCAGGTGAGGTAGGTGCTTCTTCACTTGATGAGAACAGAATGGACAAATCCATTGAAGTAGCTTCCTCATCTGATTCACTCAAGGGATTACATTCAATCACTCTAAAACGCAACTGATCCTGATGATAATGTCGTTGTCTTCCATCATCCAATAGCACATGATAAGAAACAGGACCAGTAATTTTAATTATCTTCCCAAACAACCATCTACGTCCACGATCAAAGTTTTTCAAAAACACTAGATTTCCCAACTCAAACGTTCGATCTTTAGCTCTTGCATCGTGTTGATGTTTCTTTTCAACTGTTTCTCTTCTACTGTTGCTGCAGTGTTCGGCTTCAACAAATCTAACCTTGTCCTCAACCTCCTTCCCACCAATAATTCAGAAGGAGACACACCTTTTGTGGACTGTAGTGAGATATGGTAAGTTAGAAGAACTTTAGCAAGTCAGGAATTAATGTCTCCAGAGATCACCTTCTTAAGACCTCTTTTTACTATTTGGACAGCACATTCTGCAAGTCAATTAGAAGCTGGGTGGTATGGTGCAGAAGTATTGTGTTTGATACCATTCTGATGCAGGAAATGTACAAACTCTTCACTCACAAATGGTGTACCATTATCAGACACAATTGTTTCGGGAATACCAAATCTTGCAAATACAGTTCTAAGTGCATCAATAACTACTATTGAAGTTGCTTTCTGAGTGCAAAATGCTTCAATCCATTTGGAATGGGCATTGATTAGAATGAGAAACATTCTATCTTCAAAAGGACCCATGAAATCTAAATGCAACCTAGACCACAGTCTAGTCGGCCATTTCCATGGATTCAGTGGTGCAATTGGTGGAGACGACTGAACTTCTTGACATTCAGTGCAAATGTGAACTGACTTCTCGATATCTGAAACAATTACTGGCCACCAAACATACATCCTTTCCAAAGCCTTCATCTTGGACATTCCTGGGTGTCCTTCATGCAATTCTTTCAACACAGCATCTCTTCCATGCCTGGGAATGGCAACTCTGGTTCCCCATAAAATACATTCATCATAAGAAGAAAGTTCCAATCTCTTAGATGTAAATGGATCCAATTTTGAATCACAGTGACTTGGCCATCCATGCATTAAAAACTGTTGAACACGAGCAAGTTTCAGATCTTTTCTTGTCCATGAACGGACATCTTTTGCAGTCACTGGTGAGTCGTTCAGGTGTTCTGTTAGTAGTACAAGTTCTGGGAGTGTTTCAATAGTTGCCGGCTCCACTGGTAAAGGCAACCTACTAAGGGCATCAGCTTTTGCATGAGCCTAAGTACCACAGAAAATCAATGTATACTCATACATAGATAAAACAGAGCCCAACGCTTTATACGAGCAGAAGCTTTTGCTGAAATTGAATAATTCTCCCTCAACAGACTCAATAGAGGCTTATGGTCCGTTATTAACTCAAAATGGTGTCCAAACAGGTAAGCATGAAATTTCTTAATTCCGAAAATGCACGATAGTCCCTCTTTCTCTAACTGAAAATAGTTCCGTTCAGCTTTCGCAAGAGTTTGGGACACATAACCAATTGGTCTTTCAGTTCCATCTGGCATCCTGTGTGCTAACACTGCTCCTATTCCATAGGCAGATGCATCACATGCCAAAATCAAAGGTAACAAAGAATCAAAACGGGTTAAGCACTTGGTTGAAGTTAACAATTCCTTTGACTTTGATAAGTCTCTCTCTTCCTCAACTCCCCATGACCATTGAAAATACTTACGGAGTAATCGGTAGAGTGGGAAAAGGGTAGACGATAACTTGGGTAAAAACTTATTATAATATGTAAGAAGTCCCAAGTACGATTTCAGTTCATGCACAGACAGTGGTGTTGGAGCATCCTGAATTGCTTGTACCTTGTCAGGCAATGGGTGAAGTCCAGTTTTATCAATCTTGTGTCCAAGATAGTCGACTTCTGGTTTCATGAATTCACACTTTTTCATTTTCACTCTTAGACCTGCTTTATCTAAATGCTTCAACACTTCCTCCAATGACTTCAAGTGGTCCTTCTCCATAGAGCCAGTAATGAGGATATCATCCAGATAGATGACAACTCCATCTATTCCCTGTAACACACTCTCAATCACTCTCTGAAAATTCCTGGAGCTGAAAAAATACTAAACGGTAAACGAGTGTATCAAATAAACCTTTATGAGTGTTTATGACGAAATAATTTTTTGATTCTTCATCCAATGGTAACTGTTGATAAGCCTGACTTAAATCAAGCTTAGAAAAACAATTCCCTCTCCATAAGGTAGCAAATAGATCTTCTATTTTAGGAATTGGATAGGTATCCAATTTTGAAACAGGGTTCACAGTTACTCGGAAATCATCACAAATTCTCACACTGGTCTTATCACTTTTTAAAACTGGTACAATAGGGGCTGCCCAAGCAGATATTTCCACTGGTTCCAAAGTACCTTCTTCCTGTAACCATTTCAATTCCACCTCTACTTTGTCTCTAAAGGCATATGGAACAGTCCTCGCTTTAAAGAAACGTGGTTTGGCATGAGGGTCGACATGTATCTTGGCTTGAAAACCTTTAAGCGTTTCCAATCCCTCCTGAAATACTGAGGGGTACTTATCCAAGACTACTTGTAAAGAATCACTGTATACATGATGTATTTCATTCCAATCAAGTATTATCTCTTTAAGCCAATTCCTACCAAACAAACTTGGTCCCGACCCTTGTACAATCAACAAAGGCATATTAATAGCTGTCTGACCTTTATACGCCAAATTTACATAACAACATCCAACAACAGTTATGGGCTCTTTTGAATATGAACACAACCTCACCTCAGTTGGTTTTAAGGTCCTCCTTGGCCAAAGTTGTCTGAAGGTCTTCTGGGACATCAAAGATACGGTAGCACCCATGTCCACCTCCATCTTGACAAGGCAATCATCGATCTGTACTTTCATTTCAATAGGTGAAGAATGTGGCTTCTTCTTTTCTTGAACCATTAACAAATTAACTGCATCTTCTTCCTCCTGCACTTGGCGAACTGATCTAGATCGACCCTTGGGAGCAGTTCCCTTCTGTCCACTCTTGCAAGCTCTTTGAATGTGTCCACTCTTGCAAGCTCTTTGAATGTGTCCACTCTTGCAAGCTCTTTGAATGTGTCCACTCTTGCAAGCTCTTTGAATGTGTCCACTCTTGCAAGCTCTTTGAATGTGTCCACTCTTGCAAGCTCTTTGAATGTGTCCACTCTTCCCACATTGACGACACACAATACCAGAATTAGCCAACTTGCATTTGGGGAGCAATGTGTCCAGGCTTGCCACACCTGAAACAAATAAGTGCAGTCACATCTCTTCCTCTTTTTTTGAGGTGCAACATGATCAATTCTTGGATGGCTTCTAATACTGTCTAGCTCCTTTGGATTATTTCTCAATTGCTTGACATTTTTATCAACAGTCTCCAATCCCAAAGCCAGCTCAACAGCTTTCTTGTAGGTTAGCTTGGATTCAGCTAACAAATGCTCTTGTATGGTCTCCTCAGAAATTCCACATACTAACCTGTCACAAATCATGTCCTCCAAAGAATCTCCAAAAGTACAATGTTCAGACAAAGAGTACAGTGTGGCGATGAACGCAGCAATAGCTTCACCAGGCTTCCTGAAACAGGTATGAAAACAAAAACATTGGACAATTTCAGACCGTCTTGGGCTATAATGTTACTCTAGCTTCTGTAATAGTTCCTCCAAGGGCTTGGTTCCTGGCTTGGCAGGTGCAACCAGGTCTCTCAGCACATTGTACGTAGCAGCACCTATCATGGTCAGAAAAACTGAACGTTTTTTTTTCATCTTCTGCAATAGAATTAGCTGCAAAGAAATGCTCCAGCCTCTCCGCATACTGAGGCCACTCTTCCCGACTAGAATCAAACTCCTCGATCCTGCCCAATGTTACAGATGCCATCCTGTTACTCGTAGCCAATTATGTTGTATCTTCCTTAACACTATAGCCCTAAAACTTTCACAAGTACAACATAAAGTTATTTTTTAACAAATGAGGTAAATATATCAAATGAGGTAAATATATCAAGTGAGGTAAATATATCAAATGAGGTAAATATATCAAATGAGGTAAATATATCGAAGGAGGTAAATATATCAAACATGAATATGATTATAAAAGTGACCACAAGAATTATACCAGCAAATGATTAAAGATACCACAACACCCATTGACAAAACCAAACCCAGCCACTAATCTGAATGAAACTTTCATGATGACATAAGGTGCCCTAATCAATCCCTGAAGGTTTCATGAAGATCCCACCAGTGGTTTGGAAGGAGTTAATGTCTGCTAATACACACAAACTAGACAGACAGACGAAGGACAGACAGACAGACAGACAGACAGACAGACAGACAGACAGACAGACAGACAGACGGACAGACAGACAGACAGACAGACAGACAGACAGACAGACAGACAGACAGACAGACAGACAGACAGACAGACAGACAGACAGACAAATTGTGAATTATAGTAAGATTGTGTACAATTATTGTATAATTTGCTCATTCATTTCTCTTTCAGTGCTGAAAATTGTCAGCCTATTTAAAGGAGCCAATTCTAGAATCCAGTAGACAGTAATTTAGCTGCAGTATGCAGTTGGGAAGAGGAGACTTCTGAAATTAATAATAACTTGATGATACTGAACATAAAATCTGGGGCAAATCCACAGTAGTGATTTACTGGTGTACAAATATTTTTAAAGTGTTTTTGTTTTTTTTTGGGTGCACATATTCTGGAAAGGAAAATAACCATCAAATTAAACAAAAAACAAAAAAAGAAAACAAAAAAAAACAACTACTACTACTAACAATAATAAAAAATTTTAAAAAACCAAAACAAAAAAAATTAATCTATATAACACAGTATATGCAGTTACATTCATTATAGCTTATCTGGAAGAATAATTGAAATGACCCAGATTAATTAGTTTCTATTGTCTTCCTGGTCAGAACATTAACCATAAGTACAATGACTCAGTGGTAAAAGCATAGGTCTCCCAAGCTGGAACTCAGTGATTCAAAAATGAACTAGGTTGATTTGTTTCCTCTTTTTTTCCTTCCTTCTTTTCTTCATTTACCTCCCCCCTCCCCCCCCCCCCCCCCCCCCCCCCCCACATTTTTCTCACATACTTCCTTCCTTCTATCACATTTTGCCACTTTTCTTTCCAATCTCCCATGGCTCAAATGTTTTAAAAAGTAATTTAAAAATTGGTAAGTTAAATAAGGAACACACAGATATGCACGCACAGAATATACTTGATTAGGTACCAGAGCAAATTATTATTTGTATTGGCACGCAATTTTAGCCTTCCACCGCATTGCTTGCTAGGCCCACCTTCTGTGGGCTGTGGTCACAAAATTGTCTTAAGGATGGACATGTCTTGTGGGAGTACATGTCTTTCAGGATGACATGTCTTTTGAAAGCATATGACTTAAGTGTGGTCATGCTTTGTAGAAGTAAATGTCTTGTTCGAGGTCATGTGTTGGTGGAGTGCTTGTCTTTATGTGACATATCTTGCTATCTGTTTTGTTTTGCTGGAGGACATTTTTTACTGAATGACATGATTTACTTGAGGATACCTATTGTAGGAGAGCATAAATATGAATTTCACTTAATGTTAACATATCTTACAGGAAGTCATGCACAATTGGTGGACTTATTGAATTGGTGGACATACTGACAAACATATCCCCTCAACTATGGTTCAATGCACCAGCTTTAAAATCTGTTGTTGGAATGTGCCAGACAATGATGGTGGGAGGTTTAGCTGGTACCATATACCAGTAAGATTGGTTTGTAATCTTAGGTGGAATAATTTTCTTTTCAATGCTATCTCTGTGGCTCTTTTAGCAATGAGCTCTTTTGGCACACTAATTTTGCTTTCTTTCAACACTAATCATCCAGTCAAATTCTTGATAGCCATTACTTTGGTTGTGCAGGAAATTGATTTTGTTTTACAGGAATAGTGGTGAGTGGAGGTTGGGGGGGAGGGGGTAGGTGGTTGACGGTCTTTTTGATGTGGTATCGTGTGAAAGGCTATGCATTCCCTTTGATGTAAATAAAATGGCGGATGTTTAAGAGCCTTTTTTGGGCTTCTTTCAGTTACTACACTTGAATGATGGGGTGTGGACAAAGGGGACAAAACTGAGGTTAATTTCGCTTACCTGAATATCACATCTGCCAATTTTCAACAGGATCCTTACAGTCATTTTGCAGGTTATCATGCACATATAAATATATAATACATAAACACCACTAGCTCTATTAAGTATAGGATTGTTGAATTGATAAGTTACATGCAGAATACTGGCCTGAGTAGAAGGAAGTATGAATTTCATTTGATGGATACTTTCTACTCAGTGTAGTTATTACTACTCAAACTTCTTCCTGTACATTTGTGAGGCTAAAAACATCAGTAGTGGTGCTCATATAATTCTTGGACATAGGCTGGGTCACACTTGGCCACTCTGTTCTCCTATAAATTCAGCATAAAATTATAACCCACTTTTCAGGATAGGCCCATCCTACACAGTGGATGGGTTTTTAGCCAAAAAATTAATTGTTTCACCTATCCACATGGACATGGAGACCTAGAAGCACAAAATTAATTTGAATCTGATAGAGAAATAGGTTAGGTAACACTAGGCTGAACCCTTTTTCCTGTGGTCATGTCATTGTATCTGGGTAAAGCTGGGTATATTCTACTATTACATATATATGTACCACAAAAAAATGTACAAGGATGAGATGTGGTCAGGATTGATCCAATAATCTTGTTTTACTGATATTTGAAAGGGAAAATTTAAGGGTAAAGGTAGTAAAGGTAGTGAGGGAAAGAAGAAAAGTAAGCAAAAAAAAAAAAAAAAAAAAAAAAAAAGGTGAAGGGAGAAAGCCCAGTCCAGGGATCAGAAGCACTGCATGTATAAAAAATGTGACTTCCTATTGTCCCCTGCCAAGGGTGCAGATCTATGAATTTTTTTTGTTGATTTTTTTTTTTTCCTTTTTTTTAAACACACATGCACACAGGCACTCAGGCATGCACATACACACGAATGAACACATGCACACACACACGCACATGCACACATGCACACACACACACTCGCATGCACACACACACACACACACACTCGCACGCACGCACACACACACACACACACACACACACACACACACACACACACACACACACACACACACACACGCGCGCGCGCAAATGCACACACACACACACACACACACACACGCACGCACACGCACACACACACACACACACACACATGCAAATGCACACACACACACGCGCGCACACACACACACACACACACGCACACACGCACGCACACACACACACACACACACGCCGCACTGCACACAACTAACCACAGGAATTTTTCTTGATTTTTTTAAAAGTCCCAGATGTTGTTTTTTTTGGGGGGGGGGGGGGGAAGGGGGGTGGAGGAAACAACAACAAATAATTAAAATTTAAAAACAATTTTTTTTAATGGATTGAAAAAAGTAAATAATAGCTTTAACTTTGTTACTGCCTCAAAATGTAAGAATAAAACCAGTTGCCTATCATGAGCCCTGATGCATTTTTGGCAGCTGTAGCAAAAAAAAAAAAAAAAAAAAAAAAAAAAAAAAAAAAATTTAAAAGCTTACTAGATTGCTCAGCTATCTTGAGGTTGGTTAGTTGGTATGTTCCTGCAGCAAGCTAAACCCAATTACATATATTCACTGACTTACCCAAGAAGGAAAAAAAGTAGAAAGAAAAGAAATTTTTAAATAGAAGCTGATTCCAAACCTGAGTGGCAAGTACTAATTCACTGGTCCCCCTGCTGTAGTGTAGCTGGACTGTAGCTTTCCCCATTTAATTCTGCTGCTCAAAATGAGTAGCTTTCTATAGGTTAAAATAATGCAACTTTTACTTCCTCAGGACACCTCACCACCAAGTAGGATTTTTTTTTTGGTGTGTTGAAACTAAACTTTAGGAAGTTTAAAAATGTGGGGGTTTTTTTGATTTTTTTTCCTGCTCTCCAAAGTTAGTGGTTAAGATGTTGGACCCTTCTACACTACTGAGGGCAAGATCAGATAGGTTTTATCTACATGTACATGTATTACTGAAGAATAAATTAAACTAAAGTAAAGCTGTGTCTGTATTTCTATGCCATTTGTAATTTATTTAAAACTATAAATATCTACTCACAACAAATATTTATATTTTAGTTCAGTATATATCATATTTATTGGGAAGTCACAGTAATAGTAGATGAGCACATTGGAGAGGTCCTTCGTGTGTGGGTGTGGCTATGTGTGTACTTTGGGGTTTAAACTTTAATTAAATTTTGTTTCAATTGATTGCTATACTTTACCAATCTAAATGTCTCCATTAAAATCTATGGGTATGGCTAGACACACTCAGAGTAACAGGAGGTTATTAATACTCTTATGGTCAAATGGAGACCACATAAACAATTTCAGTGTAATAGGTTTTTGTCAGTGAAAAGAGCTCGTGTGGGTGTGGTCATGAAAATACCATGTCACACCCACATATAGTTAATAATGCTAGACTCAGAGTAATTAGAGAGCACATACCAAATTTCAGCCTGATTAGTCCTTTAATTACCTTTTGTCAGCCAAAACAACTTCATATAGGTATGGCTAAGACTGAACCACACCCATATGTGATTAATGATGATCACCCAGTTACTTCGAGAAACACATAAAATTTCAGCCTTATTGGTCTGTTAATTACCTTTGACAAACCAAATAACTTTGTGGGTGTGACCATGATAAAACCACACCCATGGGTGATTGATAATTAATGCTCACCTGATTAGTTGGAGACCCATGCCAAACTTCAGCTTGATTAGTCCTTCAATTAGCTTTTGGCTGCCCAAAGTTCATTTGTGGGTGTGGCAATTATAAAACCACACCCATATATGGTTAATAATGATCACCCAGGTACTTAGAGACCAAATACCAATTTTGCCAGATTTGTTCAGAGGTTTGGCAGTGAAAACAACTCACGAACACACACGTACACACACACACACACACACACACACAGAGCTCCGTATTTATAAGTAGAGAGATGTAGGGATTATTGATATTATTCTCATTACTCAAACAAACAATACAATTTATAAACATGCCAATTTTCTGTGATGGTTGGTCTCCATGTCACCAAATGACACCCATTGACAAAACCACACCCATAGCCCCACAACCTGTATAGTCTGCACATCAGATAGGCCCACAGACAGACAAATTATGAATTATAGTAAAGTACTAGCACACACATCTGGTGTTGGCAAGGATATGACATACTCACATCAAGGTGTGATTAAATGTGACCCAGCCCATGTCCTACTACCATTTTTAGCCTAACACTCCCACAGGATTGTGTGGCCAGGTGGGACTCAGCCATGTCTCTCTCTAGTCATTGTTAATTTCCAGCCAAAAACCTGCTCATTAATGACACAACCATGACCAGTAATGGAACCAGATACCTTAGCACTGGTGTTCCTGAGGAAGTTTCCTAAGAAGAACAAGATCAACAAGAAGTAACGTTCAGACTCCAAGGAAACAAATTTGCTGGTAAAAAATCATCCCTGGTATGGGATGTATCTATGACTAGGGCTAGGGCCCTGAAGAGCAAGCTTCTTTTGGTTTGGTACTTTAGTGTAAAGTGTATCTGCCTTAAACACCTGGCCATGGTTTATTTAAGTATTTCCCACACAAAACAGGTTCAAAATGTGTTCATGGGTGTAATTCTGTAGGTCCAAGCATTATTCAAAAGTTCCATTTTTGGCACTTTTAAACCTTCCACACCAATAGGACGATGAGGTGTGACCCAGCCCATGTTACTCCCAAAGTGAAGGTGTGTATGCATACCAAGTGTTAGGTCTGTCACTCCAATGGTTTGTCTGCTGAAAGCAAACAGAGGTTCACATGTTGAGCACAAACCACAACTATGAGGGGGAGGGGGAGGGGGAGGGGGAGGGCTAGGGGCAGCATCCTTCAGACTTAATGAGCTTATAGAAGCTCAAATTGGATCAAAATGTACTTAAATCTCCAAGTGGGAGGTAAAATAAGTCCAAGGAAGCCGAATGCCCTCCACCCCACCCCACCCCAAAAGCACTTGTTGTGTACACATATATTTCATATGCAAATACAAGAGTTTAAAGAACTAATGAAATATGAAGTAATTTTCATTAAATTTACAGAAATGATGGACAATCAAGTTTTTGACAACAGCAAGTGTGCCCCCACAAGCAACCACAGCACTACAACTCCAGGATCGTCTGAACCACCGGAGACTGTGAGGGGGCAGTTGTGAATATGCTGCCCACGAATGTGAAGGCCCCCCATGCAGGGTGGTGGATGCACTTGCAGCAGCCAAGGTCCACTATGTCAAAGCCGCCGAGATACCGAAACCTGTCGTCTGTTTCAAACAGCGTTGAGCTGGAGTACGGACTGAAGTACTGCAGCAATGAGATAAGGGAAAAGGGAGAATAAGTACAATTATTGGTGTATATGTGTATGTATGTATGTATGTATGTATGTATGTATGTATGTATGTATGTATGTATGTATGTATGTATGTATGTATGTATGTATGTATGTATGTATGTATGTATGTATGTATGTATGTATGTATGTATGTATGTGGTTTAAAGTATGCTTGTGTGAATATGCATGCATAAATAATGCATGTGTGTGAAAGGGACATTTGCATATGGTTGTAGACTCATAGAAGAGGAATAGTCCTTGTCTAGTACCTTGTCTCAAACCTGCTTCAAGTTGAACCACTTACTTTTAATTGACAATCATAAAAGAGAAGAAAAAAATTCAATGGTTCATTTCCCCCCCCCCCCATACACACACACTGAATGGAATTTGTAACACAGGGCAGTGCATCCCACCCCCCCCCCCCCCCCCCCCGGGGGTTCTCCCCACAAAAAGAAGACATTCCTAAGGAAAGATTACAAGAAATACCTAACAAACAAATTAATTGAAGTTAGCTGGCTGCCAAAACCCACCAAAATCCATTACCCACCAAAATCCATTACAGATCATCTAGTTTTCAAAAAATAATCCTGGTTGGGGTGTGTGGGGGTAGAGAATGCCCATGAAAATGCTCTATGTCATTATACTTTCCCCTCTCTCCCCCTCCCCCAACAACAAAAAAAGGAATATTTTACCCTGCACAGTATTATATTTCGATAACAATATCCTGTTCCTTGGTTCCAAACAAAATGATTTTGCACTTTTCCTGTTCTGTTCATGCTGGTCTGATCCACAGCTGACAGCAGCTATATCATCAGAGGTCAGGATCAGAAAGTATTGGGTACTCCATTTTTTAAATATGTAATTTACTATTTTCTAGCAAGCAGCCATGTTTAAGCATATCATAACACTGTTGTGTGTTGTTAGTGATTTGGGGGGGGGGGGGGGGGGGATTTTTTTTTTTGACAGTGGTGGTGAGACAGCATCTATACAAAACTATCCTCTGCCCATTGTCCAGAACTTAGGAACTGACTTCTGACAGCCAAGCAAGGGGGACCATTCAAATTCCAAGTACCAAACATTTCCGGGCTAGTTTATAAACAGACATACTAATCAGATTCCACACCTTATTCCAGTGATAATTTTCCCACTGAAATTAAACTATTTCCATGAATGGATTAGTGACGTTTCTATTGGAGTGGTTACCCATTATTCACAACCACAATTAATTAATTAATATGAACCGACCACAAACTACAAAATTAGCATTTCCCATGGAAACATAAACTTCCTAATTGGATTAAATAATAATCACTTAGTGACAAACTATAACAAGCATACATAAAACTTTAGCACAATCATAGTATCCAGAAGTAATTAATATCTAACATCCACTACAGGTAATATCTTATTTCTATGCCTCAATGAGGTAATCTGTCCCTTGCCTCTACACCAGAGGCAGAGGATCGCATGCAGAGTCGTCACTTACAGCTCTACCACTGGAAGTGTCGATAAAGTCTGCCCAGTAATTCCTGCCACTCAGACGAGAACAGATCTCCTTAGCAGTGTCAATAAACTGAAAGAAATGAGGAGAGATGGGGGGGGGAGGGAGAAGAACGTTCATCTAAATACTGTAGCACAATCACCTGCAACCTCCTCTTAAACTTGAGAGGGTTATTCTACGATGAGTACTAAAGTATAAACTGTACAATACACATTACATACACTGCTGTCTGCATAATACATGCCATACAAAAATGTGTCCGAACAGCCCATGTTCAGCTCATAACTGAAATTTGTCAGTAATTAATGTAAGTAGAATAATAAGGAATGCAGTTATAAGCACACGGAGAAAGCTCTACAAACCTGCAACAGTTCCTTACAACATACATTAGCGGAGTACATCATTTTGGTTGTCAATTAAAACATTCCTAATTGTTTTTTTTTTGTTCTTCTAATTATATATACAGTATTATTTTTATCCAATCATCAGAGAAGGCTTAGTTTTAATTGTTTTTTTGTTCTTTTATTAATTATACTACATTACTATTAATCCAATAATTAAAGAAGGCTTAGCAGGGGCTAGGAGAGTTGGACGACACACACCATACTGATATTCTATTTACAGATGCTGCACATATCCTAGAGGGTTAATGCATATCACAATATGAACGGCAACAGACTAGGGCTTGGAGCTATGTCATTACTGACTCACATATTCTAATAGTTGTTCTCTCTCGGCCTCCACTTCCACTGACCACGATGTCATATCATTCACCGTTCGTTGACTGAGCACAATAACACTGAGCTTCTCGTCGGCTTTCAGGGACACACCCGGAAACAGCTGCAAGAGATTAGCCACTAAAAAACCTGGCACCTCTTGAACCAAGCATTCCACCGTCCCACTGGGCTTGCACTTGATAAGACTCAACATTGAAAGACCTTCTTCTTCTTCTTCCTCATCTTCTTCATTGTTGCTGGTGGCCTTCTTGCCTGAGTTAGTGTCTGTGCTGGTGTTGGTGTAGGTGGTGAGAGAGGGAGGAGGATGTGAGGAATGGACGGAGAACTGTGCAGCGAGGGAGGAGGAGGGGGTGAGCAGCACCTCTGTTGTGGGTGGATTAAAAAAGAGATATATATATATATATTTTTTTTTAAATGCATTAAAAAGGACTAACTACACAAAACAAATTAACAACAACCAATAACAAAGAATATCACTAAAGACAAGCGAACGTGCCCATCCAATGAGCAGTTATTGGGACAAATAGCCAAACAAATTATTTGCTTATTTGTACCTCTCAATCAGGCAATTAAAAAAAAGAAGTTTTTTTTAAGGAACAATGTCAGAGAGCAAAGAACTGAAGGAAGTGTTTGTACACTCTCTGGCACAGTTATCTTAATTGATCAATTAATTAATTAATTATTGATAAACAAGCAACTTATGTAAATGATATTTCAGTAATGCTTTTCGACTAAGCTGCTTAATAATTGCTTCAAAAGTAACTCTGTTAATGTTGTGGTAATGACCACTGCCTATTCTTACAAAGGGGTGGAGGAGTATGCTGGCTGATAAAATGCGTTGTGTAAAATTGAGACCTCATATCTACCTACCAGACCACTGCACCCACCAACTCCATACCAAACAGTCAATAACAACATTCCTTCTAGTCTGAGTCATAATACATGGTGACCTTGTGACACTCACTGGTATATCTCAACACAGTGAATCAGACATTTCATTGATGTATCAGTAAATATCCATTGGTCATTTCATTTTGAATAATTATCATGGTATGATGATTTTTTTGGGTATTAATTTGAAATTAAATACAATATTATTTTGTAGTATAATAAATAAAAATTAAAAGAACAATATAAAAAAAATAATAATAATTTGGAATTTGAAAAACATTAGGGGGGGGGGGGGGGGGAGCATAATATAGGTTGAAGGGAAAAAAAGAAGAAAAAAGGATAATGCACCTAGCCCTAATAAACTGCCATTTCTCTACTGAAAATTAAAATTGAGATAAATCTTCCAGGTATTCAATTAGTGGTGAGCAGTAGCTAGTGGTGAGTTTTGGGGGTTTTCAAAGCCAGCTAAGAGTTGGAGCAAGCAACCAATATTTATCCAACAAGTTGTCAGAAATCTAATCCTTCAACACCACAGAGTGCACAATTAAGTTCCCATTAATTCTAGCTTTGGGGGGGGGGGGGGGGGGGGGGAGGGGAGTTTTGCTTGGGAGTGGTCCAGCTGCTGTTCACTGACCCAATGTCAGGATGTAAAACACAGTTGACTTAATTTAAAACTACAATTATCAGACCCCACCTGACCTCCTCCCACAATTAAATGCTGAGCTACTATTCCCCAACTAACTGAAAAATGCAAAGGGAAGAACCTAATTTTAACAAGATTGAAATGCTGCATATATGACATGCACACCTAGTATATTAAGTGTACATACAAAACAAACAAGATGCAATTCCCACATTTTACGAATTATCCATATTTTTAGTACCTGAGGAAGTGTCACAAGAACAACAACAAAGTAACTTTTAGACTGTGAGCTCTTGTGGAGCTCTCGTGTAAAATATTATGGCACAGAACAGAATTTGTTTCTTTCCTATTGTGATACGATCTTTACTGTACCCATACAATATGGGCTAGAGGTTAATGAGGTCAACTTGCTGTGAGATACTCCCTCTGTGCTACTCCTATGCAATGCAACTGATCTCCACAGGTCTGACAACTTCATCAACATTGAACGGGAGGAGCTAAACTACGCCATATTTAAAACCACCATATGTAGCACATTAGCTTGTCAGGCAAGACAACAGGATAAGAGTGTTGGAGTGTGGGGCAATTACCTGGTCTAACAGGGTGTGGTTATAACCAGGTAATGTTGATCTTGTATGCTGCCTAATAAGGATATGGAGTGTACCCACACAAGCTCCACAAAATATAACTCCAGCACATCACAGAATGCCAGTTTACCAGGAATCGGGTTTGTCAATGCAGCTTGCTGCTTCTGACTGCTAGCATCGACATAGAGGACGGTGGGCGGGTCTAAGAGGGTGGGCGCTAAATGGAGAGATGAAGGAGTGACAGAAGTGGCCCTCAGGCGCTGCACAATGGTCTTGAAGCTCGGCAGGTAGGCCACCAACCTCGTGGCAGTGGGCACCTACAGTGGACAGAGTGATATTTACAACACTCACAGTGGCAACACACACACACACACACACACACACACACACACACACACACACACACACACACACACACACACACACACACACACACACACACACACACACACACACACACACACACACACACACACACACACACACACACACACACACACACACACCATTGACACAAGCAGGGGGAAACACACAAACCTTACCAAATGGCATTAGCCAGGAAGGGTGGAGGACTTAGGTTATTGCTAAAGCTTTAGTTTACTGGAATTAGTATACTATCAGCTTACCAGTGCTGTAATTACTATATAGACCATTTAATAATCAGTGCATACTACACTGAAGGGGAGCATCAAATAGAAACTTAAATTTGTCAACAAAAAATCATGAAGAAATTAAATGTTCAAAGATCAGATACCACTCATTACAAAACCAAACTCTAATTTCCATGAAATCATGATTTCATGCAGACACTTTCAGCATATTTAACTGCAACACCATATGATCTTAACTTTGCTGATAAAACATTCCCCCTGCAATAGTTTCTTAGCACACAAGCCAGACATTTCTATTTGGTAGTGAGTTACCACAGAATTCTCTCTATCTTTGATAGCAAGGGACCAGCAATGCTCTCAATGGGGCAACTACCAGGAATAGGACAATGGAATGGCAGGGGCTGTGGTGCACAGATGTCACAGAGATATGAATAAAAGCACAAATATATCTGTAAGAAGCTATAGCAGCAAATATCCTAATCCCATGCTGCTCTCATGTTTGCTCAAGGTTGAGTGAGAAATATGAAACACTAGCAGTTGCCATAGTGAAGTACATGCCACTTTTTGAGGTGCTCTGCTACTCATTCAGTTTCGATAATCTCTAATTAACTCCCACCACACACAGATGTTCTGCAAGGAGTCAGTCTCTGACACGTGTGCCACCCACTTATGATAAAACCAGTAGCTAAACATTCTGTGAGGCCAGAGCTGATAAATTTCTTACTTCTCATCCAGAAATGTATTAAAACTCAATGCAAAAACAACTACAAATAAGACTGTGAAAGCATAGACTCACTAGCCACACCCTTCATCCTCTAAACTGCAAGAGTCCATGAGAAAGGGTCTGGTCCAACTCTGTACTTGATTGTTTGTACTAAATCTGTCAAAATGACGGAGGGCATGTGCTAAAGCACAATTGGCGTGGGTGTCCTTTCACCACTTGTTAGAGTAGAAAAAGATTATTCCACTTTAAACAATATAATTTACTTTTATGTCATTCACACGCACACACTTAAAAAAAAAGAAGAAAAGTTTATGACCTCACATTTAAAGTACACCAGGCGTGCAATAGCTTCGAGATTCAGCATACCACAAGCAAAATCAAGTATAGACAATAATGCTACTTCTGGTTGACTGGAGTCCCCCGTTGAAGTCTGTTCAATTAATATTCCACAGCATAGTAAATAAGTAAAATAAATTCCCCAGTCTTAATGTACTCATCCAAATTGGACATTTCCCATTGACTGAAATGTGGCTAACAGCTCACATCATGACTAATGTAATTATTCCTAGTAATTTTAGCATTTCTCTTAAAGACAGGCCAAGTCGTGGCTCCAGATGGAGTTTTATTGGCAGTAAACAGTTTAATTCATGCAAAATAGATTCCCAGACCTTGTGACATTGAAATAGTTTGTACTGAAATACAATCAGCACGCAAATGTTTCGTTGAAATTCTGTGCCTTCCACCAAATATTCTCCAATCTCATCTTACTAAAGTTTTATCTACCTACCTAAAAAAAAATTTCAGGAACTTGAGTGTGTTGTCATCCTGGGAGACCAAAACACTCCAGATATTGACTGGGAATATCCTGATTCCAAAAGTGTGTCTTCAAATATATTCTGTGACTTTGTTTATAACCATGGTCTAATTCAAACAGTTAACGACGTAACACAAAAAAAGGCAACGTGATTGATGTGATTTCAACAAATGATTCGGACACAATACACAATACAAAGGATGAATGTAAAGAGTCGAGTTTCCCAATTCAAACTGATTATTATCCAATATATTCAACTCTAACAAACTTCATCTACCCTTCATCCGAAAGTAAACCTACAGAAGGATGGGATTTCTCTAAAAGTGACCTTCAGGATTAAGCGATTATCTAATCTTAACCTTAGCCTCTGTTTGACCCCAAATAACTTGGATTACATCTGGAATGCAATAAAGGAAATCATTTATGAAGCAGTTTGATGGTTTTCTCCCTAAGTTAAACTCAGACCCTCTCCCTCACCTAACATCTGCAAACACAGCATAAATAAAATCAGATCAACACAGTGAGAAAAAAAGCTAAAGCATGTCCATCTGATAGGAATGTAAAAATTCTCAAATCTGCAGAAGCTTTATTATGCGATTAAATGGACGAATCAAAAAAAAATTGAAGCTAATTTAGTATCAAGGTTTGCTTATGACAAGAGGAAATTATATCAAAAGTTTTCACCATTAGGATAACCTCCGCCTCCCTGCTGTCATGGACCACAACCAAACAGAAGCCACAAGGGACAAGGATAAAGCTTCACACTTTAACAGCTACTTAACTCTATTTTTAATGAGAGTTCCTTTGTTCTACCAAGTATCATTGAAACGCAGACTATTGATCATGTGATCAGTGAGGTGGAAGTGTCAGAGGAAGAGGTGTATAATGCTCTGGTCTCTCTAAACCCAACAAAGGCTGTGGGATTTGAAAAATTAGTCCTAAAATACTAATTAAAAAAAAAAGGGTACCATTCCCCTACACTTAGTCCACTATCTTTTAGCTAGCGTTTATCGCAACACCGGGTTACCTTTAGAGTGGAAAACTTCACCAAATCATTCCTATCTATAAATCAAGTGACTTAACATTAGTAAACAACTATAGGCCCATATCTCCGCTCAGCAATGTTTCCTAAGTTTTTCAAAAGAATCGTTTATAATGAGGTTAAAGACTTCGCTTTAAAGGCAATCACTGAAGATCAATTAGGATTCTTGCCACATTGCTCTGGCTCCCAACATTCGCTCAGTTTGTCAGCCAAATTATGGATATCTTAGAAAATAAATCACAATTGGATGTGGTGCATGGTGATGGAAAAAAAAAACAAAAACATTTGACTCTGTACCACATTGCGAGCTTCTGCGGAAATTGAGGAACATTGACTTTGTCAGTAAAGTATGAAGCCTATTTAAGGATTACCTAACTGATCATATCCAGCGTGTCTCAACAGGTGGTGAACTATTAGTGTCTTTGCCTGTCACCTCAAGGATGCCACAAGGTTCCATTAGGTTCTCTTTCTTTCATCATCTATATGAATGATCTTCTATAGTGTGTGAGCAATCTAAAAGCGTACATGTTCGCTGATGATACAGAATTTACTACAGAAATGTCTGATGTCACAGACCGCTTCAACTCCCAAACAAATCTAGGCCTCCTAAAAGGTTTAGAGTAGTAAATGGAAATTAACATTCAATGAACTGAAATGCTCATCGTTATCTCCTACTGCCATCAATGATGTCCAACTTCCAACTACAGAGCATCTAAAAGATATTAGGAATCACAGTGAGCTAAGGTCTCTTCTGAGTGAGCATCACAAAATCATTACTTCCAAAGCCTAACAGCAATTAGGTCTCCTGAGGCAAACTATAGGAAAAGTGTCATTAGTGCTAAAAGGAAGACATTATATCTGTTACCTGTCGGACACAGGTTTAAGAACACTTGGAATGGTGAGGCATACATCCACATTTTTTTCTGTTAAAAATGGATTTTTAATAAATTGTTTACTGTATGGACACACAAAAGTTTATTGACACAACTAAGTGGCTACAACTAAGTACTTTTACTGTATGGAAACCCTGTGAATATAACTAAGTCCTTCAATGCATAGAACCCAAAAAGTTGTAGATCTTACCATAGTTTAACCTAATCTTAAGTGTTCTAAACTATTATTTTTCCTGGTCTAAAACACTGTCTTAATAAACAATATAGTAATTATTTCCCACAGGTCCTTAGTGTGGGGCTACTCTTGTTCCTGGTAGGATCAGGGGTGTCTATTGTTCACAATTGTGGAGGCCTAAACAACTGAAGGATATTATACTGCTAGAGAGAGTGCAAAAGAGGGCAACAAAATCTATCTTGGAAAATTTCTTGCTGGATTATAGGAAGCGTCTAATTACCTTGAGGATACTGCCTCTGATGATGTATTTTGAACTAGGCGACTTATGATTCTAGTGAAACTAAAATATCCTTCCACAGCCTTCAACATTAATAGATACATTGCATTTTTCACATCAAAAAACAAGATTATTTACTAATGAAGTTTCAGCATACTTGATCCACTACCAACATCTCTAGACATTTCTACTTTAAGAATACGGAATTCAATTCCACTAATCAATTTAGGAATTGTTAACATGTCATTCGTAATGAAATTTCTCTAAATGTATACACACACCTCATAGCTCCAGATATTTAAAACAATTGTGGTTGCCCATAGAACTTACACACCTTCAGCCATCACATAACTATTGCAACATCAAATCACTTGTTTAAGTACAGATGCTGTAAAATCATATATTATTAGTATTATAGCATGACAAAGCTAAGATTATGGTGTTGCCAAGGGACACAAAGGACACAACTCAAGAGCAATGGCTCAAACAGGAAGTAAGTTGAAGCACACCTGCCATAATAAGGTAAAGGGTCTGATATCTAAAGACCAACAAGTATGGGATAGCTTTGTATCCCACCCCCCATGCAGAGGTCTGTTAGTAGACACCAGACACTTTCCATCTTACTGAAATAAGGGAAACTCTCAGTTTTAAAGTTTATCAATGAAAGTTTGGGGACTCCCTCCACTCCCAGCTATATAGCCACAAGGTTTCAGAGGATTAAGAAACTTATTGCTTAGCAGCTAGATCATATTTGGCTTACCCTCGACATATTTCTTTCTCTCGTAAACTTCTTCCTACCGCTGCAGGATTGGTCAGTCATGTGAAATTTTAGAGGCGTGGTAATGGTCGCACAGATTGGGGGTGCGAATTTTGCGCGTGTGAATTATGAGTAAGTTTGGTGGGTCAGGGTCAGATATTGTTTCGAAGTCACAGCGGAAGGAACTGGTTGTTTGTTTTCTTAATTGTGTTTCAATTTCAGTTGGGAAAATTGGGGTTCTGATCACTCTTAGTACTAGATATGTTAGTTGAGGGTTCATAACTTATTTAGAATTTTATTTGTGGGAAAGCAGATTTTTTTTTTTTCCCATCCAGCCTGAAAAATTAGAGTGTATCAATCTCTTTTCTTACTCATTACCACTGAACAGTAAGAATTTGCTTCACTTCCACTATTCTGTGTGGTGGGAGTGAATATAGCATAAGGATAGGGTGGTCTGGATATAGTTGAAGTTTATTCATAACTACATCATAATTTTATCTTAGTTCCCCCCCCCCCCCCCCCCCCCCCCCCAAGATTATATCAAAATCAGTAGGTTTTTTGCTAGGGGTCAGAGGAAAAATCAAAACAAAGATAAGATTCCCAAGAAATTAACATTTGAACTCCTTCCCTGGTAAAAATAGAGTCTTGGGGGAATTGAACCTGGGGCTTTCTGCTTGGAAGTCCAATACTTTGACCACCAAAATGAAAAGAAATTTTTTAGACTTTTTTTAATGGAAACTTAAATATTTTTTTCTTCACCAGGGAAACCAATTTTCAAGAACGTGTCTGATGAATAACTTTATGCCAAACCATCTGAATATCTATAACAAATTTAATTCAGTTTCAACAAAATCTAGGGACTTTGAATTGTGCCCAACAAATGAACACACCAACTTTATATAGAGTAGTGGGCCTGTTGCAGCTTTGCTGCATGGTATTGGTGCAGCCAAGTATGAAAGTGAAATAAGTAACTAAAGCCAGATTTGCAGGTAGCAGCTTAGTTGATGTTGGCATTCATACTTTTACACTAATGTTGTTGGCAAACCACACCCATAACCACAAATATGGGAGGACAATAACATTCATGGTCACATAAAGTCTACACACCAAATTTTATCCTGATTGGTCCGAAAGTGTGTTACTTTTCTGTGGGTGCGGCTATGTGTGTACTTTGGGGAATCAGTTAAATCTTTTTCCACTTGATTGCTTTTCTTGACCAATCTAACTATGTATATCCATTAGTATTTTATGGGTGTGGCTTGACACACAGTCACTGGAGGTCATTAATAGTCTTGTGGTCATATAGAGACCACACACCAAGTTTCACTGTGATTGGTTCTTGTCAATGAAAACTTCCATGGGTGTGGCCATGAAAAAATTACACCCATTGACAACATCTGCATGTATTTAATAATGCTTACCTTAGTACTTGGAGGCAGGGTTTCCAGGTATGCAGGAACTCTCACAGCCAGAAATGAAAATTGAAAAGGACAGATTTAGGACAGAAATTTTAATCACAAAATTATCTATATTAAATAAATTGTTTTAGAAA
Organism: Lycopodina hypogea; assembly: GCA_963969325.1. NCBI lineage: Eukaryota > Metazoa > Porifera > Demospongiae > Poecilosclerida > Cladorhizidae > Lycopodina > Lycopodina hypogea. Next base: position 10,771,780 of record OZ017788.1, read on the forward strand.
TATATCATTGGCATGTTCTTCAGTCACTAGCCTGGTCCATTGCCTGCCTCTCTCAACTTGATGTAGAGAGGGAAGAAGAAGTTGACCACACCCAGATAAATTAAATATTCAACATAGGTTTGTTTATCCTAATTTTGTTTTTCCTAATTTTGTTTTTCGAAAACATTAAACCTATCATCAATATATTTTTTTCAGACCAATTGGTGGGAAATTTGAACAGGCTAAATTAGCAAAATTAACTTGAGAGAATAAAAAAGGACAGAGTAGGACAAAAAGGGACAAACTTATTTTTGGCTGAAAGTAGCCTGCTAATAGGACAGTTTTAGGACATTTTTTTTTCTTTGCAGCCAGAATTTTCCCTTGTCCTAATTTTATTTTCAATTAGGACAGTTCTTGAGTTTCTGGCAGTGAAATAGGACAAATGGCAACCCTGCTTGGAGACCACATGCCCAATTTCAGCCTGATTGGTCTTTAATTAGCTTCAGGCAGCCTAAAGAACTTCTGGTGGGTGTGGTTATGACCAAACTGCACCTATTACCACACCCACATGTTAATAATGCTCACCAAGTTACTTGCAGAACTCATACCAAATTTCAGCCCAATTTATTGGCCCAAATAACTTTTGTGGGTGTGTCAATGATAAACCACATCCACATATGGTTAATAATTAATGCTCACTTGGTTACCCAGAGACCACATGCCAAATTTCAGCCTGACCAGTCCTTAACTAGCTTTGGCAGCCCTAATAACTTTTGTGGGTGTGGTTATGAAAAGCTACACTCACATGTGGTTACTACTTGGAGACCACATACAAAATTTCAACCGGATTGGTGTAGCGGTTTGGCATCAAAACCAACTCATGCACACACATACAAAACTCATATGTATAAGTAGATAGATACACACTGACTCTTATTCAATTAAAATGATGTTAGCATTGTAAACACTTCCAGTGCCCTCCCCCCCTCTCTTTCTCTCCGTGTTACTGTCAATTTGCTCATATAATTTGGTGTTTCAGAACAATACCAAAATTAGACCAATTAATATGAAGATATTCTTAGTGCTTCATAAAAGATCTAGAAATGGTATTTTTTTGGAGCTCAGAGGTATGCAACATTTTGTTAGGGTGCAACATTTGGTGATGCGAGTTCCCAGTAGTGCACAATTGAACTTATGCAGTTAATCATACCTTATATATACATATATATATTTTAATACATAGCCATTAGGTGTATAATTCCAGTGCAAGGGTAAAGATCCACCTACAGGGCAAAGCCAGGCGAGTGTCTAACAGACAAGCCCCCCCCCCCCCCCCCCCTTGTTGATATCATTCTAAGCTATATAGTTAATCATGCATGTATGTCTCAATTAATTTTGGTTTTAAGCCATCAATGATTATAGGTTAATAGAAAAATTAGCATCAATGACGTTAATGAAAATTAAGAAGAGAAGGGAAAAAATACAAAGTGAAAAAGAACAAGAAGAAAAAAAGAAAAGTCAACAAATCGTCTCATAGAAAGTGTTCTTGACCCCATGGGTTTCCACCACTGTAGTTATACTCATAACTGGTGTCATTGGCTCACAGTCACTCTCACATGACTCCTCTATGTACTTATTGAAGGAAGTGGCAGTTTCGTCTCCTACAACAGCTGAACTTCGGCTCACAGGAATGGCTGAGGCAAGTGGGGCAGAAGCTTCAAAGTGACCGTGAGTGGATTCAGAAGAAATGGTCATATCCTTGAAGGAATTTAGTAGGGGCCCAGCAGAACTTGGTGTAACTGCAACTGATTGAGGTGGAGTCCTTGTCAGAAAAGTTGCACCAACAGACACGGTCAGTGGAAAACCATTCTCTTCCGCTGCTGGTTGTGTTTGTGAGGGTGTTTCGCTCTCAGCCACGGTAGGGTTTACAGCAAATTCTTGGCCTATCACTTTCTTTCCCTCTGGAGAGTCAATTTCAGGACCTATGAAAGAGTAGGAAAAAAAAAAAGAAGAAGAAAAAAAAAAGATGAAAAAATGGAATTATTTGTTATTGACACCAAGATGTGTGTGTACTATTAGCATATATCTGTTTTAAACTATAGCCCACGACATTACAAGCTGTACAATAAGTTATGTAGTCCTGGAATTTGACTACCATGGTAACTTTAATTTGAACTTTATGTGAAGGGGAATTTCTGTTAATGCGTCACCATGAACACAAGCACGAAACTAAAGGCATGTAGCACCTAACAGGTTTAGTTTAAGCAACACACCTTTGACAGCATAGACTTCTGAAGAAGACCTCCTCAACCGTCGATCAGCGCGCCCCATCCACAATCCGTCATCGTTGCCGTAGGAATTCAAGGACTGGAGAGAGAACCTTCTCTTCTGGAGGTAAGTCCCTATAGCAGGGACGCTGCTGCTGTGCCTCAGGCCGTATGAAGATGGGGAGAAGGAAGGAATGGACTTGCAACAGGCACACGGGTGCTGTGGCATCCAGCTCTCATGATCTGATCTGCTCAGAGGTGAAGTAGAGTAGATAGCGCTCGCTGTCTGGTTGATGGGCCAGGTGTGATTGAGTGGCGTTTGGACGGGAATCATGTGGTCATTTCTAGGCAATGCGGGATCAGGGATGGAATAACAGTATCCATTGACATTTGAGGAAGCCATGAGAAGATGGTTGCAATGATGGTCACTGATTCCTAGATGACAAAAGAAAAAAAGACAGAGAGAGAGAGAGAAAAAAAAAATCAATCACACACGACACAAGCAAGAAAAAAATGTGGAAAAATAGGAGATGAGAAATAAAGATTTAGAAATGTTATGACATGCATACCTCCTGTTCCATTAATGCCTGCCATGTCCTTCTCACAAGGAGTGAAGATGAATTTATTCACACTCGGGCTGTCCAGACCTACAGTGGCAGGCAAAGGAAATTCAACATTTAAACAATTTTCAACATAACTTAGTGTTGTTAATTAAAAAAGAAAAAAAAGAAAAAAAAAGGTAAAAACTAACAACCAAAAGAAAGTCGCTTTGATGAAAGTTTTGCAGGAAGCACAGTGATGGAAAATGGAGACAGGAACTAAGTATGAACTCAAGAGTTTATGCATCTGGTAATGTGCAATTCTCAGTTGAGTATGTATTTAGCTTACAAGTATGAAGAAATCAGGTTAGTGCTTAAATATGCCAGATTTCTGAGCATAGTAGATTACTGAGTGTATGTAGTAGTTAATGAGCACAGTGCATTCTCTGAAAAGTAGAGCAAACCAGGTCATTACACATGAGCTAATGGCAGAGAAGCTTAGAAACGTACCAGAGTCCGAGTTTCTCCCACTGGAAGTGTTTCTTCTCATTGGACTTTCATAGATATCCTGTTCCAAATCAGACCCTGATCCACTGTCTTTAAGGCTCTGTTTCCGGTTGGGAAAGATTGGGTCTGCATCCGTGACTGGACATGGCAAAGGTGCTTGTTCTTCGACTGGTACTTCATCCTTTTCAAGCATTTCGTCCTCATACTCGTAGGCATCGTCAAACTCAGACTCATACTTGTAAGCTAAATACATAATCAAAAATATAAATGATTGATTGAAACTGGTTATATAAAACAATACAGATTTAAAAAACGAAACAAAACAAAATCATTTATTCAAACCGACTACAATATAATATTATGATAATTTACCATCAATCAGTAATGGATGCTGCAGTAGCTCCAGGGCAGTTTTTCTCTGGGTGTGGTCTGCCTTGAACACTAGCCTCATCATATCTAATATGTCCTCGTCTATTTCATCACTTGGAATCAAATGTCTCTCCATGTTCTCATCTTTATACGACCCCACCTGGAGAAACAAGAGAGAGAGAGAGAGAGAAAAATAAAAAAATTAATGCCATGCACATGATATAGATTCACAATTTGGGGGAATCCCCTCTAGTGAGCATGGTATTGAACTCTTGCATTGTGATAGTTTAGTAGAAAAATGCACCACTGTCAACATTTATATTATGGTGATAATAATTTACGGAATGCAATAATAAAAAAACAAAATTGCTCCTAAAAATACATTTTATCATGATATCGTGTATGACATCTTACTGTGTATATGACCGAGGCTTGATTGGTGTCCTTCCTGATCATTTTGTCCCAAGGTGCAAGGGCCGTCAGCATCTCCACTAAGACGCACATGCAGCTCCATATATCAGATGAGAAGCGAGGTTGCTGCTGCTTGCATATCTACAATAACACAAACACAGGCGGGGAAAAAGGGCAATAAATTCACTCCTGTTTTGGTTCACCACATATAGCAACAGTGAGATGTGCACCTGTCCACAACACAGTGCAGCTGACACAGAGACAGGTTGACTCACTACACACAAATCAGTCCTGTTGTTCTTAATTAAAGGAATGCTCAGTTAGTCAACATTGGGACATGCAGGTGCCAAAGACAGCCGCTACCCACACACAAATCATTTGTACACTTGGCAAACCTCACAAGGAATAGCGTTAAGGGTGCAAGAGTTCACATCTGACAAGTTCTGACGGAAGATCTTATCAGTAAATATGAATATAAATATTGCACTTAATCAAGTCCTCTAAAATCTAAATTACTTGTATGATGTTTATATTTTCTTTCATCAAAAAAGCACAAACAATATTATCTTTCTACTATTCCTTAAATTAAAAAGATGGTGTGTGTGTGTGTGTGTGTGTGTGTGTGTGTGTGTGTGTGTGTGTGTGTGTGTGTGTGTGTGTGTGTGTGTGTGTGTGTGTGTAAACTGTAGGGGCTTCCTCAATACCACAAACATATGGAACTTTCCATTAGTAGTGGACACTATATTTATCACTCAAAGATTCAAACTGTGTCTGGTGTATGCCCTTACCTCCGGAGAAGCAAACTGAGGCGTACACAGATTCTTCCCGACAGAACTAGCAATATTGTCGATGCTCAATGCTGTCCCAAAGTCACACAGCTTCAAAGTCTTTCCCTGGTCAAACACCAGTAGGTTTAACCCCTTGATGTCAAGGTGGAGAACGTTATTGTCGTGCAAGAATTTCACCCCTTCAAGCAGCTGCCAGAAGTAGTACAGCGCCTGGTCCCTGTGTAGAGGCATTAGTGCACCTGATTCATCCTTCAGCATGTTGCAGAGATTTCCATCTGGATTAACAAGATATTAAAAGAAAAATATTGAAATTGTGAATGGTCAAACAATTCCAAAAGAGACGTCTTCGAGAACAAAATACAGCAGTCCCTTTCTTGAGACTATTCCTAAATCCAACAAAAAAGGGTCTTACAAGAGAGATGTTCTTTCAATAGAGGTAAGTTTATACATCAAGTAAAAATTCTTGTATGAAAAAAGGGTTCTCTCAAGAGGGGGATTATTGTACAGTAACAACCAAAAAGATATCCCATGTGTAATTTGTAGAGAGATTAATTTTCCTGTATCAAGCTACAAATAGATTCAGTTCCTACCCAAATCACACATCTCATCATTGTAATTGCGCTTGGCAATTTCAAGCTTGTATCAAAAATTTCGTGTGATACTTCTGTACAAATAATCTGACTATAATTCCCAGAGTTCACTCTAAGTTTAATACATATTATTCTTACGTTCAGCAAGTTCCATCATGAGTTTGTAGACCTTGGTGGGCTGAAAATCGGAATCTTGCTCATCAATGACTGCCCCATACATTTGGATGACGTTATTGTGCAAGCCCAGTTTGGAGAGGAGGCATGCCTCTGTGTGAATTGATTCAATGACTGATTCGTCAGCTCTGATGTTATGCTTGACAGCAAACAGCTGGTTACTTGTGAGGTCCTTGCAGTAAAGGATTGACCCAAAGCCACCAGAACCCAGAGGAACGTCACTAGCATTGTAATCTCTTCTTTGATAGTAATGAGAGTCAGGCCCGACTGATAACGTGCCCTGTGGAGTTTGGAACACAATGGGTAAAACAAGAGTGGTCAGTGAGAGATACTGAAAAAAAAGAGAGAAAGAAATGAGATAAAAAGAAACCACAATATTTTATTTGACATGGAAATATTAGTTTTTGACTTACAGCTAGCAAACAGGTAACAAACAAAAAACAACAAGGAAAATAACAGAAAATAATGAGGTAACTAATAGGAAACGAGATAACATACAAGTTACAACAATGTCAGGAGGAAAACAGAGTTCACCAGAGAGAGAAAACTGAGGGCAGGAAGATAGAGAGAAAAATGAAGTAAGAGCAAAGGAGCCCAATAATCCTCATGTAAGTCATCCACCAAAGGAAGCATAACAGAAATACCTTCACCAAAGTGTGAGAAAAATAAAAAATGCTCTTGGCAGTGATAAACTAACTGTACCAATCAGCAGAATCGGAGGAAGTTCCAACCCTATCCACGTCATTAATCATTTCAGCCACACTCACTCGATAGAGTTCTCTAAACACACTGTAACTAACTGTATTTCCTTTCATTTCCACCATGCTCGTTTCAAACACAAACTAACCACTCCCACCTGCATCAACTTTCTCTCTCCCTCTCCTGCCCCCTCCCCCACCACCCACCTACATACATACACTTCGGGCATGAGGGCATTTCCTGTTTGCCTCAGTTTGTTGGCATATCACATTCCATTTTTATTGGCAGAGACTCAAAAAAATGTTGTAATAAACACTCGTGATGCTCGGCCACACATTGCCATGCTCTAGTGGCCTACATCTGCCACAGGCAACCAGACAAGTGTGTCCTGGCTCCCCATCTTCATTCCAACACAGATAGTACCGGAATGCAGGCCCACGCAGAGAAGGTGGCAGGTTTCATGCAGCTGTCTTTCCAAGAAATAGTAATTAGATATGACCACGTACACAAACTGTGGTTCTAGAGTTTCAACATGGGGAGGCACTCTTAGAAATCCAACAACACCAAAGCTAAATGAATTCATATCAAGGTAACTTGATTGAAGATTAACACTACCACAACAGCGGCATGTGTATCTGATGCAAGCAATGCAAGTGAAGCGCACACGGACACATAGACAACCTAAAGGGACTAAAATAGATTTCAAACCAGGAATGTGTTTCCAGGTGCCTCTCCTGCTCCTACAAGGTTTCACAAGCCCTAGCAAGCAAACAACTGAATCTTTACTTTTTAACAAAAATATTAGCTCTAAACAAAAAATGGTCAACAACTACTAAACAAATACATCTATTTCCTTTAACTTCAATACCAGCTCCAAGTCAGTACGGTGGGCGAGAGACACACGATCAGGTGTGAAAGATGGAAAATGAAATTTGAGAAGGTCAAACCACAGGTGAACTGGACTAAAAGATTAGCACAAATTAAATAAACACTACTTCAAGCATTTGTCACATTCTAAACGTCAAGGACCACACAAATTGAATTATTTGAGAAGAATCTGTGATTCCTTTAGGAGTAGAACGGTTACTTGGAGGAAAGCCAATGCTTGACATGTGATCATCAAATGGTCACCCCATGGAAATTAGTGTTTTATTTCATTACAAGATTCCCACACGCTAGTATTAAACAAAATACTACAAGTACTAGAACAGCTGTTAAAAGCAATCAACATAGCTTACCATGTTGATGTCAAATACGACAGTCTGGTTAGGATATACCGTCTCCCTGTCTTCCACCCCTCCCAAGCTGTTGTTTGTCGTGACCGAGGGCATCCCGCTGCTTGACAAACCCGTGTGGCTGATGATGCCGTCTAGGTCGGAGCTCATCGGCCCCATACTCCCTGGCTGACTTGGAAACATATGATTGAACAGCGACTGAGCGTCTCCTCCGTAGGGAGGAGACGAGATATCCTCAGGGCGTTCAACTATAGGATATAAGCTCGTCAACTGGTAGTGTGATGAGGAGTGATCGTGCATGGAGAGTGGAATAGAATTGGCTGACATGGCATTAAAACCTTCTGGAAGTAGAGGTTTTTCTTCATCCAATTTCTTCACTATCTTCTCAGCCATATCCTCTATTGTTTGAGCTGTGTGGGAGTCATTGTACAAACTTTGGGGCGAGTCATTGCGATGATAAGATGGCCCGATCACAGGCTTGGGGAGGAGTTTAGATCTTATATGATTCTTCACGTAACAGCAAGGACACATTTTGCCTGGGCATTCCTGGTGTCTGCACGACAGCTCTTCAAAGTCTTGGCAGATCTTGCAGCTGCCGGAGACAGAGCAGCTTTGCCAATGATTCCAGAGGCAACCCATTTGCAAGCAATTAGGGTGACTGCAAGTTTCCCATGCCTGCATGTTGTCTTGCCAGCACTCGATGGTGAGCTGGAGAGTGTTCATGTCCTGAAAGAACCGCGACTGGGTCTGATAATTGAAGTGAATGTGTGAATATTTGACGAGAATAGAGAGGGAGGAGAAAGGAAGGGGGAAAAATGAAATTACGGTAAAAAGGCGTTATAATCGGCTGCACAAATGCTAACATAACATCAAATAAATCGAACATGTAATGAACAATCATATAACGAGGTGCTACAGCTCAAAATGTACATTTGCATTATTTCTTAACAGAAAACAACATAAAAAAGGATGCCAGTGATAGAAATTGCTTGGAGGAAAGGTATAGAATTTCTTTGGGGTATGTCTGGTGCTACAATATCGACCTAACATACACCCACTAATTCAATTCCCCAACCCACACCCTAATGCATGAGGGTCTCTTCCTGTCGGCTCAGTCTAAAGAAGGGCTATTTGGTGGATAGTGAATTGAAGCTGATGGCTACTGGGTGTGAGTCACTGACTGACAAGACCAATTTTGTCAGCAGATGGGAAGTGAGCAGTTAATAGATCACATGCCACAGACCTGATGTGTCTGGAGGGAGTATCAATCAGGCTACCCGGGGGCATACCCTAACCTGGTCAGACCCAATATGGTATACCAACCATATTTGAAACACATTTGCCCAAGTAGGATCCTGAATACATCACTTGGTGGATGTTGTAGCTTTACTTTTAATCTAATTGCCATTGTGATCTCACTACATGTATAACAATGTGGTAGAGCTAGCATATGGTCAAGTAGAAAATACAGCAGTTTCTAGTTTACATGGCACCTTTAATGAGAATGCACTCAATAAATGGTGGGAGAGACCCTTAATCAGGCACTAGCTCCAAATAAGCTCCAAATAAACACTTCCCCCTTCAAATAGAACTCAGCTTAGTGAAGGAATGGGGAAGATCCTGTCAATGAGATAGCTCGTATCCCCCCCCCCCCCCCATTATAAAGAAAGTAAATTTAAATTAATTACTTAAGCTAATTCATTTTCACAAACAGGAACAATTCTGAACTGTAAACTGGAGTGGTGATTGCATTTTTCTACACTGATTATCAATTATTCTATTAAATGAATTATGCTTCCTGTGGACTAATTCTTGCTTTCTTTTCCCTTCAACATCTATTGGATAGCAGCATATGATCAAAGCTAACCACATGTTGCTATGAATGTCAACCTAATCCATGGTAATGTAAAGGTTTGCAATGTTGAACCACTCTAGGCCAACTAAGTGCTTAGATTCAGAAGTGGCTGGTAAGCAGCTGCAATCTTCTTGAGCATAGAGAGATACGTCACACATCCTTGGTGATTAGTGATATAGTGGTTTTCACACACACACACACACATATGAATGTTGCTCAGTCTCTAACAAGGACATTTAGTTGGTAGTTTGGTATTGGGAAAGTAGTAGCACTCAGATTACTTCATTGGTGAATGAATGACAGTAGCAGGGAAATTTTATGATGCAGTGATCAAATTAGCCATATACAGCAATAGGAGGTCTTAATTAGCCACATCATATAGCAGTGAAGCACTCCAACAACACTGCTATATCTGTTTGTTTCCAAGTATATATCGAAAACATGTGTGCAACGTGAGCTCTCACAAGTGTGTATATATGGTGTGTATATATGGTGTGTATATATGGTGTGTATATATGGTGTGCATGCGCAGTGAGTGTGCTGACCTCAACCGATGAACAGTGACTATAACACATGCACCTGCAACTACTCTACCACATTGCTCCTATCACAACTCACCATTCCAGCAATAAACAGAAAAGGAATGCATTCGTGTAGCACTCGCTCACCCAAAGAAAATGATAACTATCTCCAACACAAACAAACTAAGCATTTCTAACATCAGTAATTACTAACTGATTTCTACATGTGCATGGAGGTGGTCATATGAGAAGATGTTAACTATTTATTCCCTTAAGGAGAGTATGTAAAACTAGCCCTAGACACACTATAAAAAAAAAAAAAAAAAAAAAAAATAATAAATAAATAAATAAATAATAATAAAAAAAATAAATAAATAAAAAAAAAAGAAGTCATGCAATACAGGTCTCATTGCACACACTCAGAGCCTTGCTCCATCACATGTGCCCTCAGGGGTTGCAAAACAGAAGCACCATTTCTCTGGAGGAAAGAAGTGCATTAAAACACTTTATTAGGAACAGGATTAGACTAGTATCAGTTCAGAACCAGTTTTAGTTAAAATCTAGTATCAGTACCAAACTAGAAACAAATATGAACTAGTATTGGTTAAATGTTGAAAGGAGTAGATACAATTAAATTACATCTGCAGTGGCAGAAATAATAGTTTGCAGCATTGATTGCATGTTTTGCTTAAAACAACAGCTTTGAACAATCCTCTCACAGCTTGTTGTCTGGTAATTACTTATGTCTTCATGTCCAGCAAAGGCAAAGACGATGAAGAAATAACAAAAACAACACAACAAACAGTTTCTCTGTCTTGTTTGAGTTAATGGGAGTATTTACCAGCTTGCACAATATTTGCAAATCAGGAAACATCTTTTCTCAAACTGAGTTAGTTTTTAAGCGTGAAGTAGACACACAGCCAGTAAGCATAATACTGAGTAAGATGAAAGCCTGCCTAAACTTAACTTTGGAGAGAATCAACATCATACCGGATTGAGGAAGGTTGAAGTAGATTGGAAGTAGCTCAATAGAGCCACACACACACACACTGGAGTGACATCATATTGGGTTCCAAAAACCTGCCCCTTGGGAATGGATTACTGCATCCCAGCAGTCACAGTTATAATAAAATCTTAATGGGGGTGAAACATTTATTGACATACACCAACATTCCCATGCCCATATGGGACACCAGTATAAACACATTCCACAAAAGATGTGATTCTATCCTAAAGGTAAACATGAACTCATATTTGCCCAAAATGGGACCACATTGTCTAGTTACAGCACACCCAGCTCAGCCTTTTGGCCCCATTTTGTCTCTGATGCTCAAGGGTATTCAAGGGTGTGTCACACCTCATTGACCTTGTCCAGAGGGAGGATGTGGTAAAACTAATAGGTAGTCACAAGTCTATCCACTAAACTGTTAAAAATAATTTAAAGAACCAAAGTGAAAATGGTTAATTTATATCCAATAAATTAGACAGAGTCAAAGAGTTTCATAGTATGACATGCACTTATAAAGACTCCAATTAACCAATGTCACTTGGGAAGTAAAAGCATATTTAAAAAACCCCCTTCCAAGAGAATTATATTTTAAGGGTTGGACAATCACAAGCTGATGTCTATTAACACCAGCAGCAACTTTTAAAGTTTTCACTCAGAAGCATTTCCAGCCAATTAGCAGTTAGCACTCTGTGCTTCTGTGTCAGGTTGTGGTTATTTATAGGTTCATACTAAGTGAGCTTCGTGGCCAAAGCTGTTCCAAGGTATACTACCTCAAATTATTTTTGGTGGGAAAGTACTTCATAATAGCCATCTGGATTAAAGATATTTTGAGGATTTTCAGGTTTTTTTTCCCTTCACTCCCCAAGGCAAAGCTATCTGGATAGAGAAATAGTAAGGCTTTTCAGAGAAAAGTTTTTCCCCCTTTCCTTTCCCAAGTTACTGTAAAAGGTTCAACAACTGAAATGTTGTTACTCCCCTTTTACTCAAAAGCAGTTTAGCATACATGTGCGAGGAAAGGAGTTGCATGTTCCAAGCTTTTGAATTTGCTATGAATATGGTGTTAGGGCATGTCCTGAAGTAAGTGCAGACTAGCTTTCTAGGCTAAGTGATATATTAACATGGGATAATCCCCACAAGACAAAACAAACAAGAAATTATCTGCTTATATGTCACAAATTGCTACACTAATGAAGTTTCCTGTCACTATGTGTAGGTAAAGTATCTATCTATCTATCTATACACACACATATATATATATATACAAATTGATATGGCAAGTGATAATCCACTCTGTTTAACAAAATTATTCAACCATTGCTAATCACACAGATTGGAGCTTCATTGCACACTACATAAATCACATGCTGCTGAAGGTAAATTTTGAACACATGCAGCCATGTTTAAATTTTCTGTGTCTAATCCTGGTAATGCCAGCAGTGAGAGATATGTGCTCAAAATCTTATTACCTGAATGAATGGGGATTATTATCATGATTTCTTTGGTGTCATATTTTCACTTGCTACTTGTCTGTTTATTTGTCAGAAAAGATTGCATCAGTATAATGGTACTATGCTAATATCCTTACTGATTATAATCTCAGTCTATCAAGGAACTTGCTTAGTTTTGCAACATTGGAATTTGGATTTGAAAACATTTTTGACCGAAGAAGTGCATTAAAATAAAGTGGTTAAAATATCAAAAGGAATACAAACACGGTTGCTATATGATTAAGATCTTCTTGAAACTTGGAATACTTAATTTGAAAGCTAGCGCAGCAGATTTATTTCACATGACCACAAAAATGCCTCCATTTGTGCATGTGGAAAATATTGGGAGGGGGTCATACATAAAAATGTTTAGTGGTTCAGACTATCTAGTTACTACCCTTTATCAGAAAAAGGGAAAATAATTCCAGTATTTTCTTAATTGAGTAATACAGTACACCCTCACTTCGTTTTAGTGAATAAGCATATAATGAATGGGACCAAGATAAATAAAGAATTGAAACATTTCATTGAATAAAATTAATAAAATTTGAAGGCTATGTTAAATGTTTGTTGTACAATAAAATATTAATCACAACTTTCAAATCCAACAGACCTCTTAATCAGATTTTAAAGATGTTATTTTAAGACTTTATAAGCTATACACTAGCTTCAGATCATTGGGAGTCATTGTGTAAGAACAGTATTATATATCTACCCATCCTATGGATATATTGGCTAACAATGGGCTTTCCTTGAATCTACTCATTTTATAACTACATAAAACAATCATATATACATATATGTATCATATATGTATCATATATATATATATATATATATACACATACAAAACTTAAAAAAAAACCAAAAAACAAAACAGAAAATAAAACAACTTACATCTGTAAGTGTACTGTCATTCAGAGCTGGAGCGGAGAGTTGTTTCTGCAGACCCGCAGGTACACCTTTGGGGGGCATAGCCTTCTTACCACCGGGTGTTATAGTGGGTGCTGTACTAGAGCGGCCTAGCGTACAGCTGCTCCTGCAAAGACCCAGTTGTCTGAAAGATTTAGGCGAAGGAGTAGTCAGTTCTGGGGTCAGGCCCGGAGTTACCGGTGACTGGTAACCTGAATCTCCTCTCCTTAACGTATTGGGCTTCGGTCTAACTTTTCTACCTCCGTTTTCTCGCAAGCACTCGGACATGACTGAATATAAGTAAAGAGGGGATGCTATGGTCTCCAGGGCTTTTAAAGAGAACTGTTGGGGAATAAACCGCATTGATGACGAATACGGTGTGTCGTTGTAGCTATTTCGTGGGTGGGCGAGTCTTCAAAGGTCCGAAGAGATTCTGGGGGGGGGGGTAGTGGGCGGAGTTATAGTACAGCACGGAGCGAAGCAGCGTGCAGCAACAAATGGCTGGAGTTTCTTCGGTGTCAACCATTCTCTCTCGCCTTTACGTCCAAACCTGTACTTTAGAGGAAGCTGTGCAGTCCTTAACTGAGTTAAGTAGCGTATATCTTCCAGGGGATACTGAATTCTTTCGGAGGACATGCCATTTTACACTGGTGGGATGTGATAAAAAGGAAGCCTTAGTGAGAAACTGGAGACAATTACCTACTAGTGACCCCCCAAAAACCAGGTTAAACAGTGTTGGGGGAAGAGGTGGAAACCCTTTTGCAGTGCTTGAGAAAGTGCTGCAGAGTGCAAGAAAGGTTAGCATTTCAGCCAACCCAGTGTAACTTCCTTTGGAGATAAAAAAATGTGGATGTACCTCTGTTGGTTATTTGATTGGTTATTATTATTCACCATTTATATCACCTTAACACCTACTTTTCCACCCCCCCCCCCCTTTTTTTTTTCCCCCTCTCTTTCTTCTCCTATCTACACACTAACTAGCTAATAAACTCCTATGTGCCTGGAAAGAATTTTGGTCACTGACTAGCCCAATCTTGTATTTGTTTCGACCACATTTATTCCTAGAATATCACCACAGGAACAAGTACCAATCAAAACCTGCAACAAATATGCCATTTCCTTGAGAGCAAAGGCTTCCATCTCCTCTGTGAAAGGTAATCCAGATTGAATATTTTCCAAGTAGACTACATTTCTCATTGCATTAGTTGTGGGTACAGCTGCACTTTTTACAGGAATTGGAAAGCATGCTTATTTTGGTATGAACTACACACCAAGTTGTAATGGGATATTAATGGCCAATTATAAGGCATATGTTTAATATGTATGATGTGGAAGTATCCATTCAACCTAATCATATTGTAACTGATACTCTCATCTTGTTAATTTGTTGAATATTTGTTTTTGTTTGTTACTTGTGCAGGATCGGTGTGACTTGTATGAGCTACCTGATGCAAAATTACTCCATCTTCTTGCCGTTGGAGAATAAGTGCTACATGCAGCTTACTGGTATGTGATGTGATTTAATTGTATAACCCAAAACAAAATAGTTTGTATTGTATGCACATATGAAGAATGTATTGCCATATCTCGGTGGAGTTTCTAAGGGTTAAGTAAATTAAATATGATAAAAAAAAAGTAATTTTCTTGTGTGGTTAAATTTTGTGGGTGTGTGGTGGGCGTGTGGTGAGTGTTGATGTCTTGTGTCAAGTGGATTAAATTATCTTCTGAAAACCACAATTTATTAGCATATCCTGTTTCTTCTGCCTATTTATCATTAATTTGATTTGACGATTCTTCAAGCTGAGAGTAAATAATACTGTATGATATAACACCAGAAAACTGCTAAGAACAATTTGTTTTTTTTTTGTTTCATTTTCTTTTGTGAAGCTAAAATTTAACGAGTATGGGCTATCAATGTGTTCTTCAATATTGCATGAGAAAAACAACAAATGAACTTATTATTTATGATATAAATACTTGCGATATGAATTTATGCTTGACCATATCAGTTGGTTGGTAGGAGTGGTTTAAACTAACCATTGTTAGTTGGTAGGAGTGGTTTGAACTAATCATTGTTAGGTGGAAATGCTTTGAACTCCTCACAAGCAGAAACGCCCAAATTTATTTTTCACCAGTGTTTGTTATTTTTCTTTCTTTTAATGTGGATCCTATTTTCCTCTTTACCTTTAAGAATTAAGTGAAAGCAAATGGAGTGAGAGGAACACTATAGTAATAGTAACTTCAAACTACTCCCAGCTGAATATGGGCGGGTGTATATATAGCACAGGCATCATTGCCATAAATAATTATTTAGAATTATTGACATGAGAAAAAGAAAGTTTGTCATTGATGGAGAAAAGAAGTGGAATGGGATGCAAGTAGAAATATGAAATGCTGTATATTTGTGGTAGAAACCCACAGAGCCAAGGAATAAAGTTCTGGTTGAGAGAGAAGAGATTGCTGAATAGAAAGTGAATAAATAATGAAGGAGAAAGGAATACTACATGAGTGCACTCTAATAGATTTGATGAAACTGAAAGAAAGAGGAAGATTATATTTATCAAAAACTAGATTTGGCAGAACCTATTCTGTTTCTCCTGCAGTGGATAAAATTCACTTTCTCTCTCAGTCGACTTCAAACAGCTGATGACCAGCTGATGTGCTTAGCTTTTTACAGCAATGTTCTAGCTATCTGCTAATTTAAAGAAATACACTGTTGGTCAACAATCAGAAATTGAATTTTGAAAATGTTTTCTTTTCGCAAACTTCAAAACACAAACTTTGCACACAGCAAATGTTCATGAACACAAAGTTGAAGAGTCACTTAAGCCCATGTCCACACTACTAATGAGTTTGTACCTCTCTCCAGCAACACCTGGTTCCAAATATTCTCTTGTGTCCACACTGGCATAGTGCTGAACACACTCCACATCACCAGCATAACCGGAATAATTGGCTGGGCTGATTAATTGTTTTGCCTCTACTTTGTATAGAAATAGGATATTTTATTTTCTCGTGTGCTCTGTTGTTCTGTCTTTTTCCCTCTGCAATGTCATCGCACAACAGAAAAAAGAGGTGGGAGAGAGCTCTTAGTTGATAAACTCTTAAGAGCATACATCAGCAATATAGCCACAGGAATATTAAATAAATCTGAGCTGCTTGAAGCCTACTCTTCTGAAGATTTCAGATGGAACCGGGTGGAACGTGTTGGGATGAAGCCGGGTGTAGTGCAGACATGTGGAACCTGGTCCAGACAAGGGTGAAACCTGTTTTAGTGTACTGTGTGAACAGACCTTTAGTCTATTTCCTTTTCAGACAACATTTAGATGAAATCTAAAGATATACCTAATCCTAAAACTCCTCCATTGATCTGGCTAATTAAAAATATCCTCATTTAACCCATTTTTTAAAGTTTTGTTAAATGATAAATTTCCGTGATTTGTTATATTGGTGGAACCTCCTACTTCAAACAATAATAAGACACGTGATATTATTTCCAATATTAGAATAGACAACAGTAAACCACGAGGAAAAAAAAACATTCATAAATATAATCTAAATTGGACATTGTTCATCAATATGTTGCTATAATAATATGTACCTTATTAGCCCTGATATTATCATAATTAGGTTGGTGCTCTGAATATGTATTAAGCTTGATCTGCCAGGCAACCGGTTCTGGTTTCTGACTCAATAATGAATTAAAGTTCCAGAGGATATTGCATCATCCCGTGGGAAGATTGTGTCCTATGGCTGATGTAACTACCTCAGATCTCAAACAATGTTGGTGGTTTAATAATGAATGACTTGGAAACACAAGTTAGGTTTGTATATTGGATTTAGTTCAAGTTGCTGGTGTTTGTGTGAGTATTCTTGTGGTAAGCTAGTCACATGTGTGGCGTAGTGGTTACTGTGTTGCGTGGTTTCTTACGCAGTGTTCATGGTTACCTTTGAACTATCCAGAGAGGACAGACTATGACAGCTCCATGGAGTAGCATGTGCCTATCAGGCCAGGCTATGTGCTAGGAAAGTGTTGCATGTGACTTTTTAAAATTAAGTCGCTAGTTAGTGATATTCAAGCTGTTCACTGTTCCAATCCAGTGAAAATGAGTACGATGGGAAACCTTTATACACAAGACAAGGTACTCCTGGTGACCTCCGAGCTTAGGTCTTATGGATTCCGTAAATCCACATTTGTAATCTAGAGAGGGAGAATCTACTTTACCTCTGCAATTAGAAAGTTCACCAAAAACATTTAGTGAATTGATATATTGACTACAATATATTTCTAAAAAGAGTATTTTATTCGTGTTGCCAGTGGCAATACAAATTATATACACAGTCATATCATCCCCAAATATTCCAAGTTGACTGAATCAGATTCAAACTTTGTGGTTTCATGTCTGAAACCAAACTGAAAATGGATTAGAAATCCCCTTTCATTTTTTCATCTCATCCATTCATCTCTGATGAGTTTCAACAGTGAATCAGGATTGCTTTCTGAATGTCATTGTCACTGGGTTAGCATGTTCATACACCACTAAATGGGGTATGGTTGTCATAGTGTCAGATGTAGCACTTCCTGTACAAGACACAAGCAGCTGTTTGAGCTGTGGCATTCTCAGAATGTTGACAGCTCTTCTAGATTGCAGGAGGTTCCTTGTTCGGTTAGGGATGGTGAGTTCGACTTTATCAACTTCAAGGTAAGCTAAAAGTTGAAAGGGCATTGTTCTGTTAAAATATCAGAAAATGACAAAAAATTATCCTTTATATTGAATATTTGGCCCTTCATCTCTGAGTGAGTTCCTTGCAAATATCTTTTATTCTTGAGTTTTGAAGAATGAAGTTAGAAGACATACGAATACCTACAGGGAATGGTAAGGAATATGGTGGGGGTGGACGTTTAGGAGGAAGAGGAAGTCGATGGGATGGAGGTTTAGTAGGAAAGGGGTTGGGAGGGAGGGGGACATTAGGAGGAAATCTCTCTCTAGGAGTGGATAAAGAATAGTACCTACATTTTTATTAAGGCCTGGGGGTATGGTAATATAGTAGGGAAGGCAATTTTATTCTCTGTTAGTAAGATTATTAAAGTTTGATCAGATAAGTTTCCCAAGAACAATTCCTCACCAAATTTTTCTTCTTTTTGTTTTATTCCCCCACATCCATTTTCCCTCCATCTCCATTTTCCCTCCATCTCCATTTTCCCTCCATCTCCATTTTCTCTCCATCTCCATTTTCCCTCCATCTCCATTTTCCCTCCATCTCCATTTTCCCTCCATCTCCATTTTCCCTCCATCTCCATTTTCCCTCCATCTCCATTTTCCCTCCATCTCCATTTTCCCTCCATCTCCATTTTCCCTCCATCTCCATTTTCCCTCCATCTCCATTTTCCCTCCATCTCCATTTTCCCTCCATCTCCATTTTCCCTCCATCTCCATTTTCCCTCCATCTCCATTTTCCCTCCATCTCCATTTTCTCTCCATCTCCATTTTACCTCTTAAGACAGGAAGAAGGTATCTCTCATGCTGAGCATGAGTCAGCTCTTGCATGGTCTGTTCAAGCGGAGTAACCACTGATAATCTGATTAGGATATAGTCGACCATCTCACTACTAGCTACACACCGCCAGGTACACCACCAAATACACCAGAGCATGTAAATTTATTTTAGTGGCTTCAATAACACTCCTAAATAGCTTGCCTGCAGTTGCCTGCTGTTGCCTGTTGCCTACTGTTGCCTGTTGCCTGCTGTTGCCTGCCTTTGCCTGTTGCCTGCAGTTGCCTGCTGTTGCCTGTTGCCTGCTGTTGCCTGTTGCCTGCTGTTGCCTGCTGTTGCCTGCTGTTGCCTGCTGTTGCCTGCCTTTGCCTGTTGCCTGTTGGCTGGTTAAGAAACATTTTGAACTTTACTGTCCACACTAGAGTAGAGATTTATCTAGATCAGATCCTGATAACTGGGATCACCATCAGATCTATATAAATCCTGTCTGAACTGTGATTTTAAAAATGAACTATTTGGTAAATTTCTGGTTTTGTTGCCAAGAATTTTCCTTCAGGACTAATGCTTGCTCTTATAATTTATCTGGAGACTAGTTTTTACTTAATAAAAATAACAACAAACAACAAACAACAAACTAATGAACATACTTTCTTATATGTGTGAGGTTTTTAAATTTTATTCTAGCAAATGCTGCCATGTTTGTCCATAACCAGAGGCAGCTAAAGAAGTTGCTATTTTATTAGTACACTGAGAGTTATTCCCAGCCACTCCATCTGCTGACTCTGCACACCAGCAGCTCCTCAGAAGCTAAAGCTCTTCTAAACCCAACCAGCTGCCATACTCTTTCAATCATACAGATCCGATCTAGATCATGGCTGTAGTGCGGACAGGCCTTAAAGTGTAGCTAGCCTTTCCTCCCAAATGGACTGGAATGAAAACTCTCAAGGAATAATTTGATCATTGCTGGAATGGGAATCTGACATTGCTACCCAACACTGCAGGAGGCTGTGCATGTGTTCATAACACACTTTCTCCAAATATGATCAAGATATTCAGATCTATAATATGGTGGAATCCTCTGAACTCTGTGAATACTCTTGAGATTTACATTCATACCTACTGTGCTTCAATTACACTTCCCAGCAACCCCTACCCCCCTCCCCCAGCTCTTTCCCTGTTTTTTCTCTTTTTCTTTTCACCCACCAACAAAAACAAAATACTCATTATACTTCCCATGTTTGAAATAATCCAGGGCAAATTCATTGCCAAAATATCCCCCCCTCTCTCCCACCCTTCCTGACTATTTCCCACTCACCACTCATCTGTACTGACATCTTCTGAGACAACCCATACCTACATTGACAAATATTTTGGGGACCATTCAACCTTGAACTTATCACTTTCAGTTCAAGTTTTTTTTTCGCAATATTTAGTCGTTCTATTTTCAGTTCACTGCTAAATCATTGATCTGATTAATATTAAACTGCACTCTCCCTCCCTCCCTCTCTCCCTCCCTCTCTCTCTCTCTCCCTCCTCCCTCCCTCCTCCCTCCCTCCTCCCTCTCTCCCTCCCTCTTTCTCCCTCTCTCTCTCTGCACAAAGCAATAGATTGTGTTCTGATAGCATTCTCAACTCGTGGTTAAGGTCCCATTGTTCCCATTGATAAAGTCCATCAGCCAGCAGTGAAGATTTCCCTGTGCCAATAGGTATTCATTAGAGAAGACATCACCAAGTTTATGAATAGGGCTAAAAATTTGAAATAATCAGAAATGGCATTTAAATTAATTTTTTTTTTGGTATTATCTCATTTTGACTATTTATTTATATTTTTTTACTGTGACTGAAATAGGGTAAAAAAAGTTTTCCTGCCAAAAAAATAACCAATTTTTTTTTGTCCACTAAACACGTCTTTTTTTCCTCTGAGCTTGGACAATTAATGGAGATCGAAAAAGCAGTGACCAACTGTTATGTTACAAAGATTATCCTTCACCAAGCTACGCCTCTTTATCTGAAAATGCACTTTTAGAATGATTTGCATAAAGATGCTTGTAAGCTAGTAGTGGGTTCTACGAAGTAGATGTATATGCCAGCAAGGTGTATTAAACATTTTGAGTGCATGCAATAGTTCTAAGATAATGTTAGTACTTCTCCTTTATGCCAATAAGAAACTGTATATGCTCACAAAATTGGCTGAAATAAATATATCAATTAGTATGCAAATAAATCATATAGGTTTTGTAGGATATAAATTATGTAACCATGGCAACTGTGGAGTAACTGGTTGTAAACTTGAATTCTACTGGTATAATCAATTTGGGCATTTGTAAGCACTAAACCAGTCGAGACAAGGAATGAATTACTTGTTTACTTCAACAGGCAGGGTGGATAAAAACTGCATTTCATGAACTAAAATCAATAAAAAAAAACCCATCAAAAAGATTTGGCCAAAATCTGAAGAAATAATTTTTTTTTCCTAGAAAAATGACAAACAATGCAAATAAAAATGTTTAATTCACCTCAAATTTGTAGCCCTAGTTGTGTCTCATAAGTAGGATTTCCTGTGTCTTTTGCTAATTGAATTATGAGAGAGGAAGTCCAACCAAGGTCTCAGCCACATTCCCAAAAGAAACATAATTGACTTATTGTCTGCCGATACATGAAAAGGTGGAAGTGACCTCTAACTCTGTTTGGTCTAGTTGGCTCCCCCCACCCCAAGTGGAGGTGACCTTTACCTCTTGTTTGGTATAATTGACTTCCCTGCATAGCCACTGACGTACATCATTCATTCTGAAGCTTTTTTTCTGCACTGAGTTCTGATGTAATTTTGTACCTGACAGGAAGTGAATGTCTGTTACAACCAGAGGGAATATGTTCAATCCAATATTTTCCTAGCCCTCTCTGTTCTAGTGAAATAAGATTATATGAAATGGTCAATTTTAACACCATTTTTACATTGGTTTATATTATGAACGTATGTAGTTAATTCGGGTTGCCTAGCAACTTGATTGATGAATAGCTTTGATAATCTGTTTTTAATTTGTATTTTGTGTTGTACATTTCAATCTCAAACTACTTCATTAATATCGGTGTACTTCATTAGAGCAGCAGTTTGCTCTGGTGGGGCCAAACTGAGAAGTATCAGCTGTTTCTTTTGCAGTGGCCTTGGTAGAAAATTAGAGAGAATTGTTGTTACATGGGGGAAGACCATGGTAGTTCTTTTGTTGTTATTTTTCTCTTTTCTCTCCCTCTCATGGAGGCATGGAGGAGACTTTTAATTGGTCAGTCAGGCTTCACGTGATCTTCGGCAAAAACACACCCACTTTTTGTTCATGATTTTAGTTTTCTCAAGTAGTGTTGAGACTGATCACAACTGTTGTACACTTTACACATGTTTCCTGTTGTCTGTGGCAGTCCAAGAATTGGACCTAGAGAGCAATATGTTTTTTTAAAAGGTGAAATAGATCAAATACCATAAACTATCCATGGAAATTGATCTTTCCTGCCTCACAAATTCTTAGAAAATAAACATTCAAGATCCTCTTGATTGTTGTGGTGATAGCTTCAGTCTAAACTTCCTATTTTGGCTTCTATCAAATTTCCTATTTTTGCTCTGTAAGTTCAACCTGCTTGGGGCACCCCCATGGCCCTGGGTAATTAGACTAGTCAGTCAGATTATTGAGTTAAGGAATACTCTTCCTGCTTCAGTAAGGGTGAATAATTTTTTAATATATTTAAGAAAAAAAAGATTTTACTTGAGTTGCTTCATTATACCCTAAGGTTTTATAGCATCTGACTGAACCCCCTCACAAATGACCACATCCACTTATCCATGGTCGTACACACCACATTTGGGAGTATGTCTGTTGATAAAGATCACACCATTTTAAGTAGTATGATGTTTAATGTTGTTAACCCCAATTAAACTTATTTACCCACAGTTAAATTAGCGTTAATTTATTGGACTCAATATACTAAATTTAGTTCAATTTGCTTAAATTAAATTTAATTAAATTGAATTGTATTCAGTGGAATATAGTCAATTGAATTAACATCAATGGAATGATTTCAGTTTAATCAACTTTACTTGTGTTAAATTCAGTTGAGTTGACTTCAGTATTTTTTTTTTCAGTTGATTACACTTTTATCAGATTATTTCTGTTAAGTTTGCCTCTAGTTTACTCAATTTTGAGAAATTCACTTTTGAAATTTTATTGGATTTGCATCAGATGAGTTCAGTTTTGCTTAATCTAGAGTGAAATTTTATTGTTTGACTAATAGTAAATGAGTTCACTTAGTCAAATTATATTTACTTTCATTACTCAGATCCTTGAAGAGCTTGGGGATGCATTCTCCTATCAAATATACAGCATAAGACATTACACACAACAAATAAAGCTACACACAAGGAACAAATAAGTACTTTTTTTTTAAAAATGCTGTAGTGCATTTGCATAACCACAGGTTCTACATAACATAGATTCAGTTTCTGTTTCCTTATAAGCTGTGCTCTGACATTTGAGGACTCTGTAGGCAAGTTTCACTAGCAGCATTGCCAGTAGCCTCGTCTACATGTCATGTGTGTAGTGCTGATCCTAATGGTGTGGACCAGGCGAATTAATCACAAATTTATTTTAGTTGTTTTGGAATTCCCTGATTAGTGTTGTTGAGGGATTAGTAGCGAAAATATTGTTGTGTAAATATTTGTGTTCTCATTAAGTGATTATTAATGTGAGGGTCAGCTGTAAATATAGAGATGGCCAAGTCTGACCTCTCTGTATCATTAATGTGCAGCCAGCTACTGGGGACGCTGAATTTCAAGGCCTGCTATTTCCCAGCATTATATGTTTTAAGTGTTTCCTGTTACACAGGACAAGAGAGTCTGAATAAAGCTTTGGTCTCTTCCTGGGAGCCAAGGAGGAGGTAAATACAGGATATGCCAGTGTGTTCATTTCTTAGCGCAACATGCACCTGACAGACCCACTTCCCCTGTGATAAGTGATTAACATTAATTAATTAATAGACCCACTTCCCCTGTGATAAGTGATTAGCATTAATTAATTAATACTTTACCAACTTGTTCTGAAGAGTTCATGAGGAAGTGCATTGCTGAGTAACATCAAATGTTTCTTTATTCTGTAATGTCAGCTGCAGAGAGAGTTGGAACTGTGATAGCCAATCTTGATCAATTGATATTTTAAGTCTATTTAAAAGTAATTTTTTTCTCTAATTAATTACAGTTTACACTTTGTATGGCTGTCCAGTATTTATTTACTTGTGCCATGGGCTGGCATAGCAAAGGAACATTCATTCTTCTTGATATTATGATGATATATGTGTGGAGATAATTGGTGAAGTGAAATGAATTTATGGTGGTGAAAATTGTCAAAATGGAATTAGAGTGACTTTATGTTTGAAATTGTTCAAACTGAATTGGAGCAATATGTATCCAAATTGAGTTGGAGTGGATTAATGGTGGTGAAAATATATTCAAACTGAATTGGAGCGATTTCTGTTGGAGATATATCCCAACTGAGTTGGAGTGAATATATGTTGGTGAAAATTATCCAAACTGAATTAAAGTGGATTTCTGTTAGTGAATAAATATCCAAACTGAGTTGGAGTAAATTTATGTTGATGAAAATATGTCCAAACTCAATTAAACCAATTCATGGTGGTAAAAATATATCCAAACTGAGTTTGAGAGAATTTATATAGGTGAAAATATATTTAAACCGAATTGGAGTGAATATTTTTATAATAAATTAATGTTTGTGGAAAGATGTCCTCTTTCAAAAACTTGCCATTTTAAAAATTGTATTTTCTTTCCTTTCTTAATTTTATTTAATTATTATTCATATAAATATGAATAGATAAAAATTACATTTAGAATTTAAAAAAAGAAGAAATTATTAGGGTGGAAATTGAAATGAGGATGTGGGGTGGGTGGGGTATCTTTCTGAGTGAATGCCAAGGCAACTTTTGGTCACATGTGGTGGACTTAATTCCACACCTTGTCAGAGAACTTGGACTCTGTTGGCAGAAGCTCCAACAAATGTTGACACAGCAAACTGTTTCAAATGTGTCGATGTTTCAGCTTTCACTTCAGGTTCAATTGCCAATAGGATATCCATACCACATTCTTTCATCCCAACAGAACTTACTAACACTCCATGAATTGAACTTTTAGCTGATATTTAATTATTGGGAGCAATAAACAATTATTTATTTGAATAGTTGGAAGTTAATGTTATTAGTTATGCAGAGGGGTGTGGTCTCTTGAATATCTTTTATCTTTCAAATCTTATGTTATCACTTATGACAGTTTGATGTCTAATTAGATTATATTTTCAAAGTAACCAGCGTAAGGTGGACTATTGTGTTGTTGGGATAGCCAGGAGTAGACCTTTTCCAATTATGCTAGCAAAATTGAGCATATTGGTAGCTGGGAGCATAATTGGTAACTATGGAGTGTAATTGGTAGCTGAGAGTAGAGAAAGCTGAATACACCTGTACTGGATCACTATTTAATCATGGATTAATAACAAGTTTTCTTGGAGTATAAGTATTGGAAGACAAAAACTGGATTACCTGTGCCATCATATTCAAAGCACACATTGGTGATCAAGGTGGGAAATGCTAGAGCGAGTTCATGACTGCTTTAGGGAGTTTATATCATTCGAATCTGCTTGAGTTATTATCTAACCCTACAAAGACCACACAGCTACAAATGGAACTGGCTATTACTGTAGATGTTGGAGATGTTTTTGTTAATGCAAGGTGATATCCCTTAAGTTTTGTCAACATACGAACACATCTTTCTTTCCTGTATTGCAACTATAGTGCATTATCCCAACACTGCTGCTAATTATAATATGATCACTTTGGTTGAAGTTTTACAATGATCTCCATGTACCATGGAATGCTTACAAAAACATCCTATTTTTTTTTATCCTGCTAGGTTGTGTGAACTTAAACATACCAATATTGATATTGAAGAGTTAAAGTCTCGCTCTTTTTCACTCTGTTAATTCAAGATAATATGAAAGCTGGCCTATCCATGTATTGATCACAAGCTGTGGGTGTGTTACTGATGTTTTAAAATTACAGTGGTGGAAAAAAAACACTGAACATGAAGTACCAAGGTGGTCCAGTGCTAGCAAGCAAGTGATTTCAGTACCGCCGTGGTCAGCTGCAGCTGGAAGATACTCAACATTGGTTGAGAAGATTATTGATTTTTTTTGTTGACGCTTTTATGAACTTGCTTTTGATTTAAAATGAATAATTTTTAACCTTATAAAATTGATGAACTATATGTGGGAGTAATTAATTAAATATGAAGCATAATGGGTACTTTTCAGAAGCATAATTGATAAAAAATGGAGCATAAAAGAATAGCATAATTGGTCCAAAAATCAGCATAATTGGGAGAGGCCTAGTTAGGAATAACTGACACCACACACACACCACACCACACACACACACGCACACACACACACACGCACACACACACACACGAACTCGCATGTGCACGCACAAGCACGCGAACGCACATGCACACACACACACACCTACACACACACCTACACACACCTACACACACACCTACTCACACCTACACACACACCTACACACACACCTACACACACACCTACACACACACCTACACACACACCTACACACACACCTACACACACACCTACTCACACCTACTCACACACCTACTCACACCTACTCACACCTACTCACACACCTACTCACACCTACTCACACACACGAGCTATTGTTCAGTTCCGCTTGAACCAACAAGTTGAATTGACTGAGTAAATCCTTGCATGCATTGGGAAAGTAGATACTCCAGGAGGAGATGTGGTACTGTAGCAGCAGTGATGGTGCTGAGGCCACTTGGGGAGGATCCAGGCTGAGGTGTGCATGTCTTACTTCACAGCCAATACCATTACAAGTGCTCCAGTGTGTACAGTTCTTACTGAAAGCTAGTGGGGGCCATTTGATCTTGCATCATGAAGGCCGTGAATACGACATAGACAACGTCTCTTGATGGTGTACCTCAATTCAATTAAATTTGATCCCAATATGGTGAGAATATATTTTTTGACAATATTTATATAATACGTCGATCTTAAGTTATCAAATTTCCCGAAATAAATAAGTGGGAAATATTTTTTTCAGCTCTTGGTCACCACAGAGTCAGTATGGGAATGTATATACATAGATAAAGTGGTTTAACTACTCCCACAGATCATGATCACTGGGTGTTTACTCTAGTGGGCATGCTCATATATTCTGTTTGTGGTCAGTCCAGGTGGGAGCTTCTGTGCATGTGTAAAAGGTGACACTGGCGGTTCAGGTGACTGTAGACATATGGTGCAGTTGTCTGTGATTTTCAAGGCTCAAGCTAGTCATGTCATTCCATGGCAGCTTGCACTCCTTGCACACTTGTCCATGTGGTGTCTTGTCAACTCCCATCAGCATTGATGTGTACTGCAGTGGAATGTATTGGCTGGACCAGTGCACAGATAAAGTATTGCTTGGAGCATTGTTTAGAGATATTATTGCCTTCAGAGAATTGGTATATCATGTTGTGCAGCATTACACCTTGCATATATGTATTTACTCCTGATGGCCAAGTTGGTGTTGCGTTGAGTGTGTGTGTGGGCTAAAAACATTTGTATGAACACAACACCCAGTGATGGTTATGGATTGTTCCCAATGATGTATGACTAAATTTTGGCCAGTTTGAAGCTTTTTTTTAAAGCATGCAAAATGCCTTCCAGCACAAAGATGGAATAGGAAGACGCTTGGAATAGAAAATACACATTGAGTAGATATGGAACAGAATGATGATATTTTGTGAAATATTATTGCAGTGGCAAATATTAGTGTGTTTAGCTTATTGCCTGTCTGCACAGTTAATGGTACAGCTGAATGTAAACATTCATTGATAAAATTAATGTTTATACTAGATTAAAGGAAGTTTACATTAACTTCTAGAAAAGTTGCTCACTATACTCGCTAGGCTATTAGTAATATAGACTACATCCTGTGTATATCCATAGGCTTTCACTATGCTAATGTTTGTAATGGTTGCTGTAGCTGAAGTGGTTTAGAGGAGATTGTGCTCTAATGGACAGACGGACATCTTTCGCTTTATTGTTTGATTATCCCACCACATAGAGTATGTGGCATATGTGGACATTTTGTTTAAAATTTAATTTATCAAATGGGAAACCAAAGATATTACCTTTTCTTATTTTACCAGTAAAAAGTTTGCTTCAAATATTTCGAGTACATTTGGTCAGTTTGATAAGAAATAACATTTCCCCCCATAATATTTCACCACAAGTAATGAGTATGTGATCATTATGTTATCTGTTGTTATTTCTGTCCAAACTACGTAGGTCCCCCACTGCACAATGTATTCCCACATCCAACTATCGCCCTCCGCAGTCGTCCTCTGATTGGTCAGCGGAGGAGGAAGAACATGAGCAGTGGGGCCACAGCTGCAAGGTCAAGTGCTGCTTGTCCTGGTGAAGCCAAAGGAAAGGAAGCACGTGAGGAATGTATGTCAGACATAGATAATGAGATAACTGGTGATTGTTTTTTTGTGAGTTTGTTTTGCCCTATATCAAAGTCCCATGGGATTCCAGGACTATGCACTGTCTTAGTTCATCCCGTGCGAATCAAGGACTATTGTCCTGAGATGAAAAATGCCTTGAGACCACTGCAAGTGTCTCTCTTACAAATTGTTTTGAAGGCATGTCCAGAGTAAGAATAAACTAGCCCGACCATGAAGGAAATGTTTAACGTGTGTGGTAAAGTTCTATGCAGTGATAACTATGTACTTGAGGTGTTATTGAACACCTTAATTATCCTATTCACTACGTGCTATATTTAATCTAAACATACCATTATTTAATTAATTCACTTATTTCCACATATCAATTATGCAATAGCACTTTACTTGTATTTGATAAAAATGATTGATATTAATGTAGTTACGTAGTATGTTAATTGGCAATAGTTTGACTCAATTTATTTAACTTTATTTCATTGTTATTCCAGTAAAGAATTTAGTTTTGATTTGTATTCATTTGTCAGTGTGTTCAGCAGAGGAGGTTGTGACCACCTCCGAGAGGCGTGGCAGTAGTCATATAAATCCACAATTGCCTACAACAGACGACGCTACAATAATGGAGAAGGAAATGATCACATGTGGATCACATGATACACCTAATGAGAGTAAGGAGACAAGTGTAGAGTTATTCACCAGCCCACCTGTCAAGGTATTGGAACCAGTTACTGGAACTGGTTCCATTTCTAGCAGTGATCTGAGCTCAGTGTGTGCATTGAATGCTGCCTATCTTCAATGTCCATATTCCGTACATAGTTCAGATTCTATTCTGTTCCACTCTTCCGGTAAAACTGAATTGAGTGGAAACGACCCTGAATTAAACAGTGAGAAGGATTCGGTTCATGTAGTCAACTCTGATTCAGATGAGTCCTCGTCAGATGCCATGGAATTGGATGACTGTGGAATAGTTGACACTGATTATGATTCTGACTTTGCTAGCAATCGGGTGTATTTTCAGAGGCGAAGAAATGAGTGTGTCCAACGGCTCGAAGGCGTTGTATCTCTCCCTCCAAAGAAGATGATAAATAGTTCAATCTCAAAGAGAAAAAGGAAAAAATTAAGGACACTTAAGACGAGGTATTTGCGCCATCAGCAACGAGAGGTGAAGCATGCGAGGATGACTAAGAAGAAAACCATGTGGCGGAGAAACAAGAAGTTGAATCGTGTACCGCAGTCTGTCCACAATGTCACCATGAGTGTGACCGGGAGAGGCCGAGCTAAATTCCTGACCAATTGGACTAAACACAGGTATGTGTATGGCGGGTGGGGGTGTGCATGCGTGCTTGCGATGTGTGCATGCGTGCTTGCGATGTGTGCATGTGTGTTTACTATGATGAGACCATTTCTTTATATAGATAGATGTTAAAGAACTTGGATGTTTAATTTAAATTAAATTCTACACGTATGTAAATTTGTACATGTATGTGCAAACAGACAGTTTTATGGCCGTAGCAAGATTTCTGGTTGTTCCATTTTGGCTAAACGACTTTTTGAGAAATTCTGAAATCAAGTTAAAAAAAAAAAAGAAATTTTAAAAATTTTAATTAATTTTTTTTGCTGACATGAATCATAAAAAGTTAAAATGATATTTATTCTCATACGCCAGCCTCTTTTAATCGGCTTGCTTGTTATTTTTCAGTTCTGTTTGTTGTTGCATGTTTCCTTCTTATGATGACTACTTGTGGAGGTCCACCAGAGACTTCTGGAAGTCAACCTCAGATCTTTGGGGTATGTTCCCCACCAAACACTCCTTTTTTAGATTTTCCTTATTCTTCTTTTGCAAGAAAAATGTTACCTACTGTGTGTCTTTCAGCCTATTTAGTTTTCTAATTGACCATGTCACCTACAATGAGGTCAATAATGTAGCTTACTGTTTCACCTGTGCTGTGGGATTTAACACCAAGAGATTAAGAACTAGCTATGCTGACTAGCCTTTGTGAATATTCTCGGACATTGCTCTTTTGCGATTTTATAATATATATTTTTAAATCTAGAACAAGTTTGTAGCTAGCTATGCAGATGTTGCTAGCTAGTATTTTTTAGGTTTTAGTTAGCTGGAATAGATTGCTGATTCATCCTGTCTAGATGATTGGTACAGAGATGGCTTGTGGGTAGATGTTTTTGGAATTAGATCTTTGTGAGGATGGATGGTTGGTGGATAAATGTTTCTGTGCGCTTGTGTTTAATTTTGTGGTTATCTTGTAGTTGATTAATATTTATTAGAATGAATTAATCTTGACTAGTGTGTAATGCCGGTTTGCTATGTTTGGGATAAAAGTTTATTTGTTAGTGTTTGTTATTCAATATACAATGAACAGTTTAATTTGAAGGTACTCCTGGTTCATAGCCCAGAGTTAATTACGACTGTATTTGACACTAAATGAACACATACATATGTAAACTTTTATTTTTATGTTATCCAGGATGTAACAGTTGGGTTAAAAAATAAAAAAAAACAATAAAAAATAGTACCTTTCACTATGACTCTGTTAATGAAATGATCACCATTCCATCCTCCATAGGGAATTAAGCTAAACAACTATCCTAGCAAATACCACACAGCTGATGAACAACTGGCAGGCTCTGTTTCAAATCCTGTCATCTATCAGATGTTTGTGTTGTCAGGGTCTTCTGCTGAGAGGAAATGGACATGAGGCTAATGGAAATTGAAAATGAAAGCAGATGAAGGTCCCAATCTCGTAGAGTGACATAAAACAAAGTAAAGTGTATATACCAGTCCTGATATTCAAAACAAGGTAATTAAATTAAATATCCTTCAAAATTGTATAGAATACGGCAAAGAATCTTTGGAGTTTTTTTTTTCTGGCCTCACAGTAATAGTAGATACAACCAATAGTTCAAATGTGAAACAAATCATTTTGTTTATTCGTTGTGTTAGTGATGATTAAAGGTACTCAAACATTTTCTTTGATATTTTCGAAGTCCTTTTTATTGTTGTGGCTACACTAGCATCAGTTATCAAAGATGTCTTCCTAAGATGGAACTTGAGCTCTAGCCAAGTATGTGGACAGTGCTATGATGGTGCAAGTTTCATAAGAGACAGAAAAAGTGGATTGGAGACTTTGAATCAAGAGCCATATTTACTCATTGCTATGGCATGCTCTTTACTTGGCAGTCATTGATGTATTCAATGAATCCGAAGGAAGAAGCTTTGGAAATAACACATGAGAGATCGAGCTAATCCAGTATTCTCCATGTAGAGAAGCTATTTTTCAAGAACGTAAGGAAAGTGTTGCCAGCAGGTAATATGTCTATAGGTATCAGAATGTTATGTCCAATGAGGTGGAGTCAAAGTGATGATCAATTCCCTTCTTAGTAGCGTTAAAAATTTTAAAATTTGGCAACGTATATGGGAAGAATCTGTTAAAATTATCAAGGACATTAAAACAAAGGTTTAATCCATTGAGTGTCAGTGACGACATGCTGGCAACAATGTTGCTGAAGCATGCAGGTAACCTCAGTACAACACAAACGATTTAGGCTGCATGGGATCAACAGATAGCTCAGACGACAATTAATATCATCAAGTCACTGAAATGTGATGAAATGTTTGACCTATTTTGGAGTGAAGTAAACAAAAGAGCTAGTGATTTAGATGTGAATGAGCCTCAATTGTCACGAAGTTCAAGAGTTCACTATAGTCTAGATGGATTGTCTGGAGGTGATTTTCCTGATGACCTCAAATCTCTCTGCTTGTGTCAGGTCTATGAACAAATTGATTTAATTGTCACCTTCATTGAAGACCGGTTCAACCAACCAGGATATAGAGTTTGTCGATAACTAGAGGCACTTTTGCTTCAAGCGTGCATACAGAAAGAATTTACAAATGACCTTCCAACTCTGTGTCAATTCTACAAGGATGTTTTCAAGTTTGAGGATTTGCATAGAAGCTTCAGACCTTTGGTGTGCACTTCCAACAGTCCTAAAATAAGCCATAGGAGACTGAAACCAAAGACAAAAATTCAAAATTAACGATGTCCAGGGCTAATTTTGATATGTGCATCTGTTTATTCAAGACATGAACTTAATGGAAGTAATTAGACATATATACACTACAAATTATCATAGCATGGAAATTACTAATGCTTATGTACTTGTTTTTGAATTAATAATCATACCTGTGGATTACTAATGATGATATTGGATCATAGGTTAGCCATAGGAAGGAACAAATATTGATATTGCTTGTGTTGTTTTAAACCTCTATTTCTCTTTGCTGGTCAGGCTCTCTCTCTCCATACTATAGAATAGGTAGTAGCATAGTGCGGTGTAACAGCTATAGTTAGTGTTCTGTGTGAGTGAGGTAGTGCTGAGCTAATGTGAGGTCAGATGAGCTCAGAGAAGATGACGCACATATGCTGTGGAGGTCATGACCTAAGGTGGAAGTAGTATGTAATCAGTACAACTGGTAAATTGCAAACACTTATCTTATATACGAAATACCAACACATAAGCATAACTATGCAGATTACATGAGCATATACTAATCACTAACATATACACAAATTATAAATAATTATGTACAAATTATTAACAATACACAAATTACAAATGAGTATAGCATATTAATTACTAACATACAAATACATTACTGATTATTATGTTTTAATTACTATAGTTGTGCGTAGTATTATTTCTGTGACAAGCGTATGTAAATGTAGAATACTTAGGAGATGTGGATTAAAGCAGATGTATGAAGATTGGTAATGAGTCCACACAATTATTATCATACTATACTTAAATTTCTGATACTAAATGTAAATTTCTATTTGAGTATATCAAACTACTTCCCCTTATGTGAAAATTTCAAGCCTATAAGCAAATAAAGTATGTTTACAAGATACTGACCAACATGGACACATTTTAGCCCATATTGGATAAATAATTATCAAATTATTAAATGAAAGTTTCAATGTCTTGTTATGTGGTGATCACGTTGTTGGTTAATATCTTTCCAGCAGTTCTGATGTCATTCAAAGGGGAAATTTGTTCTACTCCACGTGCATGAAGGAAAAACTACCACAGAATTGTAAGAGCATTGTTTCCCAGTAGATGTGTCTAGACTGTTGCTATTTTTGTGTGTTGTTAGTCCTAATTATTCTTATAATTTAATGACATAATTTGGCAATTTTTTTCTTTTTGCTGCAGACATGCTGCAGCGGTGTACACCTTCAATAGGAGGGGCCAGAAGGTTCTGCCAGAGTGTGTTTAGGAAGAGACTTATTCCCACCAAAAGATTTGTTGCCAAGGTAGAGTGTGATGTGTCACATAGTCGCTTGATAAGCTTATCTGTGCTTCATAGAAAGGATAGCTAGATAGATGTATGGGAGGGTATGTGAATGGATGGATGGGTGGATGGATGGGATGGATAGGTAGATAGATATGACTGACTTACTGACTCCCTGACAGTTAATAGATGATAGATGAAATATATATAATAAACACACTCTGTATTGGTTTCCCGTATTCCTTTATTCAAAATTTGGAAAGAGAAATACTAGGAACCAGTGTCTGTGCTCTTAGTGGCAATATGAAGAAGAAGCCCCTTAAATACCTTCCTGCTGCATAGTAAGAGATTCTTCCTGTGTGCAACCATCTTCACACTTTTTGATGTCATCAAAATATTTCAAGCTCACTTACTAAACATTTATAAACTTAATTAAGTTTAAAATGTACACAATTTTTAAAAATTGTGGAAGTATAATTAGTTAAACTTTTTTGTCAATTAAAACAATTAAACTATGGTTGTCACACTACTATCATTTCATAAGGAAGTGGTTGGTTGTTTAATCCGATGTGGTGTCTTCTCACATGATGCTTCTGAGAAAGTTTTCATTGAAAATGCTAAGTAATTTTATACTCAGTGTTCTCAACAGACCGCAGTAATTCACTCTTTTTCTCTACTCAAATGCCTTGAAATTTCTCTGAAATATTTCATGCTTTAAAAAAGAGAGATTATTTTGGTTAATTCCAAAAACAAACCACACCCCCCCACACCCCAATCATAGTATTATATGTGCATCACTAATTGGCTAGTGTTATAATTTATTGGATTTTATGACTGATATGGACTGCAGACATCTTCTGTAACTATTCTTATTCCCATTCCAAAATTCCAAATGTCATCAAATAGAACATGGACGTAGGTGCAGTAGTATATTTAGAGTCACCCATCCACCCTGCAGTATGCAGTGTGTGGCACTGACAGGACAAGGAGTCATGACAGACTATAGGGGACTTGCATGATTACGTCAGGTACTACCTGCTACGCCTACTTATGGTATCAGTGGACCACCAGTATCATAGAAAATATATTGGCATTCATGACTGGTAATGCTATTTTTGGGAATTGCATCTGAAAAATAGCTCGTGCTTGCACCATACTACAGGAATAGAAGCTTTATAAAATTTTCAGCGTGCTGATAGCAAATTCCACAATTCTGCCGCTTACCTCTGCTTTCACCTGCCAATGAGTACTGAGAACTAGTGCAGCCTCAATGGCGTGGTCATAACTAACCTTTCCTTCACTTTCACGCTCCATTTTCCCACAATTATAGCTCAGACTATTCTGGAATTTGCTATCAGTCTGCAGGTAATTTTATAAAGTTTCTCCCCCTATAGTATGGTGAAAGCACTAGCTATTTTGTAGTTGCAGTTGTCAAAAATAGTGTTGCCAGTCATAAATGCTAATACATTTTCTATGGTGCTAGAAATTCATTGATACCTTAAGTAGGTGTGGCAGGTTGTATGTGACGTAATCATGCAAGTCCCCTATTGACATGACACACTCTCCTTTGCCCAAGTTACCTCATGCAGTCCCAATACTAATCGTAGTCACTCTAAATAAGAGACCAAAATAAAATCGCCCGAAATATCAGTGTGACCATTCTTTTTTTTTTTAAGTCAATGAAATATCGGCCATGTTATGGATGATAATAGTAATGATTGCATTAGGTTAATTAAACTGACATAACTATTTCCCACTCCTGTAAGCTGCTTAACAGAGACTTTAGGTGACCACAAGAGTGGGCACTGAATCTGCTGTTGCTGACCCCCCCCTTCCCTTCTCCTCCCCTCCCCGCTTTTCTTTCTTGGAACTGGTCTGTTTATTTATTTTGGTATCAATAATATCAATTTATTGATAGTTGGTGAAACTACTTCCATTTTGCATTTCCACAGCTCTAAGTGGTCAGTGTCCTGTTTACTTAGTGGTGAATAAACAACCCTTGATAGCACTAGACTAGAGAATTTGAACACAGTCACTGAGGGAGGCACAGGCTATTAGACTCATTGTTATCCTTGCTCTTAACCTGCCATTGCAATTCATACAATTTTATTTAATAATATATACTAATCCAAATTTTTGGTTATGATGTACACAGTTCGCACATGCACACACACACAAATGAAAATGAAAATTCTGTAGCTGCCGTCACCGTCACACGGTCATGATTACCTGACATAATCAGGATGCCTGTTCACTAAGCAGGCACTATGAGCCAGTGCAAGCAAATTCCAGGAGCCGGGCTAGGAGCTCGCGGGAGGACTGACTAAGACTCTCAGCTTATGGGTGTGGGCACCCGAAGTCCCATCTAGACCCTTAGCTGATTGACAAGCCATGGCCAGTGAATTTGCATTTCAGAAAATTCCAGATCCCCATCACAGTTAGGTGAAATAGTGTGAGAAGATGTTGAAAAACAGGAAAGTTTCTTGTCAGTGCTGGGTTTGAACTCACAACTCTGGGGTTGTTAGTCCAAAAGCATAACTACTCAACCACGCACGCACGCACATGCACACACACATATGACACAGTGTGACACACACGCTGTATCATATACATTGTGACATACACATTGTGACACACACTGTAACACACACATGCACACACTAATCAGCAAGTGTGTAATAAACTGTTAGTTACTTGAGCAATCACATTGTTCTCCTGGAGAGATAACAGACGGATCACATGCTCACTGCAAGACACACATGTGTCATGTGTGCAGAGATACACTGTTGGGTTTTCTTTGAACAAGAAACATATGATGTTCACTCTGGATTTTTTTAGTTCAGTTTTCTGCAATAACACAGCACAGGGTGGGGTGTGTAGTTATGACGGCAAATACTATTATTAAATTTTCCTGGGAGCTTTATGTATCTCAAGATGGTGAACAGGCAGTAAATAATCACGTATCTGTATACTATGGTGGTTTGGAGTATATTGCCATGGATACTGTTCTTTGCTGCTTTGATATTCACTTTTGTGTTTCACAGCAAGACTGTCATGCAAAGCTGACAAGAACTTTGAAGTTAGCTCTTCCTCATTTTCAAAGGCTCTTGTGGAATTTCAGGTACACTCTGTGCATGTGTGAAAATATATAGTATCCTATTATACAAATACTGTTATATTACATGCAAATAGAAGGGGTACCTGTTGATATCCTCGACTATGATTAATTTTTTATGAGTATATAAATTCTAATAATAATATTATATATATATATATATGGACAAGGTAGCAGTTCTTAGAACAAATAGTTTTATGGCCCTCAGATTATCCTATAATTTTGGAAAATTTTTTTTGTTGAATTATAAATTTCCCTGTGAGATTACCCAAATGAGTAACAAGAAGCCCCATAATCATCTTTCTCCCAAAAGCATTAAAATTTGCCAGTAATCACAATTTTGTCTGCAAGTTAAATTATGAAATTTGAAAAATTTTTTCTTCCCCCCATATGAAAACTTTTCCTATGGGGAAAGAACGAACAATTGTACTTTTAAAGTACAAAATAATTTCAAAGAAAACGCTCCACAAAAGAAAAGATACACAGATATAAATGATCTGACAGATGGATGGACACACAGACAGACAGACAGATATCAGTTTATTGTTAAAGATTTCAATGCATGTTATGAATGTGTAATTAAAGTTTATTTCATTGTGCCGAAACGAATGAATATCACACATCATAGTATCATGCATATTTAAAGTTTATTGCATCACTATTTCCTGTCTAATCAGTGGGAAAGTTGAGGGCAGATATTGGTGGTTTTACCTTGAGGAGGAAAACAGCAACATTGTCCTGCTTCCTACACTGGGGCTGCCCATATAGCATTTTCCATATGAGGAAGAGGGCACACTCAGGTAGACTAATAGCCTTCAGTTCTTTGTCTGTCCTCTGAATGCAGAACAAGAGGTCATCATGGCCTGAAGATGTCCTTGGAGATGATTCAAGGTCTCCTGAAGGAAACTGTGGTTATTGTTTGATTAATAGCTTTATTTATATATCAATGACTTATGTGGAGAGATATTTGAGAGAGAGGGATAGTAAATTCCTTAAAATGGATCATTTGGTGTCCACACTCTTTTGTAATCTTATAAGAATAATAGCAAATGCTAAAAAATGCATGAAAATTCATATCTAGTAATTATTAGATCACATGATTTAGAAGTTTATTGTATTGGAAAATTTTTATTCATAAAAAAATGTTTTGAAAAAAAATTTATCATGCAATTTATTATTCAAAATCACTTTACCAGATTGTTATAACATCGAAGATTGTTGTTTGTTATTGGAGTTTATCGCTATTTGGCGGTCCCTTGAGCTTGTGTTTTGTTTCCACTTGCAACTGAAACTAGTACTAAAACCCATAGTGTGAGATTTAAAAATATATATATTTTCTCTATTTTAAAAATACAATGTGAGGATTCCCATCAGTTCCCTAATGGTTAAAATTTTAAGGTGTGGTTCTGAGTATACAGTGCAGAGTGGGAACCCCCAAACTTTGTAGCAATACTAACTGAAAATCATTTAGAGGTTGAGAGTGGGGTTCAGTTGATTGACAATTTAAACCAGACGGACAGATGGACAGACAGACAGACAGACAGACAGACAGACAGACAGACAGACAGACAGACAGACAGACAGACAGACAGACAAATCATTAATTATAGTAACATTAGCAAGGATTGTTGAGAGTATACTCTGAGAAGTCATTACTGCAATCCTTTTTTTATATCAATGAAATATCATAGGCATTAGTTGAATCATGGGAATATCTTAAAACAGCTTATTTAAACTGTCACTAGTTAATATCCTATTTTTATATGGTGCACACCTGAATTATCTTGACTAACTGAGTAAATATTAGCTCATTGACCACTCACTGATATAAATATTGTCTGGTTACCATCTTTTGCGTACACTCGTAATTTTCAAATTAGAAGGGAAAAAGAAGGTGATGTACTGTATTCAACATGGACACTTTACGTACGATGTGTTCACCTTTACTTGGAGATCACTGTAGATGTGGTCACAGTCATCCAAGTACTGATGGTTACCCTGTATAACTGGTACATACAGCAGTGGTGTGTTTATAGACTAACAAAACAACTACTGAGCAAATTAAGAACTGCTTTAAACATTATTGCTGAAAGATACTTTTCCTTAACCATCTTTTGAGTATTATACTTAATATAGCTTTTTTTTTTTAATTTAAAACCAAACTAATCAACCAAAATATACTTCATTTAGTCAACAGGTATGAAAAAATGATGGAAAATATATTCAAAGGAATTAGGATGTTATGTTTTATGAGCATGTCCTTGTTGCAACTTGGTCAAGCTTATGTGTTGTTGTGTGCAGCATCACTTGCAGACCATTTTTGTTTTGACTGGAGTTTTGCTGTTATTCTGGACTTGTTCCTGCAGACATAGGGTCCATTGCAAGGGCTTACTGGAGCACCATTGCCCCATTCCCGAGGGAGCTCTAAGGGATAAGGGGGAGGGGCTTAGTGAGGAGGAATTGAAGGCCGAGTGTGCCAGACTTGTGGATGTCCACTTAAGTCATGATCAGGTCTGTTTTATGTTTGTGTAATAGTTAGTGATTTCAGTTTTTTATTGGTTGTTTTTAAATTAGTTTAGGGTTTTCTTTTTGGAATAGCAAAATACAGAATCTGTGTTCTTGAATGCTTAATTACTATCTTAAGTCATTGTTATATAAATGGAGAGAAATGGAAGCATACATTTATTAGTTAGCCTGTTGGCACTTGCTTCAGTTACACTTATACTTTTTTAATTCTGGGGAATGCCTGTTGATAGATTATAAACAACAACAACAAACCAAATACCATTGTCTGGGTTTCATTTAGAAAATTGTCCAAAGGGGTGGGGGGAAACTGGAGGAATCCGGATTCTAAGTGGGTTCAAGATAATTAAATAGGTAATGGTGTTTCACACGCACAATTTAGTGGGATCGGGGTATGGTTTTGAGTTTGATTGGAAGGGGAACTCCAAAGTTTGGTGTTAACTTGGAGGGGGTGATAGACAGCGGATGGTTTTTAGCCCACACCTCCCCCCCCCCCCCCCCCCCCCCCCCCCCCAAAAAAAAAAAAAAAAAATTGGGTTGCCTGTCCATTTCTCTCTCTGCGGGCATGTAAGGTAGAATAATGCCAAAAATGATAATATTTTATAGACAGGTATGCAAAACAGAGTATTTTAGAACTGACTACAAGTATCCCCAGAATGCCTCACAAGCAATCTCAGACATAAAAAAAATCTGGGGAGCATGCCCACAGGCCCTCCTGGCTATTAGGTGCTATGCAGTACTTGAAAAACTGTGTCCCCACCAACCGCACACCAAGGAGGTTGCATATCAAAATAGCTTGCTGTGCAGCCACCCAATCTCATTTGAGCGTAACATCAGAGTTCCAAGACATAGTCAAGCAGCAGAGCAGGACCTCACCCGCACCTGGGTAACACACTAAGAGTCCCTCCTGCAAAAGACCTCTGTGGATTACAACTGGACCACCAACCACATAGCCACATAGTCTTGCATAGCCAGATCCTTGACCCTCCGCTTCACTAATAAACCGTCTGGTCACTGGAGCAAGTTTTTCGTGAGCCAGTTACAAGATTATGTAACCAAATCTGATTGGTCAGAATTGTATAATGTCACCATCTGCATATCATATAGTTAGCGATGAATAAATTTTATGGAAGAGAAATGAGTTGTTTAAACCATATTTCACGAACTTGCGTTTAATATCTGTAGCCACAATTAAATTTTTGGCCTGTGACACACTTCCACTGGGATCACGAAAACCTGACTTCAGTGACCAGACAGATTATTCCCTTTTTAATCTGTTGGGTTGCCAGACTAGTCTTCAACACCCCTCCCCAAGTGGTCCACACCCCTCCCCAAGTGGTCCACATCCCTCCCCAAGTGGTCCACACCCATTTACCCATCCATAAGAGGACATTGGACAATTTGAAGACGTTCTAACAACAGAGACAGGCCTCCTTTAACAACACAATGGATAGAGATGCTCGCCACCATCACCAGCAACTGATTCCTCCAGCATCGGTCAACTCAATCATACATTCCACACAACCACAGAACATAACATTAACCATCACACCACATGCATCACTCCCCATCACATCCACATCACCCACTTATTTCACAATCCCCAATCCCCACCTCCATCCCTCCTCCCTTCTCCCCTCCCCTCCTCCCTTCTCCCCTCCCCTCCTCCCTTCTCCCCTCCCCTCCTCCCTTCTCCCCTCCCCTCCTCCCTTCTCCCCTCCCCTCCTCCCTTCTCCCCTCCTCCCTTCTCCCCTCCCTTCCTCCCTTCCCCCGTCCCCTCCTCCAATTCAGGCATATCCATCAATGGCCCAGCAAAGAAATTGCTACCATTGCAGGGTACAACGAGGATCAGACCACACCTTCTACCAACACCATCTACATGCTCCACCCTACTACCACACGCAGATCAACCAGTCACATCCCAACATCCTGCGCCGGGTTTTTGGCTCACCAAGCATTGGGGCCCAAGCCACTGCACCTGGACTAAGTCCACTCAGAGGTACAGGCGTGGCACTTTCCCCCAGACAGCGCAGCAATGGAGTTTCCCTCCATCCTCGACCTCATGGGCACGCTCAGTGAAGACCTGAAAGCCATACTGGAACTGGGCCTTGGGTTTGCCTCCATCACTTCTAATGCTACCCATCCGAGCGCAAATTGGTGAGGCTATCTCTATAGATTTTGGAAACACTACACAACACTCAGCACACCTACACGCCCAACCCCACTACTTCCAGAAGAAACCCAGGCACAAGCAGTCATTCCCGACATCCCATCACGCGTAGTTGCCCCAACATACTACCAACCAGCATCACACACCATTGAGAATTGCTGCACGACATCCACACCAAACTTAATGA
This sequence comes from Lycopodina hypogea, assembly GCA_963969325.1. Taxonomy (NCBI): domain Eukaryota; kingdom Metazoa; phylum Porifera; class Demospongiae; order Poecilosclerida; family Cladorhizidae; genus Lycopodina; species Lycopodina hypogea. Next base: position 10,813,508 of record OZ017788.1, read on the forward strand.
CTTACAGTCTACCCACTTACTTCACAACCTGTCTCCCAGACTCAGAAGAGCCCTTAGACAATTGACCAAATCACACCATCTGATCATCAGGAAGGTCAACAAAGGCAATCAGGTTGTCGTCCTCCATAAACGGGACTATATAACACATGCCCTTGCCCATCTTGCAGATCCCATCACCTATGAGCTCCTCAACACGACTACACTCCATCACTCACCACCACCATCAACCACTACATCAAGGCACTACTTTGGGCCTATGTCATCCCCTGATACATCTACTCGCAACCTACTACTCAACCCGTCATTAATTAGGGCACATCACATTTGCTCTCCAATAAAGACACATAAGGACCCCCACGCCCTTTGACTGGTGGTCTCGTGTATCAATGGCCCCACAGAAAAACTATCTGGCCTCGCCACCTGCTCCTAAAGACAGCATTGGACATTGTTCTCTCTCTCATTTAAGACACGACACAACTCAACACTCTTGAAACGACTAACATACCACAACACACTATTCTTGCCACTCTTGACATTAAATCTCTGTATGAAGTACTCCCCCAAGCAGATGGCATAGACTGTCACCCACTGCTACCCACGTTCTCTACCAAACCCACCAATACTCCCCAATGATTTCTCGACGATGTTGCATGTCGTTCTTGACCACAAAATTTTTCAATTTCATACACACATACAGAGAGACCAGAGTAGTTATTATGGGAACTAAGATGGCCCCCACATTTGCCAATCTCTACATGGTGGATGTGGAAGAGCCTCTCTTAAGAACGGTTTCACGGAGGTTCCTGGCTCCTCTCCTCTGGGCATGCCGCATTGATGACATCCTTTTACTGTGACCAGGCACAGAATAACAACTTCTAGACACTGTTAAACTCTTCACGGACACCTATATACAATTCACTCTTTCTTATGACTCATCTTCTGTTGACTTCCTGGATTGTACCCTCTACAAAGGGCAGCAGGTTCAGCCAGTCTGGCCTCCTGCACCTGCAGCCATATTGCCAATGGACAGATACATTCTCTTATTTATATTATTCCTCTTCTCACCCCTTCCCCCTCCCCCACGTCTCTTCTGGCCTAGTTAAAGGTGAGATGATCAAAATCCTCCGGCTCTCCAGCAGTTACTTATCTACGCAGAACACATCTACTTGCTCATGCAACACCTTACCAATCGGGGATATCCACAGAAACTTCTTCACTCTACAGCCATCCTCTACCCCTACAGCCTGAAACACACAATATTACACTCGCAGAACTAAAAATTAAAAAAATTTTTTTTTTAAATTAAGATATACAGCTGTTCACCTCCTTCCACCCCTCCTCCACTTGAGCCATCAGCAACATCATGGTAGGGATGCATGACGGGCCATTCCACAGCTCTGTAGCTTGCCATCACTCAAGGACTCTGGCCAGTCTGCTCAGCTCATGCGAAGTAAAATAACAGCCCTCCACTGGTCATCATCACCACAAACTACCAATTGTTTACTTCCCTTCTTCTCTTTTCGTTTACTTCCATTGGAATTCCCCGACAGTACCCGATGGTTGTCATACTTGCGGGAAGAAACAATCAACAAACCAATCCCACAGTCTCCAGGGACACTTGAACACCATTTCACGGCAGTCTATCACCCACCACATCTCTCCACACAGCCACCAAGCGCCCCAATTAATAATTCTATATTCTAAATATAATCAAATTCCTTATATCATATCCGTATTATTGATTTATATATTCTCAGTTTATCTCTTAGATTTAATTTCCAATGTTACTTAAAAAATTATTATTATTATTATTATTATTATTATTATTATTATTATTATTATTATTTATTTATTATTCATTATCAATTATTATTATTATTATTATTATTATTATTATTACTAATTATTTTTCTTTCCCTTTACTTGCTGTACTTTCTTAGTGCCTTTTCTCTAGACTCTTGTCTCTTTTCACTTTCCACTTGCATCTCTCCTCCGACCATATCTTCCCAACACACACACTAACCCAAACTATAAAGTGCGCACATTATTGGAACTCTCTCACAACCACTATGCTTAATGAAGAGCAGTCCATTGCTTGCAACGTTGCATATTGCATATTTGTCTTATTTTGAAGGAAAAATAATATTTGAAACATACTAGTTATCAGTCAAGGACAGAGAAAGTTCCCTTGTACAACGTGCAACCAAGACCTGCAATATAAGGGGAAACCCACAAGGGGGGTGGGGTCCTCTCAGACCTATGTAGTCTCAGCCCTATCCCTCTAGCTCCTCCCCAACCGCAGGTACTCCGTACTAAGCCTTCTATCAACATCCTACATAATGCTCCTCCGGTTCTACTCTTCTCTCCAGACTCTGTCCTATTCTCTTTCCATCTACCAGGTCTTTAAAATTTGAATCATCTACATCAAAAAACACTTTCAAATTCAACCCAGCTTCAAAACCACACTTACCATTGACATCCTCTAGCCCCAGACCTCTCACCATCACTTCCTTTCTCATTCTCACCCACCCACTTTTTTTAACTTAATTGCTCAAGTGCTTCCACCTTATCTCCCATTCCCCTCATCACACCACTTAAATTATCTGTTAATCACCACACACCAATATACCCCTCACTCCCTCCCACACACCACCCACCACTTACCTGTAATTCCATTGTACCTAAAAATGATTTGTCACACAACTCACCAGCTCCCCCACAACCGCATCAGTTGCTGGTTCTTCCTTCTTTGCCAGTCCTCCCCCTCTTTTCAGCTTCACTTCCACTTTAGTTGTTATACCTTCACTTCCAATCCTTCCCCCCTCCAAAGCTACTCCCACCACTTAAGTTGTTATACCTTCTCTGCCCATCCTTCCCCCCCTTCCTTAAAGTTTCATGTAGCATGTGCCTACTCTGAAGAGAGGGTTATAATTGGTATGGTGGTTTGGTAGGAAAGTGGTGTGGCCAAGTGTTATCCAGCGTATGTTCAAGAGTTATCGAATTCAACTTATGGCCCTTTTAACCTTGCCAACCCACAGGAAGTTTTTTGAATAGAAATAACCACGCTGAGTAGAGGCTACCCAATCAAATGTAATTCAAGCCGATATATTGACAGATGTTTTATTGAAAAATTCATGACTCTAGACCAGTGTTACCAGATGGATTCATCTCCAAATTACATCTTTTTATCACTAACTTATTTTCATCAATAAAAAAAAATCGCTATAAAAATCACTAAAAAAATCACTATAAAAATCACTACAAAAATCACTACAAAAATCACTACAAAATCACTACCAAAATCACTACAAAAATCACTACAAAAATCACTACAAAAATCACTACAAAAATCACTACAAAAATCACTAAACAAGATCACTACCAAGAAACTTAACACAGAAATTATATTTAGCATTTAAAGCACCAGCAATAGAACCATTTCTTTGAATTACGGATGCAATACTGACATGATGACCCTTTCCTTTGAATCACGATTGCACAAAACATACTATAGCTTTTTCTTCATATCAAAGTTTTAATAGTAGCCATATCCAAAGAATATTTGGTACTTAATGGATACTGTGATCCCATAGAACCCTTCTCTGCATTTTAATTAGGAAGATAAAACAGTTCTTGAGAGAAATACCTCTATCTTGGTATTTAAAGTAGAAAGACAGAATGTTTTTGGCACACCCAGGCTGAACGATTGGAATAGAAATTTCCTATTGGATCAATATACGAATGGATATACAACCAGAAATTATTTGTGGTATTGGGGTCCCAGGCTTGCTCCTTGACCTTGTAGCACTTCCATTTCTCCCAGCAATGAGATATTTTGTGGAAAGAATATGGACATAGGCATTTTCTTTTGGGAGTAGTTTACAAGAACAGTGGCAATTGGAGTAGATATCTCTTGGCAAGAAGCTTTATGTTTTCTGCAGCTTTCCTCAGAACTTGAAAGCATGCTCCTTCAGTCTTCTCTTCTGCATGGACAGCTGGCTCTTTTCCAACTGTATCTAGAATTATTGACTCCTACAGAAAATTCACTGTTTTGATGGTTGTGGGAATTTCCTAATCAGACTTAATTCCTCCCTAAAATCACTACTTTTAGGGGAAATCATTACTTCTGTTTGCGCTAATTCAACTTCTTTTAGGTTGGCTTCTCACCAATGGAGATGACAATATAACACAATAATAATTCAACGATCAATCACCTAATTATTATTACATGGGTGCATGTGTGTGCAAGTATGCTCCCTCCTACTCAGGCCACTAATGTACATGAATAAAAATGGAAGTCAAATCAATAAAAAAATAAATCAATTCAATGAATAAGAAATCAATTGAGTTATCATCTACAAATAGCAATCTATTCAGGGCCGTTTCCAATATATAACAAAAAATTGTGTGTGCATGTCTCAGTGTTCTCTATTTAATGTACTAATTTTAAAATAATTTTCTTTTTTACATTTGAACCATATCAGAATTTGAAGTAAAAAAAAATAATAATAATAAAGTAAAAAGAAGGAAATAAGTGAGGAAAAAAAGGGATGTAGAAGAAGGTAGGAAGGAAGGAAAGAAGAAGGAAAGTAGGAATGAAAGAAAAAAAAAGGAAAGAAAAGGGGGGGAAAAAAGGATATAAAGAAATAAATCTAGTCTAGGCTTGAACCACTGACTTCCAGCTTGAGAGACCTGTGCTTAAACCATGGAGCCATGGTTTTTAAGGCCTTTTAATTGGACAATTTAAATTTCTCTTTCTCCCACCAGAGGTGACATTTTCAAAAAAAAATTGGATAAAAAACCATAGTAGGCACCCAAGGATCATACCTGTGAAGTTTCGTCAATATCCATTCAGTCGTTTGGGTATCCATTGAGCCCACACGCATGCACACACACATGCACACACACACACCACACACACACACACACACCACACACACACACCACACACACACACCACACACACACCACACACACACCACACACACACCACACACACCACACACACACCACACACACCACACACACACACCTTTTCACATTATAGATATAGATTGTATAAATTTCTTTTTTTAATTTTCCTTTTAGGTTTTTGGTTTCCTCAAGGGTGTTGTGTTGCGTCTAATTCCCATTGCCTTGTGGGGTTCCACCACAAATGTCCAAAAGTTTCTTCAACACTTGAAGTGCTTTGTCGCTCTCAGGAGGTGGGAAAGCTTAAATGTTGAGTTTATGACTCAAGACGTTAAAGTGAGTTAGTTATATTGCCTAGTTAAATATGGTAGTATGAGTGTGTGTGTGTCATGGAATGCCGGAGTAAAGTTAATATATGAATAGATACAGATAATTCTTATTCCTGAACTTGCAGGCAGTTGGTTGAACAATGGATAGTGTCTTACTCTTGAATGCTCTTCGTATAGAAAAGCTTGGAATGTCAATATTAAAAAATTCAATTCTTGAAGAACATAACAAATAAAGAAAACTTTTTTCTTAAACATCAAATAGTGTGTAATTTATAGAAAACTTTGGAATCTATTTACCACTATTAAAAAAAAAAAAAAAAAATCTTTACTCTTTTTGATCAATTTAACTTCCTCATGGTGTACAGTCTACATTCAGTATTCCACGAGTGTGCAAGAAAATAATCTACTGGATCTTTTTGGATACTGGGTATTCTCAGATACCACTATAAGGTGGTTATTACAGTTAACTCTAAATTATTGTGGTTAGTTTTTGGACTGTTACAGTGTTTTAATGTTCAACACCACTGAAATTCTTGGATATCTTCATTTTGATAAATTGTTTTCTGTTGGTACTAATTTGTTATTATTGGTTGTTATGTAGCTCTCTCACTGTGACTGGTTGAAGTGCCCCTCCCATGAACGTTACTGTAAGCCACACCCACCTCAGCGCCTATACTTCCACAAGTTCATTTTGTGGGTCATGAATGACTTGATAGTCCAGTTACTCAAAGTAAGTGAGCACAATGCACAATTAGTTATCATTTGGGCTGGGACATCCCCCAGTCCTGTTTATGTTGTAGTTTAATCAAAATTGTCAAATTTGACATTATTTAAAAATGTGAGTTAATTCTGGATGCCAACAGACTTGAGTTCAACCATCTGTCTAGTCATGTAAAAGTTGCACATAAAATATCTATTTTCAAGAATCTGGGGCGACCAGTCACTGATAGTTACTGTCTTAAGTGTTCTAAACAATAATTTTGTCTGGTTTAAAACACTACTTTGTAACAAATATCATAGTAATTATTTGTCACAGGTCTTAGTGCGTCACTGCTCTTGTTTCTGTTAAATGTTTCTAGTGTTTTTTTTACATCACTGAGCATCAGAAGTACCGCAACCATATCTTCTACTACAGAAAGAGGGTGTGGTCTTGTGTGCAGGAGAATGCTCTCAAGCTACATGACGGGAAATTGTTGTCATCAATATCAAAGGTATTTATTGTTTAATTACTAATAATTAGAAATTTTATAAGCTTTCTAGATCAGGGTTGCCAGGTTTCAAATAACAAATTAAGCTAACTAAGGTTTGAAATTGTGCTAATTATGCCAAGTGTGATATAGAATTGTGTCATAGTTGTGCTGTAGAATCACACTTTTCCCCTGTATTTTTAGTACAAAAAATTTTCAAAAAAGCTGAATAATAAGATAAATAGCTCAAGTAGCATACCACTATCTTCAAGATTATTTAAGTCTCTATAATACATAGCCTGGAAATTTTTGCACCACTTTCCCTTGAAATGCAAGCAGGCACGAATTCTGATGATTGCTTCTAGCATCTCATGAGCTATAATTTATGCAAACTTTTTATAGCCCAGACACACTCAAAGCACTTGTCTGACTCCATTGGGCTCAATCTCTGTCTTGCACTGGTGGCTGCAGGATGAAAAGGCTTGCGGAAGGAGAGGAACGTATGGATGTTGTATGCATGGGAGGAGTTCCTGAGTCCTATGATATGATATTTGGATACCCATAGTATTTTGGGACATGGCATTCCATTTGGCTAACAATAAAATACAATTCACTTCAATCTAATCTGTCATTATTATATTAGGAATTGAGTATTTCCCCTTAATTGTGCCAAATAGTAATTGTGCTATAATTTATGAGATTATGCCAGCATAATGCCAATGTGCCATTACCCCTAAATTGTTAGTTTTTGGCCCAAAATGGCACAAATTATGCTGTCCTGACAACCTTGCTCCAGATACTAATACAAAGGATGATTTAATATTATATACTGAACGAATATGCAGACTCTAACTCCTTCCAAACTGCAGAAGGGATCTTTAATTAATTTTCAGGGATTATTTAGGGCACCTTATTGCACGTACTTGGGTGGCGGTGTATGTGCTTTTTAATGAGTGTGGGTTAGCGACATAATAGCATACATTTCCCTGAAGACTAACTAATGACCGAGTTCAATCAAATTTAGCATAAGGTACTCACATATACTTTCCAATATACACTCATTGGAGTGGGACACACACACTCTTCACACACTTATACACCTCCATCTACTAATTACACTGGTACTCGGAGGGAGACTTGATAAACTATAGCCCTACCAGAACGTCAACCTGACCCAACTTCACCAGCTGCTGCCACAGCTTGAAGTATAGCTAGTTAGCAAAATGAATTTCATGGAGGCTATTATTTTTTCTAAATATGTTCAAAAATTCAATTTTTTTCCTTCCAAATAAACGCCAATTTTAAGCCTGGTATGGGGGAAGGACAAATATATTTTAAAATTATGCTAAATTGAACTCATTAATTGAAGGTAGTTTAACCAGTATAAAATATCATTTTTAATCATCTTTTTTAATCTGAAAATATTTGTGTAATACAATTGCAGTAATTATTAAATGAGCTCACTATCAATTATATATTTTAAAGAAGCCAAAATTGTTCAACAAAGAGGACATTTTGCATTTCTCAATTTTTGAAGTTTTTTTATGTTTATCAAATATCTTTAAAATGTTTGCCAGATAATTCTCCAAGTGTGATCCTAGCCACATAATTTTGTATGTTTACATATCTCCTAACATATTGAACTAGATGGCCAGAAATATATATTTGGATAATGATAGAATCGTAAGCAGGGAGTGATTTGTTGTGTCCAAAGGTAATACAATTACCAAGACTAATTTTTTACTTCAAAATTTCATACATTACAATTATGATTCAATTATTATCATGGTATAAGCAAAAAACAAACAAATGCAAAATATCACAAAAAATAGATGATAGAAAAGGAAGTACACAACTGCCTCTCAAAACAACAGCTGTCTGCCTGAGCCAAAGGATCCAGTCAAGTCCACAATCTCTATATTCCAACGTACATGATATAATTGATTGAATTAATGAACATGAAGAGTGTTTGCAAAAGATAACATGATATGCCCAATACAAAAAGATGGACAGATATGAAGGACATCAGTACTGCAACAGCCTCACAAAATAATGGCAGTCTTCCCCTGAGCCACACAGATCCAATGGTGACTGGCCTAGTATGGCTATGTTGATGAGCTGTGTTATTATTATATATATTTTTTATTTGCTTCTGAACCCGACTGCTTCACTCTTTAGCAGTAGATTATCTTTGTGCCAATCACTTGCATCTTCTTTAAGGATTTGTGAAATATTTTCCCCTCAAGCTCACTGCACCTTTGGTAAGCATGCCATACTTTAATCTTGCTAGCCAATTGCTTTTAGTAAAGAGTATGGCTACATGTGACTAACCTTCCACAATCACCAACAGATACAAACCTTCCCCAGCACACAAGCACCATACGTGCAAAGTTTCATCATAATCAGAGCTCTCTGGCTGTGTTGCCCGAAGAATATTGTAGGAAATAAAAGCACATGATTATGAATATTAATATGTTTAATACGGTGGTTGGTAAAAGGTCCAGATGTCTCTAGAATAAAAATATTTCCCATCTTTAAATATACTAGCGTGCAATCATTGCCTTTTGCTGTGTTGCTTGCTAGGCTTACCTTTTGGTTGGCTGTGGTTACGTGATTGTCTTATGGGAGGACATTTTTTGTAGGAGCCGCTATCCATTAGTGGATATGCCTTAATGGTGAACAAGTCAAGCATGAATACTTGTTTAACTGGCAGATATGTGTCAAAGAAAGGCATGTCTTACATATGGTTAAGCCTTATAAGTGGACATTTTTTGCAAGTGGACATTTCTCCTATTTATTTGTCTGTATGAACTAGTTGGAAAGTCATAATAACATGTCATTGGATGAGTAGGGATTGAATGCATTGGACTGTGCTATGTTTATTTTTATTCACTTGTTTGGAGTTGTGTAGGGAATGTTGTTCTTATGCTGTCTCATGGTGTTTCCACAGTGTTTGTCTGGCAGATATATCTTGAAAATGTGAATGTTCTTCTTCTGCTGTCTCATGGTGTAGCCACAGTGTTAGTCTGGCAGATATATCTTGGAGAAGTGAATGTTCTTCTTCTGCTGTCTCGTGATGTAGCCTTATACCTTGGAGATATGAATGTTTTTCTTATGCTGTCTCATAGTGTAGCCTCAGTGTTTGTCTAGTAGTTGGAGACGTGAATGTTCTTTTGCTCTCTCATTGTCTAGCCTCAGTGTTTGTTTGGTAGACATATCTTGGAGACGTGAATGTTCTTCTTTTGCTGTCTCTGGTGTTGCTTTAGTATTTGTCGGGTAGACATATTTTGGAGACGTGAACATTCTTTTGCTATTTCATGGTGTAGCCTCTGTCGTTGACTGGTAAACATATCTTGGAGACGTGAATGTTCTTCTGCTGTCTCATGGTGTATCCTCAGTGTTTGTCTGGTAGACATATCTTGTAGATGTGAATGTTCTTCTTCTGCTGTGTCATGGTGTAGCCTCAGTGTTTGTTTGGTAGATATATCTTGGTGACATGAATGTTCTACTTCTGCTGTCTCTGGTGTTGCCTCAGTGTTTTTTGGGTAGACGTATTTTGGAGACGTGAATATTCTTTTGCTCATTCATGGTGTAGCGTCTGTGTTTGACTGGTGGACATATCTTGGAGACGTGAATGTTCTGCTGTCTCCGGTATAACTTTAGTGTTTGTCTGGTATACATATCTTGGAGATGTGAATGTTCTTCTGCTGTCTCCGGTATAGTTTTAGTGTTTGTCTGTTAGACATATCTTGGAGACATGAATGTTCTTCTTCTGCTATCTTGTGGTGTAGCCACAGTGTTTGTTTGGCAGATATATCTTGGAGAAGTGAATGTTCTTCTTCTGTTGTCTCCGGTGTAGCTTTTGTGTTTGTCTGGTAGACATATCTTGGAGACGTGAGTGTTCTTCTTCTGCTGTCTCATGGTGTAGCCACAGTGTTTATCTGGCAGATATATCTTGGAGAAGTGAATGTTCTTCTTCTGCTGTCTCCGGTGTAGCTTTTGTGTTTGTCTGGTAGACATCTTGGAGACTTGAATGTTCTTCTTCTGCTATCTCATGGTGTAGCCACAGTGTTTGTCTGGTAGACATATCTTGGAGACGTGAATTTATTTCTTCTCCTATCTCATTATATAGCCATGGTGTTTGTCTAGAAGACATCTTGGAGATGTGAATTTCTTCTTTTGTTGTCTCTGGTGTAACAGTGTTTGTCTGAGAGACATTTCTTGGAGACGTAAATGTTCTTCTTTGGATATCTCATTGTATAGCCTCAGTGTTTGTCTGGTAGACGTATCTTGTATATGTTATGAGAGATTCGGACTCCCTCTTCTTCAACCGAGTGTTGACAGCCAGATAAGCAGTCATATTTCCACAATGCCTGATTGTACAACTGTCACCCTACAGTTGTCTGCTACAGGCCAAAATCAGATAACCTTATCTTGGTTACTGTTTTCCTTTGCTTATTCCGAGAATAAGGAAAACTAGTGCTTTGCTAGTAATTAGTGTAGAAATAGAGGTAGGCTGGTTTAGTTGTACAACTGTCACACAACTGAACACTGTGTACAAACTTCAAAGATGACAACTACAAAGTCACTTTAAGAAAGACTCAGGTAATGCCGAATCTATTGTTTATCAATATCATTGTCCTTTATAATTATCCAAACTGTTTAAAGTCTTTGACATCTCTGTATCCAACTTCAATAGCCAGCCATACTGGCCACATCTGTCCCATTTATCTCAATCATATTCCTTGCACTTGCATTTCTACTGTTACTCATTTGTGATGTTTGTTGTTGTTCGTCAGTCAGGTTGATCCCTGTCAGACATGAATGTTCTTATTCTGCTGTCTCATGGTGTACCTCAGTGTTTGTCTGGTAGACATACCTTTGAGACGTGAATGTTCTTTTTCTTCTGTCTCATGGTGTAGCCTCAGTGTTTGTTTGGTAGACATATTTTGGAGAATTGCTGGTGGTCATCTTCTCTCTCATGTTGCAATATCAGTTTATGTCTGGCTGATATTTGTTGAGGCGTGATTGATGTTTTTCCTGTGTCTCTATTTGTCTACTGAGTGTCTGCCTAGCAGACATCTTGAAGACGAAATTGGTGTTCTATTTGAGTCTGTTTCTATAGTCTCAGTGTTTTCCTGGTAGGCATCTTAAATATGTGATTGGCGTTCTTCTGGTGTTTCATGGCTTAGTCGATTTGCGTGGTTGTTGGAAATTGCTTGAAGACGCTGTGAATATTCTTTTGACGTTTCACCTGATCTTATTCCTTGAGTTTTTTTGACATCCGATGACAGAGAACACTCACATTACTATAATTTGAAGCATCACATGTAACTCTTATGTCCAACTTAGGATCTAAATGCACCAACATCTGAGATGACATCAGCAACTTCTTAGACCTCTCAAATGATACACTTTGCTGGCTTGTCCAACGGCATACTCCTTTGTTTTAGAAGTTGATACAGGGGTGCTAACACTGAGGACAAGTTTGACAGAAAATTAGAGTAATGCTTTAGTAATCCTACTTCCTTCTTCAGCTGTGTTGCATTCTCTGGTCATAGAGCATCTTGTATAGCTCTATTTTCTCGGGTGTTGGGTGCAACTCCTAGGAATCAATTACATGGCCTAAATGCACCACTGAAGGAGCATGAAACACACACTTCTATTTCTTCAATCATAAGCATGCTTCCTGAATCCCTGTTTGCACTAGAAACGGGTCTTCAGCAACACACAGTTCCAAACGTTTTCTTGTATCCACACTGGCATAGTGCTGAGCCCACTCCGCATCACCTGTGCGGGCTAAATAATGGGCTGGGCATATTAATTGGTTTTCCTCTACCATGTATAGAAACTGGGTATTTTATTTTCTGGTGCGCTCAGTTTTTCTGTTTCTTTCCCTCCGCAATATCACCACACAAGGGAGGGGGAAGAGAGCTGTTGGTAGCTAAACCCCTAATAGCGAACATCAGCAATAAAGTCACACGTGTGTTCAATAAATCTGAGCCGCTTGAACCTACCCTTCTGAAGGTTTCAGGTGAAACCAGGTTAAACCCTTTATCAAGAAAATTGATGTAGTGTGGACGCGTGGAACCTGTTCCAGACACAGATGAAACTTTTTTTTTTTTTTTTTTTTTTTTTTTTTTTTTTTTTGCAGTGTGGACAAGGCTTATGTCTTTGCAACACTCATTTCAACATTTGGACTTTATGCCTAACATTTCTTTAATACCGAAGGAAGAAATTGATTTTGCTATTTTCTCACTCAGCATGTCTCCATGCTCATCCTCTGCCATTTCTACTTTCTTCAGTCCTTTACTACACTAGATGCCCTAGCCCTTTTTTTTTTGTTACTGTTAGCAGCATAATTTTCACGGGCTTATAGAGAAAGGTTTTCTTTGTGATCTTGATATACTTTTATTTTATGCCCTTTTCTTCTGCTTAGCAGTAGGCATATTGTATGGTAAACTAATTACAACTTATCTTTCACTACTGAATCCTTTCTGTCACACATCACAAGTGTCTCCAACAAAAATTGAAGAGCTGCTTCAATAGAAAGTACCTAAACAGGTATCGATATGAAGACAGAAAATAATAGTCTCCAACGGAAGTTGACGAACTTTTCCAATAGGCAGCAGTAGAAGAAATAACTGATGAATCAAGATTCAAGTCACAACAAACTCAGAACCAACATAGCAAGGAGTTCAATAAGCTTAGAGCATGCGCAGTATGGCGTCAGACAGTGTAGCATACTTTCTGGCCCCCTCAAAACACATATTTCAGTGCCTGCAGTACAGCTAAAATTGATAGCAAAAGCACATATCTCAGTAATAATGCTTTCTGGTGGTATAAGTATTGTAGGTATTTGTACAACAAGCTCAGAGAAAACCCGTTTGAAGAAGATTACGATGGTGATGATGATGATGATGAATAAATCAATCATAAGATAATCCGGTTTTGAGCAATCGCCAGAAATCGACTTCCGCCATGATAGAGGACCCTGGAAAGTGCTCCTAGTCTTCAAATCTAATATTCCTTGCAGGTGAGTCTTTACATAGAGCCTTCCCAGGTCCAGTTAGTAGAAAATCTATCCTAAGCTTTGTATTGGTGGGTGGAGGGAGCTTGATGTGCCATCCCTACATAGAGACTGCTACCGCACTCTCTGATAACACTTAGCTGACTTGAATGGGCATTTGTCTGCAAAGTGTTCAAGCTTTCCACATCTGAAACAACTGTCCCACCTCCTCCACCATGGTTAACCACAGATAGCTTTCCCACCAAGAAAGGTTGTTTTTTTTTGCTAGACTATTTTTACAGCATTGAAAGTTTTTTTTTTTGGACATGTTTATCAACATTTTATGTTGTGTATTAGTGTATGTAATCAAGAACTGACACTACTCATTGGATCTTAGAGGATGTTTGCAGAATTTGAACGACAAGTCAGATCTTTTTATTTTTTATAAACTTCAGTTGCACAAAACCAAGATACGGTATCTTTCACTATTTCTTCACATCATATGACCATCTACATTAGGACTGTTGTACTCACATTGTTCATGATACTCCATCTTACTATAACTCACACTGTCTGTGTGCGTGTGTGTCTATCTGTTTCTATGTGCGGACCTTAACTCCTCCCATACCGATGGATGAGTCTTCACAAAACTTTCAGGTATTGATTAGGGGACCTCACTGCACATCCTTGCAAAAGTTTTATTCAGTTCGGGTGTATTTGGGTGTGATTTTGTCAACGGGTGTGGCTTGGTGATAATGGACCCAACCTATTACAGCAACTTAGGCATATTTATTAATCATATCATACTTGTCTAATTAATGAGTTGAGTATTAATAATCCCTACATGTTACATAAAGCAAAATGAACATGTTTGTTACTGCAGGTATTCGACTTAAGAACTGCCCATAAGGGCATTTTTTCCCTGCTATTACATGCTAATACGAACTTTTATTCAAATGTCACACAGCTTTACAGACAAGGAATCTATTTGTCTTGTACAGGATGAAGTTAGTCATTTGCTCCAACAGAACAAAACTCTGGGCATATCCAAACTGAGATTTCTTCCCAAGAGTTCTGGTGTTCGCCCAATTATCAACTTGGGGTCACATGCAAGACATTTGCAGGCTCGGAATGGAGAGAGACGACGGTTGGAGTCTGTTAATCGACAGCTACAAGATGTGTTCCTTGTTCTCAACTATGAAAATGTTAGTAAACTATCCTATGTTTGTGCTATGAAATAATTGTGGTTGGTATTAGGGCAGTTAAATAACATACAATTCTATCTATACTGTAAAATATGAATAGTTTGTCTATTTGTCTGTCTGTATATCCGCGATTCACGCTTGAACAGTTGAAATTACACCCACAAACCCATATATATATATTCTGTAATTAATTTTTTGTTGTTCCTGATATTAAACTGTAACTAAAATCCATTCGCTTTAACTTTGCCGCCGGAAGTGAGAGGTTTATAAACCGGGCAACCAACACCAGATAAAAGTGACTTCAACTAACTTTTTTAGGGATAAGGTATTTGCAGCTTTCCCGCCAAACAGCCAATGAGCCAAGCACTGGAGTGTCAGATAGTTACAACTGAAACAAAGTCTTGCAAGTTTTCTTCTTTTTAAAAAAATAATTCTTTAAAGAACATAGATCAAGTTCTCTGTATTTTAAAAAATAATTCTTTGAAGAATATAGGTCAATACTTGCGTAAGTTGTGTTCCTTTTAGGGATGCAATAAGTTGCATAAGCAACTGGGGATTTGCTATGATTCTATTACTGATCCTTACTACCGGGTCAATAGATAGATACTTTAATCTGGTGGCTTAATTTTGCAATGTGATGAAATGCAAAAACTCTTATAATAGAATGATAACTGTGTTATCAATTTAGCAATGAGTCAAGGAAATGACTGCAGCTCCAAGGATTTGAATATCATTCCTAAAAATGAAATAGGAAAGATGCTTGGGAAATGAATGAAACAATATATATTGTGGAGACTATATAGGCCTGTCCACACTGCACAAAAACAGATGCGAATTAATTCACATTGCATCCCAGAAAAAAATTTATTTGCACCCTATGCAAATTAATTTGAATCCCTGCATCCACATTAGCACAGCTTTAATCCATGCTGGTAAAAATAATCCTTACAGCACCTGTTTTTAGTGTCGCCAAAAAGTTAAAAAAATATATATCAGTCAAGGAGTCTACTATTAGTATCCTTTTGCTGCTGATGAGCTATTTGCAGTTTAGGAAAAGAAATGTTCTGCAAAGGAGGAAGAGGAATGAGAAGAGGGAAAGACACTATTTGAGGAGGTTATAGTTACATGAGCAGCAGAAGAAGAGACACAGGAGGTACTATATCTGTATATAGTTTTAAATATATATATATATATATATATATATATATATATATATATATATTTGGTGTGTTCATGGATGTGTGCATAGGGTGGCCTGGGAAAGTACATGATGCTAGAGTGTTTGTTAATTCATACTTCTACCATAATGGTATGGAAGGCATGTTTCCACAGTGGGAAAGAAGCCTCTGTGGAATTAAGGTTCGTTTTATGTACATACTCCTTTGATACGATCACCAAAAAACAACAACAGACAACTCAACACCTTTATCGCTCAACTCTTGGTTCCTTTTGTGATCCGTGGAGATCCAGCCTATCCTGCCCTCCCTGGCTCATGAAACCATACTCAGATAATGGACAAACTTCTGTCGGACAAAAGGTTATAACTATCACCAGAGCAGGGCAAGAATGGATGTCGAAAAGTCTTTTGGAAGATTGAAGGGAAGGTGGCGCTGTCTTCTTAAGAGGCTGGACTTTAAACTGTGCCATGTGGTTGATGTTGTTGCAGTCTGTACACTCCTCCACAACGTGTGCCAACTCTATGGCGATGAGCATCTGAAACTGGCATCATCTTTCCCGATTGTTTTTTTCAACAAAACCCCAATCTCCACCCAAACATTGGTCGACAATTCAAGGATTAGAAATGCCATAATGCAATATTTGATTAGAAGTGCCATAATGCAATATTTATTGTTGAAGATAGTTAATGTACATAGATAATATAATTTTGTCACTTTGAATAATTAGAAGATCACTTAATCTTCATTGTCAGAAGGGTCATTAATGGGATTATAGCTAGTAGACGGGAAAGAGTAAGGATTCAAAATTATTGGGAAAGGGATACAGAGTTGGAGGTGGAGGAACGAGGGTAAGGTGGTTGGGGAGGAAGATAGTTCGGAGTAGTTGGAGGGACCATATGAGGTGCTGTCATCTGCTGTATGAAGGTGAACATCATTTGCTGCACATTTAGCTGACATCGTTTCTCCTCTTCCCGCCAATTCCTTTCCATCCGATCTTGTAGTAACATTCTCTTTCTTTTCCGTTTTTCCATCCTGGAGTCTGCTGCTTCGTCAATTCTTCCCAAGATCTCCAAGATTTCAGAGGGCACATCATTCTTTCTTTTTCATTCCTAATAAATGAAAGGTGGTTATTGTGCAGAATGTTGCCAATGAATAAGTCATAGCTCAGCGAGAGCCAATGCCACTGCAACTTGCAGAACTTTCCTCACCTAAAATGATTGGGGGGCGGGGGGCGGAGAGTGGAGGTGGGAGGAGGATCAGTGTTGGTATTCCAAACAGAAATGTGAGAATAAACCAAGTCTTACCACCTTCTTTAGCAGTGTCTATGCTTCCACTGCTGCTTGCAACAGTGGAGGAAGAAGTAGTCATGACATTACCATCTGCAGAACATACATAGATAAGGTGATATCTGAGTGAGGATTGCAATGTTTCACTACTAAATATAAATGAATGAACGCCAACATATAACAGGTTTTTGCAAGCATGATTTCATGCCAATATATATATATCAAAGTGATCGAAGGACATCACAGTGAGGCATCCATAATTACTTAATAAGGAGGTATTGACTAGTGCTGAGACATGCCTATAGAGTGTGTATAAAAGGGACTGAATTATTTCAGCTTTAAATTGAGGACTGAAGGAGTACTTAAAAGTGTTAAATACAGTTTAGATTGAATCTGTGCATTTTTTTATCTGTTATTATGGAGGCATAAGTAATGGGAAAGAAAGAACGCAATCATTATTTGTTTACTACAGCCTCTTAGGGTTAAGAGGAAGATTGTGTGGAAGCCAAGTTAGTGTTCTAGATAAGATGAGATCAACCAGAGTTCATTGACTTGAGTGGCTAATTTCTTAGCCAGCCCACTCAGTTGAGTCCCTGAAGGGTTTCTAACAATCGTAAATATCCATGTACTTATGATGATAATGAATAAGAATTAGGCATACCATCCGTCCGTGTGAGCATGTTCACTACCAACATCATCAGTTGCCACAGGGGCAGTACATATGCTCTCCTCTCCTGCATAAAAGTAATGTCGCCATATTATCACTTACCATACCATTAAGTGAAACCTTCCACATCTTCTGGGCCTTGAGGAGAAGCAGGTGGCAATACACTAACTGTAAAACAAAAGAATCCATTCATAAACTTTGGCATTGCTAAATTCATTTACTTGAGCTCTCCTCAGAGTCACCCTGCACTGCTGTGCCAGAACTCCTGCTGAGGGAATGGATGATTTCTGATTGGTGGCTAGGTGCAGCCCCACTATCCAATAATATAGTAGGAGAGGAGGCTGCCCTTGACCCCAGTATGGTGTCGAGTTCCTCATAGAAGGGACAGGTCATCTTATCTCTTCCACTTGTATGGTTATTATCCTTCACCTGGCATAAGCACATTAATAGGTAAAAGTTTTATTTAGCTATATTGTAGACTTACCTTCCTATACCTCTGGGTAAGATTTTAAATTTTTACCTGTCATTGCTGCCAGGTTCTATGGAAGCCTGCCTTTGCCAGATCCCTGCACACAGCTTTGTATATGCTTCTGTTTCTGCATACCCCATCCAGCTCTCTCTGAACGTTGGCATTACCCCAAACATTTATAAGTAATCCGGTTTCCTCGAAGATCCATATGGTACTCATGCTGCAAGGAATGTTTTAATTAAAAAGCACTCTGCATTTTAAGAAAACGCTAAAAAAAAATTAGTTTCAACACAATCAAACTACCTATCCAGGTGGGTCAGAGGTAATGTGAATTAATTCACATTGGTTTAATGTGAATTTCGTGTGGACGCGCACAATGCGAATTTATTCAAATTAATTCACATTCAACCTGTAGTGTGGACAGGGCTTCAGAGTTGGTTGTGTTTTTTTTTTTTTTTTTTTTTTTTTTTTTTTATTATTTTTTTTTAAAAGAAGAAAAAAAGGTACACAAACAAAATGATGAAAATAACTGATGGATTGTCTGGGTCAACTGGCATATATCAAAAGTGTCAGTAACATTCATGCAGAGTTCTTGGCTAATGATCAAAATTATCAGTGATAAGTGTACACCACTTCAAGGATTAAAATAAATACACACTCCTTGATGCTGCTGGTTCACAGAGTGACGCTCAGCTCAGCGCTTATCGGCGAAATGGCTTAACGTAACGTAGCTTTGTTCTGTGAACTAGGAATGAGTTCAACGTTCGAATAGAAAATATTCTATTCCAATGTCAATGTAACGTGCAACATTTAAACCACTACAAGGATCACTGTCTGCCCTCCACCTTCTGTCGATGTGGTTGCCATTCCCGTCTTCCCCATCAATAAACCCAGATGGACGATAAACTACCGACTCCTCTGTCCTGAGGCAGTTATGTAGGGCTACTGCTGCCTTAACATGCACTCCAACTCGACTGGGTTCTGGAATAATGGGCTTCTTGAAGATGTGACACGTACCCGATATAAACCAAACCAATTATGTGTATTGCATGGCTATACTGCAGCAAGTATAGTTGCTCACCTAGCTGCCAGTATCCCAAAACTGTTCTCAATTACCCTGCATGCCCTGCTCATTCTGTAATTGAATATGGCTTGATCTTCTGCATTAATGAAATAACCAGTAAGTAAAAAGCATATTTAAAGAAATGATGTTTGATATACCAGGAAGTTTCTTTCCAGGATATGGTCGCACCATGTTCATCCTTAAGGGAAATGCTTCATCTGCAACAATCACATAGGGAAGCTTCAGTTGCGTGGTACCTGTGAGGGGGCATGGATCAGAAATAAAGAGAGAATCATTTACCAAAACTTGACCAAAATTAGAATTAGAAAGTACTCCCCCATCTCTGTGGTGTCCAGAATCACCAATGTCCATGAGAGTGAATCTAAATATATTAAACATGAAATTCATTTCCCTTGCTATTTTTAAAAATTTTTATTAACCTCTGAATAAATAACCAGCCTATAGTGAGCATTATAAACTGCCATCAAAACAATAGTGTGCCCCCTTGTAGTTAAAGTAAGAGGAACCGGGACAATGGGAGCTTGAATGATCACATGCTTCCTATCAATAGCTGTATTTTCACATTATAAGATTATCACTTAATATTTTCACATTTAACAATGAAGTTGTACACAATGATGTACTGATGCAGTTAGGAAGGTTCCACAGCTGCTCAAACCCTCTGCTGATTCCCACCCAATCAGCAGCACATGATGGTGTCTTCATGTGTGTCTTTTTGAAGACATCCATGATGACCTCACAGGTTTCCTTCACGATAGAACTAACTGTGGACTGACCTATCCGAAAACTGAATGAAAGAGAGACCTGACATTGCAACAAAAAATGGATTCAAATATGATCAGTGATGAATAATGTATAATACTGCAATTACTTGGGAGTTGCCTGTAGCAAGGTACCGAAAGGTAAGAGCCAGCCTTTCTGCTAGAAGAATTTCAGCTCTCACCGAGCTGCTATATCTCCGATGGATAAGGTATGGACTTACCTATTTAACCTGTATTTATCAATGAATGCCTCTGACACACAGGTGGGTGGCTCAATACCAGTAGAGTATCTCTGTATCTTATATTTTTGGTTAATGTTGACTGCTGCCTTGACTTTTGTTCCTATCTGGGGACTAGTAGGGAATTTGATGTGCTTGGTTGATTATTAGCCATGGATGCTCCATTAACCCGGCAGTTGCTTGTCCTTCATGATTAACATCCATGACTGAACTGTGTGTGTGGATGAGCACCATTAATATGTAGTGGGAGAGGGGAAGAAAGAACAACAGAAACAACAAGAAATGAATTCTGAGGTCCCTCATTTCTATTTATATAACTGATAAACAGCTCCATCTCTGACCCTCTACCTGACCACATTAAAACAGTGTAATATTGGTATGAGGGATATACAGGATTGTGACAGATCTTGATACCTTAGTGAACAATGAGATTTTCAATTCAAAATTAATTGTGCACTGGGAAAGCAATGACAGGAGGCGACCAACTGCTCATGGGAAAATCAAACAACTGCCAGCAGGCTTCACATGCCCCTATGCCTCGGAGGTTTTGGTACTTGCTAATCTCATTGTGAGCTTCCGGAGGGACTTGGTTAGCTGGTGCGTTACAAACCATTGCACAGTCGTTACCTTTGTAGATGTATTTAAAGAGATATTTTCAGGCTTTGACTAAAGAGCAGGCCTCACCATTAATGTGGCATCTGTACTTCTTTGAGAGGTATGGGTTGTAGGGCACTATCTACCTGTTGTCGACAGTTTGCCCACATACCACCTCTTGCGTCCCCCCTCCCGTGTCAGGGGCATGTCTATGGTATTTTGGTATAGTTTCATTGTCCACCCATTAGGTGTACTCGCAAAGGGCTTTGGGAAGTGCTTTATGCATTCGTCATCTTTCTGGCAGGTGGAATTGCACCTGTGCACCATGCAGCGCAACTCGATGCGCCACAGTTCTTCGTCCGCCGGGATTTCGGCACATACCGTTTTATTGATGTCGTTAACTGTTCATAGTTTGTTATCATGGTTTACAATAAATTGGACATGAGCATGCGGCAAGCCACGCTTTTGAAACTCAATGACATGCATATGGGCTAATGACCTTCCGTAAATGCTGTCGTCCACAATTTTGCATAACAGCTTGTTGAGTTGCCCTCTAAATATCCTGGCTGCAATGTCTGGCCGATCTGTGGCATTTTGACCTGGTAACAGGGCCTCATTGATATCATGCCATGCAGGGTTGCATGTGACAGTAATGAAGTAGTCAGGTTTGCTGTATTTCCATAATGTGGCCATTGCATTTTGGTAATGGTGGTACATGTCACACAGACTGCCTGTGAATGTAGCAGGCAAAATGACCCTTTAACTGACACTTTGGTCATGGTCAGAAGCAGCTACTTTGTCTACTATCTATTGATACAGGTCAGTGCAAATGGCACTTTGATTGGAAGCCAGAAACTTTAGGCGCATGTTTTCAACTTTGGCAAAGGCCATGCATACGTATTCCTGAAAGAGGTGACATCCCTGCATCAAGGTGTCCCTCTCAGTGTAACGCTGGTGCAGGTGAAAGGCGTAAAAATCATGTGCGGACATGCATTTGCTGGTGGACAGTGTCAGGCTCAAGTTCCAAGCATCATCTCCAGCAGGGAAATACAGCAAATATTGAAGCGCATCGAATGAGCGGTGGGTGTCATGAATTAATTGTAACCCTCTACCGAGCAAGTGGAGAGTTACATTCCGCACTTCTGGCTCATCACCCATTAAAATGGCAACCTCACGGTACCTACATTTGTGCACACCTGCGGGTCATGTATCAGTGTTAATAACTGAATGTGCCTGATCTACTTGAGCTGGAGGAATTTCAAGGGTTAGTAAAAAATCTTGAATGTATGGATTGCAAACCCATAAGTAACCTTACAGAGAGCGTAAAAACAGAGTTAACTGGACTTTTTCCAAGTTTAAAGTGCCTGCAGGAAGGCGCTGCCAGTCCAATCGGGCCTGGGCTTCCTCATCTTCATGTGGGGGATCGCACACATATAACTGTGCAAACTGAGGTGCTTCGCCAGCATTTGTGCGTAATGCACCAATGTGGTGGTGCAGGCACTCTTGGATCATGACTGTCAGTTTCCACCCATGCCATGGGACAGCTGGTTCGGTTACGTATTGAGAAGCAAAGGAAATGGCATTGTTATACTGGCGGGAAAACTTTCGCAATGAAGAACCCCTATCGCTATCTTCGGTTCACAAATTCTAGATGTCACACTGTGGCGCACCTAGTGTTGGGATTGTCCACAGGACAAGACAAACATGGCCCTTGTGGCAACACATTGTGGTCCACGTAACTTCATGTGACCACAAATGAGCGCAATAAATTGACATGGTGCCCTGTTTTCTAGACGTAACTCAGGGACATCTTTGAAACCCGATAAATGTTAGTGCTAAGTATGATATCTAATCTCGAGTTATATTTCTCAAGCCTTAGCTGAGTAGTTCTATAGCAATGACAAAAAGTGCTGCGTTTGCAGGAAGCGGCATGATTACTTTGTTTAATTGCGCAATTTTATTGCACTCAAATGCAGCATGATGTTCACAGGCAGCCACATTTTCTTCCTCGCCCAATTGTGCAACTCTGTCACACTCTTGGGCAGCATGTCAGTGGCAGGCAGCCACATGCTCTGCATCACCCGAACGTGAAATTCTATCACACTCAAGGGCAGCATGGTGATCATGGGCAGACAACTGCTCGGTTTTATCTTGTGCCACCCTGTCTCTGTGAGCAGCCACAGCTGCAGCGTTTCGCTCACACGCAACATTTCGATCTGCCTGTCCTAATTGTGCTACCCTGTTTCGCTCACCTTCAGCACGCTGTTCTTGCTCCTGTTGGCATCACCTGACTTCTGCTTTGAAATCAAGCACCAGTGCTTCCTTCGTGGCATCACAAAATGCCTGCCACCCACAGAAAAGAGAAAGATATGGATGGAACCAAACAAAATATAAATGTTTATTATATTTACCTTAAGTAATGTTTGTTCAAGATATCCCAAGTGAAGTATAATTTAAATTTTATTTTAAGTTCTCCCAAGTTTCACTCAAGTCTTGCTCTGCCACCCACAAAAGGGAGAAAAATTTTTATTTTTTAATGGATGGGAAAAGAAATGAAACCAAAGCAACTGTAACACCTTTGCTCTGTTTACCTTATGTGAAGTTTTGCTTATGTATGTGCTCCCTAAGTTGAAGTCTCCTCAAGTCTTGTTCATTTCTTCTGTAAGTGAAGTCTAATCTTGCTCTGCCACCCACGGGGGGGGGGGGGGGGGGGGGAGGGGGGGGAGGGGGAAAAAGGGGGGGAGGGGGAGGGGGAGGGAAATTGGTTCAAAGAAGAAATATAACCAAATAAGCTGAAACACCATTACTATATTTATCTTAAGTGAAGTCTTACTCAAGCTTTTTTTAAGTTTTTACTAAGTAAAGTTTTCTCTAAGTGTGTTTACATTCTCAGCAAGTGAAGTCACACTCACTGAAACACCTTTAATATGGAAGGAAAATTATAGGATGAAGATAGAAAGAAAAATATAGTAAGGAAAAAAGATAAAAGTTGAAAAAAATAGAAGGATAAAAGAGGGAAAGATAGTATAGGAGGAAAAAAATTAAAGCAAGAAAAAATAAGACGAACGGGAAAAAAATTATAGTAGGAAGAGACAAAGGGAAGGGGAAGAAAGAAAGAATAAAGGGGGGAAAAGAGGAGAGAAAAAGATTAGAGGAAAAAGGAAATTGGGGTAAGGGGGGAATTGAACCAGCAACCCTCAGGGTGGAAACACACCACTTAACCATTCCTATTCCACCACATTTTTTATAGGCTTTTTTTTGTATAGAAATATATTTTTCTGCTTTTGAGGAAGAAAGAAGCATCCTATAGAAAACAAACTTGGAGGACTCACTCAGGAAGCCAAGGAGAACAGCTATGCCAATTTTTAGCTCCCTGAGTGGTTTCATTCATGGTGAACCACTATTCTAATGCATTGTTTTTTCTTCTTGGAGTATGCAAATATTGTGTACAAATTTTGTGTACAAATTTTGACTCAAATCTCACTATAATAGTGTGACTTGGTGTCTTTGAAACTATAATGACTTAATATTGTAAACTTATTCATTGTTTATTTTATTTGTAGGTAAAAAGGCCATATTTGTGTGGCAGCACCTGCTTTGGATATCACCATGTTTATGAGAAGCTGAAGTCTTTTGTGGTGCAACAGAAGTTGCTGAGTTCCCTTGAACAAAATCAGAGGAAGCCATTACTCTTTTCTCACTTTGATCTGAGCAAATGCTATGATTCTATGATCCCTGATAAGCTGATGGCTATACTTGTCAATAAAGTGCTAAGTGAGGTGAACAAAATTGCTGTGTTTATTGTCTAGTTAGGATCATAATTGTTATTTTGCATTTCTTTAATCATATGTTCACTTTAGGAGATGTATCTAATTCGAAGACATGCTTGTGTGTTTATTATGTCTGGGAAAATCAGACGCTCCTTTCATAAGACTGCTACAACCTCAGGTTTGTCTTATATTATGACATCATTATATATTGTGTCGTCTTTACGTTTTAATATTTACAGGAACAAATAAAAGTGGATGATTTGTACTTATAAGGGGATTTACCAACCAAAATATGAATCATAGTTACTTATTGGACTTCTTGAATCTATTGCATAGTTTGAAAGAAAAAGAAGAAAAAGAATGATCCCAAAAATAAGCAAGCTAAAACTTAGTATGGGAGTCCACTATGAACATCCTCTTAAGTATATTTTAAAAAATATGTTGTTATTTTTCTTTATTTGAATTTTTTCGTCCATTGCAAGTGTTGTTGCCATGTAGGTGACTGCATACCATTTCACAAATTTGCATTGAAACTCTCGAAGAAGTCAAGTAACTGCATTTTTGTTGATCAGGTCAGTGATAACTACCACTTCATAC
Organism: Lycopodina hypogea; assembly: GCA_963969325.1. NCBI lineage: Eukaryota > Metazoa > Porifera > Demospongiae > Poecilosclerida > Cladorhizidae > Lycopodina > Lycopodina hypogea. The sequence continues at coordinate 10,838,794 of OZ017788.1, forward strand.
CATATTTACTTTCTTGTTTAAAACAGGCCATGGGACCAGTGGTCAGGAGACCGAAAGTTATTGAGCTTTTGAGGAAACATTTATTTGGGAATCTTGTTCAGGTAATGCTTTAGTGTTATTAGTATCTGTAGTGCTCTGTCAATTTGTTAAAAAAAAACAATTATTTTGATTATCGTTTCCTTAAATGTAGATCAGCGGGAACTATTTTCATCAAGTTCAAGGCATTCCTCAAGGATCAAAACTCTCCTCCATGCTTTGTGGGTATGATTAAATCAACAAAAATATTATGAAATATCATTAACAATTAGAAAGCACTAGCCTTATCCCTAGCAGTAACTTTTGTCCCAAGATATGTAGAACCAGATATGCTTTGATAAGCTGCATATAGTCAATCTTGGACATGTTCATTAGGTTAAAAATCTCCAAAATAGTTGAGCTGCCCTTGGTAAGAATTGAGCCAGAGTTATAGCCAGTCTAGAATCAGAAGTGCGTCCAGGCTAGAGACAGAAGTAGGGCTTGTGTATGCTATACTTACTATTGGTGTCCCTGACACCCTGTGCTTCTTGGGGAGACCTGGTCATTCCAATATAAGGTGGAAGAATGCACTCTGTATATTCCTGCAGGTTCTACTATGCTGACATGGAAAGAACTAGCTTGCCTGCAATGAACTCCTCAGCAAGTGTGAGTGGGCATGATGGAGTATTGTACAGCAGGCATTTTAATGTGCTCTGTGTAAGTGCACTACAAACATTTTCCCTAAATATGTAATTTTATGAAATATAAGGAAGGTGATAGGAAACGAGTCCCATTATGTAGCAAGTTGCCCCAATTTGTAAACTTTGACCTTTACTAGGGTGGTGAGAAGGAATTCTTCAAAATGGTTACATTTTTATTTAGCTAACTTGCTCCACAATGAGTCCCCTTGTGCAGTGAGTTGACAAATTTGAAACTTTGACCTTCACTACGGCTTAGACCGAATTAGGCCATTCTGCACATATTGTACCGGTATGCTAGTGCACGGAACTGGCTGGTAGGATACAGCTAATTATCCTGATTGTGAGCTGGAGCATAAGATAGAAACTGGAGAACCAGTTTGTGAGGTAGAGGATCAAATAGTCAATGAAAAACCTCTTCATCTTGAGGCAGAAAGTTCTGCAGACAATGGTAGCATAAATTCCAAGATTGTTTGCAAATAATTCATGTTTATAATTATATAATTTATTTATTATTTAAATTTTAAGGAAGATAAGATCACATACCATGGTAACACAGATTGCAAGATCATACTATTAAATAACCCATGATTTTATGCATTAGCTTTTAATGCGGTTTGTGGATGATTTTCTTCTGATTACTCGGGAGGAGTCGGTTGCTAGGGCAATGGTGCAGAGGCTCAGTGATGGGATAGGAGCTTACAACTGCACTGTCAATGAGGAGAAAGGTGCAGCCAACTTCATACTAGGCAAAGATGGTGCCGTACTGCTGGATGAAGAAGGTAAGTATAAAAAATTATTGAGTTTTGTGGAGGAGATAATGATGTATAAATTATTACTCCTATTGATGTATTTTTTGGTAGGGGTTTGCCTGCAGAGGTCAGAATGTTTCCACCACCCACATCCCTCTTCTTAATAAAGAAAAAAGAAATAATAATAAAATTAAAAAATTAATACAAACCCCCCCCCCCCCCCCCCCTCCCTGAGTTATCAGGGTTTCATTTAGAAAATTGTCCCCGGATGAATTTGAATCTAAGGGGGGATCATGATAGTTAAATATGTGACAAAGTTTTACACACAATTTAGGGTAGTAAGGGTATGTTAGGATGTGTGTGTGTGTGTGCGTGCAACATTTCATAAATGGTTTTAAGTTTGATGGGAGAGGGAACTCCAAGGTTTGGTGCTGATTTGGAGGTGGTGTATAACACCTAACAGCTAGGGGGGTCTGGGGTCATGCTCCCCAGATTTTTTTTAATATCTGAGATTGATTGTTAGGCATTCTGGGAGGGCTTGTAGTCAGTTCTAAAAGACACAGTTTATTTGGGTTAAAAGCAGCAACAACTATTGAAGTTATTTAGATATATACTCATTTCAAGAAACAGTGGGCAAACCTTTTATTAGCCTCATTAAAGATAACATATCCAGCCGGTTTAGATCCTCAAAAGATGTGCTATCAACCTTCAATATCTTTGATCCGAAGAAGGTGCCCAACCTCTCTAGTCGTGAGCTATCTTTATATGGAGATGGTTCAATTCAAACTATCATTGGAGAGATTGGGAGAAATTTACCAGCCAAATCAGTGAAGGAACTGAATTTAAAAAGTTAGCCCTTATCTCTTCTGACCTCAATACAGAGTGGAAAACCTATCGTCAGGTCCTTATTAAGCAGCCAAAGATGGTATATCCATGTAACTGAAGAATTACTCACCAATGACATGCTTATAGCATTATTCCCTAATCTACATAAACAGGCAACCATATATTTGACTATTCCTGTTTTTGTAGCATTGGAGGGCATGCTACAATCTTATCACCTTCATCAATAAAGTGATAAGATAGTAGTATGCCCTCATGAAGCTCATTCCTTGAACTGATGAAGGAGGTTCAAGCTGAGGTTCCTTACCCTCCTCCACCATCTTAAGATTTTTTTTCTTCTGGTGAGCACTAAATGACAATAATTGAAAGCAAAATATCCTGATAGTTGTAGCACATGACTAAGTGCACTACCTTGATAAAGTATGAGTTTATAATTTGGGTCTTTAGTAGGTGTCAACCAAGAGCAAGCATGTTGCATAGAAATATTTTCCTGACGACAATATTGCATAGTTCACAAAGTTTGCTCAGGTAGCTTTTGTCAAACATTGATACGAATTTATGCTTTAACTTCTTGTGGCTTTATCAGAAGCATGAACATACCACACTGAAAGGGGTCGATTAGTCCAACTTTCCTTACATAATCACCCAACACCTGCCCTACCAAAAAAAAAAAAAAAAAAAAAAAAAATTCAAAAAAAATTATTGAAAAAAAAAATTCAAAAAGAAAAAAAAAAATTTAATGGCCCGAAGAAAATCCTGACTAGGTAGTGTATAATATGCCCAGGATTTAACTACGGATAAAATTATTATTATGCATAAATGCAAGCCATAGGACACTCCAAAGCACAATAGTAACTTCCCCATTTTCCTCCCTCCCTGCACACACCACTGTTCTCAGTTTCCTGGATCAAGTGGTGTGGTTTGCTGTTGTGCACTACCAGCATGGACATCAGAGTGGATTACAGCAGATATCACATGACCAGTGGGTGTGCCTTTATTAAGCTGTCTATACCGCCCAGTGGTAACTATAGATTAATACAGCTTAATAACTATTTAGGTAAGATTAAAAAAAGTAATTTAATTGGAAACCGTACATAAAATATCTTAGAAAACTTCCTAGAATAATTAAGCCTAATTGCAGGTACAATAATCTTCTAGAGGGCAAACTCTATTAAGAAACAACAAATTTGCACCATATTCATACCAGCAATCAACATAATTGTTTATATAAAATTAGATAACACAACTTTCATAGTGACAATCTATAATAGAAACATGCAACAAATTAATGTCTGTACATTGATATTCTTGCTTATCAGGATCCACTTGCATAACAGCATAATAAACTGTACTAATGTAAAAAGTGTGCTTCGTATTCATAGATATGATCATAAATAAATTAGACTTGTTTATAGAGATTTATACTGGTTGGCATACAACCAGGTCTGTAATGGTGTTTATTGCCCTGCCTGCAGATATCAGAGACAACATGACCGTCACCTTGCATAACAAACCTCTCCAAGGATTCCTCTTCTTCATGCAAAGGTGAACTTGTTTGTGTTCTATTCCACAATATAATGTGAGTTTATATTGGAATACATTTTATTGCTATAAAAAGTATTTAGAAATGGAACACAAATTTGTGTAATACCTATTTTAGTGACAAACTAAAACTTTTGTCGTTAATTTACTTTTCCAATATACTATAACTATTTTAGGTTGATATCTAACGTAGCAGAATAGAACCTCAAAGGATGTGTTATGACATAGACATAGATTATGGTCCAGGAGCATTCGAGTTGTTCACTATAAATATAAGGAAATGAGCAATAGTCTGAAGACCCCAACCTTTGGCCTATGTGGACACAAGAAATAGGGAAACCCTGGGAGTCGGACTCTAGCTCTGAAAGTGATAAGGACATCGATTCTAATGCTTGCTTGGTGGAGGAGGAGGAGAAGATTGTATGTTGTCCATCTTCCAAGAAGACAATAGAGAGTGTGCCGTAGCTTGCTACAGGAAACGTTCGAGTCGCCACATTTTTGTTGGCTCTAACTGTATCAGATCATGTATCTGTGCTGCACCTGGTGTATGGGGCATGAGTGCAAAATATGGTATGAGTTTGTTCCTCGGTGCCACATTGAGAGGTCATGCTGGGTGATAGTGCTCATTTATACATGGTTACGTTGAACCTTCCCCCCCACCTCTATGCACAAGTGATTGAGGTGCGTCCATGCGGACCTAGGATGATAGGTTTTTGTCAGGGGGAGGGGGAGGAGGGGATGGGGAAATGGAGATACTGTGGAATGATCATTCACTACCATTTGCTTCTCCACTTCTCTGTTGTCCATTGGGCTGCATTGTGTTGATCCTCATTATGGTCTTCTTGAGGATGTCTAGTTGAGCAGGCATAATGGATGTTTTGACTTCAGCCATCGATGTCCTGGGGAGGATTCTGAGACTGGTCGATGTAGTAGATGTTTTGGATGACTCAGAGTCCTTCGGCTGAGTGAAGTGGTTGTTCCAGTGTGGCATAGCTCACTGTGTTGAATGCTTTACAGGACAGATAAAAATATAATTGATGTGGGTATAACACATCTATTGGATGCCTGCTAATGTCCAAGGAGATGTTTAACTATCTCCTGTCATGGTAGGTTATACCTATGTATCATGCAGTGATAGCTAGTCTACTATTGAGCCCTGTAACATTAGGGTACATCTTTGCTAGCTCCTCGAGGATACCATAGCTCATGCAAGAGCAGCAATTTCACCAGCAGAAAGGCTGGCCCTACAGGCAATTCACTGGTATGCAAACAAACTTACACAAAACACATGGATTGTATTTTTTTAAATTGCTTATAATATTTCTCTCTCATTCAACTTGGGCAGTCCACAGGGGGTAGTATATTGCAGGACACCTGTACTGTCATTTTGACTATATTGCAGGTGCAAAGGGGGCATGAACAATTTTGTTCATAAGTTTCTAAGTTAGCTCCTTTAGATGTATTCAGAGCCAATATGTAAAATCACCTCCAATGAACTGGAGTGGATCGGAGTAAACAGGTAATTTCAGCATCTTTGGAATTTTCTCAACTCCAGTGGTATTTATCTTAAGAATAGTGTTAAGGCACTTAATGTTTCTGCTGATTTAGAACTCCCAAAAGCATTCAGGAGGGAGATAAAGTATTCCAATGCAATCATGCTAAAACAAAAAAGAAATTACAATATATATGAAATACAACTGAAATATCACATCCTTTAATGGAGAATAATGCCCATCTTCTTTAACAACTGGATTAAGAAGATGATGGATATACTTTAATACATAAATATTTCTGACAGGTCAGCAAATAGAACGTGATGATTTCCACTTCTTGATACTAACAGAATTGTTTCTACTGCAGACACTATTTCCTTCTTCATCCTGATTCCTTCACCTTCCACCTCTGAACCCTGCATAGATATGATGTAGCTGTAATTAAGTGATTAATCATTAGTTGCCTTGTTATTCATTATTAGTTTTATGTTTATCTCCATTGGAGAAAGTCCAAGCTTTTTAAAGAATGCTGATTTCTAAAACATAGATATAGTGTAAACTCTGAGACAATTCTTGTGACTTTATAAAGTTTTGTCAGAACAGATTTAAGGGGGAAATAGATATATTAGATACTCTCAGTGTGGGCTATTTCAGTTCAACAACTACTATAGGTAGCCGACATTTTGTATTGCAAAGAGTTGTTAGAATTTCCAGGGATCAGTTGTTGTGAGGGAGGTTTGTTTTAATATTGTATTTTCTGTATGTTTTATTCTTTCTTAGTTAGTTCAATTTTTTGTCGCCTTATTTAATCATTCTGTCCTTACAGAGCTATCCAGCTTCGCTGTCTTCCCATTCTCCTTGACTCGGAGATCATTTCCTACAAGTGTATCCTGATCAACACCTACCAGGCATTCCTCTTGGCTGCACTCAAGTTTGTGGCCTACATCACTGCACTTCCTCAATGGAGCAAGAGGAATGGATATAAGACAGTGAAACTTGGAAGAAAGTTGGTTCTCCATTTCTTTAGTAAGAGATAACACCCATTATACGATACACAATTTATTTTCCTTTCTTTTGCTCGTGATAATTGATACAATATAATAATAATATTTTCATGTGACAATCTAATAACTTTTGTTACATTGCCATACACATGAATACAGTATTACCATAACTGATGGTTTATATTAATATCATTACCAATATTATATTTAGTTGATGCCATGAATTAGATTATTGGCCTTGTGTTATACCAAATATGAACCTTTTGAAGTTGAATGTTGTTAGTGTAATAATGGCAGTATATATTTACTTCTCTTACCAATGCTGAACTGTCGGGGATTTAGTCCTGACATGCTAGATGAGCATTTTTGCACAGAAAGTAATTGCTTATGTGAATAAATTGTTCATTACAGGTAGAAATAGTTGTGTTAAGCCTGGTTCACAATTTACATAACTTATTGCATGGCATTTAACAATGATTTGCGTATATTGTGAACTGCAAAACATGACACAACTCCGCTTTCAATCATCTCATTAGACTTGAGTTCTATTATAGTGTTGTATTACATCGATACTCACCCGAATTTAGAACATTGCACCTTGATTTTCAAAGAAAAGAAAAGGTGGATGCAGGAAAGCTCTTGTGGTAGAAGGTCTCCTTCTGTCCACTTGATTTCGAGCTTTACACGTTCATGTTCCCAGTTCTCTCTGACAAACTCTTTGCTTGAACTGAGAGTAATGGGAGAGCATTGTCATGAAACTTTCATCTGCCATGACTTCAGACTGCATTTCTTCACTTTTGTCCACTGTAGCTGGAGCAGTATACATTTTACTTCTTCATCGGATGTATCCTCAAATGTTAACTCATAAGTATGACATAGTCAACCATCTAATGCCTCTAAACAAGCTTGTGAACACACAGGGCTATTGTAATGCTTACTTGCCATTACCTTTTCTATTGATCCACTAACAGAAACTTCTGATCGAACAAAGATCTCCTCAAACCACTGCATCTCATGTTTTTTTTTTCCAAGTGCAACTATAAATCTGTATTTAAGATGAAAGCCATTCAATCTGACTAGGACATCATGGAAAACTAGAAGGTTCTGCCACATAAATACATAAGCTTTATTTGCCATAGCCAAATAAAACATCAGGAAGGTATATTGCTTGCCTACTTCCATGGATGCTTCTTGGGATAATTTTCAGAATATGCTGTACGGTTACATTTTCAGTGATAGGGCTAAATGCAGGGGCCATATAATCAACAATTGATTCTCCATTGTTATCCTCCTGCTGCTCTCTGTTAAAGACACCCAACCTGCTCATGGGGGGGGGGGGGGGGGGATTTTTTTTTTGTTTAGCGTTCTGTAACAAAGATCTGGTACCTACCCACAACATGTCAGAAAATTGAGCTCTACTTTCTGTTGTGATTTCAGTACCTTAGTGGTGGCTCTTGTTTGGTGGAGAAATAGGAATCTCTAGTAAAATACCACAGTTTTCCCTTTTGGCCTCTTGACTGATGATTGCATGGGCTATGTGAGTTGTTCCAGATCCAGATTGTGTCTCTTCTCTCATATCAAAATTGTTCCCACAGAGGTGTGTGACAATATTCATGCCACTGTGAATTATAAATGGAATCACACTTCTTTGCACTTGCACATAGCTGTTTCAAGGTTCAATAGATTAACTAGAGTATGATATACAATGACCACAGCGGTTGATCAGGGTAAAAATTCATATATGCTACTACTTGCTACAGGTAAAGTGGTGTTTGTAGCTGTCAATAATGGAGGCTGAGGACCTTGAATGCCTCGTATACATCACAGAGAGGATGAAACTGTACTTACATACTGATTATAACATACCCACAGCCCATAACATACCCACAGCCCCTAACATACCCACAGCCCCTAACATACCCACAGCCCCTAACATACCCACAGCCCCTAACATACCCACAGCCCCTAACATACCCACAGCCCCTAACATACCCACAGCCCATAACATGCTGATTACTACTCCAGCCTGCCACTGGTTCCATTCTGGTAAACTGCTCATCATCTGTCCTCCATGCAGCCTCCATGACATTACCCTCACCATCTTCTCCATGAGTGAATCCTGCAGGACAGTATATATCTGATTCTGTAGTCCTCAGGTAGTTGTGGTGGGTGATTGATGCCTTGGTGTGTGTTACCACCCTGTCAGGCTGTGACATGATGGTCCTCCTGAACTGCCTTCACCTTTATGATGATGTGTACACAAAAAATGATCTATACATCAACTTTTATGTCACAATAGTGCAATACCTTGCAACACGAATATCAAAGGAATTCTGAATGACTCTTTTTGCTGTACTCAACCTGTAGTTGAAGATAGCTTTCTCTTTTGCAATAGTATAAATGATCGTCCCTCCAAGTAAGCTAATTTGAATACCACACACACCCGGTAGGTTTCTCTCAGGATAGAGCTGTAGTATGTTGGTATGGAGAGGGAAGGCCTCATCTCCAACAAATGTATGTGGAATTTCATTATAATTGTGCCAGTACAAGGATCAGGGAACAACATGTTATTATCCTCCATTGCTTTGCCAAACTCGGAATGAATATGTGAAGTGAAGTATAGCTATAGTGTAAGAACATACGTACTAACACAATTACAGAGGTTCCCTCTCATTTTAAATAGTCTGCTGATTCCCTCCCAGTCAAGATCACAAGATGAGGTCTTCAAATATTCTTTGGCTAGAACCTTGGCTACAGCCTCACAAATCTATTTAATAATTATGCATACAGTTTATATACCCATAAAAAAAAATTTCAAATGACAAAATATCCTGGGGAAGACAAAATTGGTGCAATTTATAAATCCATGATAATATTTTTTTTTTTTAGTTCTGAAAGTCAAGAACTGATCATGCTTTGAGTTGCCAGTAGCTAGATAGCACTTGTTGGTGCTAGCCTCTCTGCTGGTGATATCTCTGCCTGGAAGGTTGACTGACATTCTAGATGGACAATGATGGAATCACTTTTACAGTGAGATCATACCATGAATATATTTGGTCTACACATATGCAGTCATACTATCTCTAACAATGAATCAAATCTCTCCTGAGACATCCTCAAATAGTGACAATGGTGCTCCAGTCAGACTATCTCATTTTCTGGAGGATATTATGGTATTCTCCTTGCTGCATCCTTTTGATAAATATAGGAGGAACCCACATCTTTCTCTTCTGATTCGTATTCCTCCTTCACCAACTTATAGCTAACAGCAGAAGCAGCTATAGTTCATCACTCTTATCCATTCAGCCAAGATGAGCTTTGAATTGAAATTAGAAATAGTAACAAGAAAAAAGCAATCAGTGATTTCTACAATTTTGATTTGAATTCCTTTTTTTTTTATTGCCATAATTCATTCACGATTTCATGATGCACAGAGTCATGCTGCTCTATTGTGAATCAAATAGTGCAATGTGTGGTGGGAGTAGACACCACTCAATGTGATGGGGCAGAGTTTATGTCAATTGTGAACATGCCTTTAGGTAAAGCGTGGATGAATAGATGTGTAGATTGCTTGTATGAGTAATGATATTAATCAATATTTCATGTATGACTGCATTGGTTCATGTATGTGTTCATTGGTGCATGTGTGTGTTCATGTGTGGGTGCATGTGTATGTTCGTGTGTGGGTGCATGTGTATGTTCGTGTGTGGGTGCATGTGTGAGTGTATATGTTTACGTTTGGGTGTATATGTGGGTGTGTGCATGTTTATGCGTGGGTACATGTGTGAGTGTATGTGTTGGTGCATGTGTGGATGCATGTAAGGTACATGTGTGAGTGCAATTGTGGGTGCATGTCGTTACATGTGTTGGTGCAAGTTGGTTTATGTGTGGATTCATGTGCATACGTGGGTTAGTGTGGGTGGATATGTGGGCTAATATGTATTTTTGGGGTTCATTTGTGAGTTTATTGGTTCTTGTATGGATGCATGTGTGGGTGCATGTGTGGGTATGTGCATGTGTGGGTGCATTTGTAGGTTCATGTGTGGGTGCATGTATGAGTGCATGTGTGGGTACATGTATAGGTGCATGTGTGGGTGTGTGCATGTGTGGGTGCATGTGTGGGTGCATTTGTAGGTTTATGTGTGGGTGCATATATGAGTGCATATGTGGGTATATATATATAGGTGCATATGTGATACATGTGTAGGTGCATGTGCGACTTCAAAATGTAAATAAAAAGGTGTAGGACAGATGATAATTTTGCTTAATTATTATTATTTTTATTCTAACAAATTTTATCAATTTACTAATATCATGAAGATATGTCCATTATTTATCAGAGTTAGCCCTTCAAAGTTTTGGCTACTTCTGGCAGTTAGCAACATCAAAGTGTTCCTTTGAGGTTAGTTTTATAAAGACAAGTTATGTTAAAATAATTCTCCATATTAATAAGTATCTAGTATATTACAAGTGGTGTTCGTAGTTGACAATTGGAGATGATAGTGGAAGATCATGTAATAAAATTTTTAATTATACATATATTTAGGATGTATAGGGCGAGTTACCTGACTGTTATTACAATGTACTCGTCATTCAATGTTGTCACCGTAGTTGGATAAATATAACCCAAACATTATAAATATCATTATCTTATTTTCTCATTTTCTATATACACAATATACATATCTGTATATAGACCCATATACTCATATTGTGCATACGTGTATATATATCTGTAGAAAGGGAAGAGCTGTTTCATAATAGCCCGTCCCTTGTGCATGTGGCTGGGATGTCATGCCCTAAACAAAATTCTGGTTCAACATGAACCCCGACGCCTCTCCCTCCTGATTCGTCTACTCAGTTGCAAACTTGACACCATTTCAAACACTTTGGTCAGTTGTGAATGCAAGAAAGTCATTAATACCACAATTTTGATATTTTCATGCTAACTATTCTCTATTTTCGATTAGTTGGATAATTATAACCCAAACAATATAAATCTCATTATCTTATTTTCTCATTTTCTATACACACAATATACATACATGTGTATATAGACCCATATACTCATATTGTACATATATGTATACAAGCACATGCATAACCTGTAGGTACTAAATTTATCATTTTCAGTACAGATCAATGAACTTCTCTTAATTGGGTTGTGATGTTGTTTATAAAATAACAAAGCAACAACTTGGTATTACTATATATTATTGATGTTCCTGTACATGAAGTGTTTATATTCACTTACATGATTGCTTTTTGTGCAGGGACCTAGAATGCTGAAGCAATGCTTTCGTGCAATAAGGTGCTCTTCAAATGGCATTATTCTATCTGCAAAGTATTAATTATCGAATTTATGCCTTTTCTTTGTTGTTCTTAGTCTTATCTCCTCATCCACATCACTCCCTTCATCCACATCACTCCCATCATCCACATCACTCCCATCATCCACATCACTCCCATCATCCACATCACTCCCATCATCCACATCACTCCCATCATCCACATCACTCCCATCATCCACATCACTCCCATCATCCACATCACTCCCATCATCCACATCACTCCCATCATCCACATCACTCCCATCATCCACATCACTCCCATCATCCACATCACTCCCATCATCCACATCACTCCCATCATCCACATCACTCCCATCATCCACATCACTCCCATCATCCACATCACTCCCATCTCTATATGATGCATATTGTATTGTTGGAACTTGGGATACACAAACTGGCTATTTCCTAAAATGTATTTGATCCAAGCACTGGATTAACTTATGCTAGCAACTACAAAGTCTTAGTCTGTGGTCATGACATTTATGTAGAAATTTATTCCCCTAATAACAGAAATGTGTTGTTCTATTTATTGCTTTTCCCCCCTCCTTTTCCTCCTTACTTTCATGAACACAATTAATTATTGTTATTGTGTATGTACACACAACAAAAGTAAGTTGAAATATTTATTTACTTTTGGATAGCTCAAGCGGTTAACCTACCCTAACCTTCCAAGTAATGAGCCGCACAACTGGTTGCAGCAACATTTATTAATTTTTTTTGGCTGACCGTGAATATATGTATGCCAGCTATAGAAATACATGAAAATTGAATTATTCTTAATTTAATAAAATTTAATATTAAAAATAACTTTCAGCAGGTAGGTTCCAAATTTTTTGAGTAACTGAATATTTTATGAAGTATGTTTTGATCAAACTGTGGCCGATGATGTTTTCTTCTGCCAATCAATCAACAACCAACACTAGTATCTGCAACTGACAACATGGCTCATGTCCACTAGAGTATAATCTAGAAACTTGTAGATAAGTTTCACAATGTCCATGTAAATATCACCTCTGTAGAAATGTTATAGATCAGTTCAACAACATTTGTTAAACCTTTAAGATGTGAAGTTTGAATAAAAAGGATATACCAGTTGCCTATCATTGGGTGGGGGGGGGGAACATTAATTTTTTGATTACTGCTTCTTGCTGATCGGATGTTTCTTGTCCTGTTTCAGTATTATATAGATCATAAGAATGAATGTAATGATCTATTCCAGTTTTCTTCACTTTTAAGGTGTCCTTCAGTTCTTCCCATTCTTGTATGTCATGGATAATACACTAGAGGGTACTCCTTCCACTCTTACTCTGTATTTAATGGGATATAAAGGTATCAATTTGCATGTGTGGGGGAGCTGTGATAGTATGTACCACTAGAAAACCAGATGATATATACAATTGTTTCAAGTAAAGGCAAAACGTGAATTTATAATGTTTGAAGGTACCAAAATACGCATTCCTTCAACATCAGCTGTCTGTTAAAATATAAGTGACATTTGTGATGAATAATAATGATGTCAAGCATGACTCTGGTTTAATCACTATTGGAATTACTGTGGTGTGGTTGGATTAAATTAATTAAATTGAACTGGTGAGGGATATTAAATCACTCAAAAGAGTAAATTTCTGCTCTTTCCCTGGAGCCATAATTTGTCTTGAGTTTTGACTGCTGATTTAGGAATATGTATGCCTGAGTAAGTTTTAATATTGTATTTTTTTTTTTAACTTGTACCTAAAAAATACTCCTTTATGAATGGTTGCATCCATTAAGGGGAAGGGAGAGGGTAAAATATTGGATTCTCAAGGAAAGCAAACCTCAGCAATCATTTTTTAATTAGAGAGATAACAAATTTACACCAGAAATGCTAGCAGTGGATGATTCGAGAAGGAAAAAAAATTCTAGGATAATTTTAGAAAACTTCTCCAGATACTTTCTGGATGGATGCTGTAATAATGACACACTGCTGGGTTAGTAAACTTTACGTTCCCATTATTGCTCTTTTTGGTTGCATGTTCATAGCTATTTGCTAGAGGAATATTTCTCTGTAAGTGTGTATTACACAATAAGTCACAACACCACTTTTACTATATTTTCCATCTGTGCACTGGAGTATTATAACTCCAAACCTCTAAATTTGTATCTTGCCCTACTACATTACCTTGCAGCACAAATGCTTCACTTTTCTTCACAAAAAATTTAAATTCAACAGTTGCACACATAAAAGTTTCAACGTTTGAGGTTGACTAATTGACCAGACTGGTAGACTTTAATAAATTCCTCCAAGATATCTGTCAGCTGTGCTCAATTTTTGAAAGTATTTAACTCTCATCTCTATATACTTAGTAAGAATTTAATAATATTAACTCATTTTTTTAATTTTAGGAGTAGGCATCAATCTTCGTATTTGTTGGATTAAAATTGCTATTAGAATTTCTAGATTTACAGCATATTATACACCAATATTGTCCATGTCCTCCCAGGTTTAATCATTGCTACAATCACTATGATTATATCTGGTCAATTCATGCAGCTCTCCTGGCTCAAGTTTTGGTCTGGATGCTAGACTGAAACATATATGCTAGTCCAAATTATCTGTTTAATTACAGTAGTACCAAAAAAGTATTCCATTATCAATGGTGGATCCAGGAAGGGGGGGCAAGTGTTCTCCCCAGCTTTCCCTCAAACTAAATTAAATAAACAAGCAAATTCCAAAAAGCTTAAATGCTGGCCAAAAAAAAAAAATCAATAGCCACAGCAACATCAACCATCACTACTTACCAGTCAGTAACTTTTCTTGTGCAACTCAAGTATCAGATGTCACCGATCAATGTAAAATATAGCATTTTCAAGGAAAAGAAAACTCAGCAATCACTCCAAACTACTGAAAGAATTGGCTACACAATAGTTGTTCAAGGTGGATGATTTGAAAAATATAAATATATTATACATAATTCTATGCTAAACTTTCTAAAACTTCATGCTCCTTGCTCCCTCACTCCAGGCATCCTAAAATTTGTTCAAAGCTACCTCACTGCTACTTTTTGATCCATGACTGTAATTATTCCTTGCTAGTGAAATATTTTTCTTCGTAGCTCCTCCTTTACTTTTCCTGGTGTTAAGTCACTAAAAAATGAATATATTTTTTTTCTTTTATATTTATCATTTTAAAAGAGGGGGTGTTTGTTGTCGACCCTTTACCACCAACACATGGATTAACTGACAAACAGATTATGAATTGTAGCAGCTCCTGCCTCTTCCCTTGGGTCCAGCCCCACATGGATGTATCAATTGCAAAGCTGTAAGCTACCTATTAGATACTTAAAAACTGATAATTCAGGATTACAATGGAAACATGTTTTAAATGTGTTATAATTTAATCACAATTGGGGAAAACAACTTGATGAAGCTTAATTTCACTTTAAAAAAATCAATAATATAGCATTCATTTACTACATATTAGCATAATCAAAGATGCCAGAACAAGCAGATATCTTCACTCAACTGTCTTGTGTGAGTTATATGAGTGTATTTTCATGTTATTCAAAAGTTGAGAATAGTTGAAGCCAACTCTTATCAGATCATGGTAACTATTCCATGAAACCTTAAACATATATATTCAGGTAAAGAATAGTATTGACTTCATATTGAAAGGTAATAGGTGATAATTACCATGTTAATTGAAAGACAAATTACCATAGTTACCATGTTTATTTAAAAGTAAAAGGAAACAATTGAACTGCAGTGGAAGAGTAGGTAATCAATTTTTTTTTAGCCATGAATGGCAAGAGGGTTCTAGCATTGAGTCCTCCTGGTACTGTCACTTTCTCCACTATGCCTGACTTGCTTTCTAAAGATGAAATGTATGACTTGCCGAATGAAAGCATACTGATTCAAGCTGGTGGCAATGGGAGAGTGTTCATGTGTAAGGTTGGGTCATTGGAAGTGGCAGTTAAAAAGACAGCATATAGATCTGAGGAATATGTAATCCTGACTAAATTGAAGCATACAAATGTTTTGAGGCTTCTTGGATTCATGTGGGGGAAGGAGAACTTAATGAAGAAAGAAACTTACTTCTGCTACCATTACATGCCTCTAATGACAGGTATGGCACAAACCTTCAGTATATTATATTGGAGATATTTAATTTCTAACTGAATGATTAGGCAAAGTAACTGAGGTGTTATCAGAAGAACTTATTTTTATTAATTTTTAAAATTACTATAATTGAACTGTACTACTGAATTTTCGTCCAAGGTTTTCATGAATAAATTAACATATTATTCTTGGACACACACATCACACCAATGTATGCGGGAGCACACACATGAGCAAACAAGAAAACACAGTTGGTGTGTATGTATACACTCATCAACTATTGACTCAGGTTTAAAATACCTGATCATTATTTTTACTCCCATGTTCTTATGTCTCTCTGTCCGTCCGTCCGTCCGTCTGTCTGTCCATCCATGTGTTCATGGTATTGGATCAACAATGGATACCCTTTTTTGTGGTTTGGATGTGAGGTATATCAGGTTGGTGGGGATATAGTGTTGACATCCAGGAGAGAAAAGCCTGCATTAGGTGATAGTATATAGAGAGGGGAAGGGGTAGCCATTGTGCTGTCTGGCCCAGCTGTGGATGCATGGAAGATGACTGGGAAGCAGTGGAAGGCATGTAGCTCAAGGGTAATTTCAGCATGTCTGCAAATGGAGGAAGGGTGTGGAGGTAGATTACATGTAGTGTTTTGTTATGCTCCAACTAGAGCTGCTAGGAGAGAAGTGAAGGATGCCTTTTTTCAGGAGCTTGACCATATGCTTGCAAGTGTACCATCAGGAGAGAGGTATGTTGTGCTTGGTGACTTCAATGCCTGTGTTGGGTCCAGGGAACATGTGGGAGATCAGTGGGATGCAGTAAGAGGACCACACAGGTATGGAGTCACAATGATGCTGGAAAGGAGTTTCTATTCTACCTTTTAGTACATCAGGCAACAATGTGTAACACATGGTTCAGAAAGAAGGCTATCCACCAGTGGACTTGGCAACATCCAAAGCTGAAGCAATGGAGTTGCATAGACTGTGTTAACGTGCCAGAAAGACAGGAGATATGCCTGGATGTAGCAGTCCAGAGAGGGGATGAGCACAATACTGACTATCAGTTTGTATGTGCAAGAATCAGGATGGCCGGGTGTGGTTATAGGAGAAAGGCATCTGTGAATGGGAAGGGAAGATATGGTGTGTCAAAGGTGGTAAGAGTAAGACAAGGTGAGGATATGGAGGTGACCAGCTAGTGATGGAGGAGTTCCAGGTGGAGGTGGTGGAGAGAGCTAGAGCTGCATGGCACAAGGAAGGTATTATTGAAGACATGTGGACTGCAGTGTGCACTGTCCTAACAGAGGCATCAGACAGGTGGTTAGGCAGGGGCAGGGTGAAGGGACTTCAACCAGATTGGTTTCAGGAATCACTGAATGAGTTGAGGCCAAAGCTGAGGAATAGGAATGAGGCCTACACCAAGTGGCTGGCCACAAGTAAGAGGAAGGATCCAGTGCACTTCAAGGAGGCTGTAGTGTGGCAAGGAAGGCTATCAGACAGGCGAAGAATGCCTGGTTCCAAGCAAAGGCAGATGAGGCACAGAGACAGCACTTTGGGAGGAAAGTTGTGTGGTAATGCATCCGGCATATGCAGAAGGCCTGCTGCAGAGGTTTGGTATCATTGAAGGTGATTACTATTGGTGATAAAACTAGTGAGTGATACAGTACTCAAACTTCACAACAGCAATGCTGGAGGAGGCATTTCACCAAGGTGCTGAATATAAGGAGCCAGTATCACCTGCAGAGATGGATAAAGTGAGGCAGAGAGAGGTGGATAAGGATCTAGGCAAGACTCCATCTTCAGCTGGGTGGCCAAAGCCTAGGGAAAGTTGAAGAATGGGAAGGCTCCAGGGAGTTCAGATGTTCTTCCAGAGATGATAAAGGTTGGACAGAGAAATGAGGATTTCATGAAGCATATTGTAAATCAGGTTGAAACTGTCTGGAAAGAGAAGAGAGATCCTCAGAAATGACATTAAAGTTATAGGTATATCTGAGGCCAGATAGTATAACGATGCTCTTCACAGAGGCCAATGGTATGCAGCATACAACCTGATATTGAGTGACTACTGGCAAATTCAACAGCAATGAACAAGTAGGCTATCTTGAGATGTGGAGTATGATGAATGTGCTAGTTTTTTCAGAAGGGAGTATGACAAGTCTAGACATGAATATGCTGTGGAGAGAGAACGACCTGTGTGTGAGCAGAGAGGTGCAGTCCAGTGTTCAGTGTGCAATCTCTGGTTCAGGAGCATAGGCCTATCCGTGCACCATTATGAAAAACAATTGGACACTTTCAGTATGGATGATAGCACCACCACTATCCAATTAAGAAGGAGACCTAAACCTGAAATGAGAGTAACAGCACAGAGACCGTCCAGTCAAGGAGCACTGCGTGCAGAGTGTGGGAGGAGGTTTAGTTGACCTGGTGACTTGAAGAGGCACAAGTGCTTCATAGAGTGGGCTAAGCCTATTGAACAACAGAAGGATGCAGTGCAGTGTGGAGGATGTCAGAAGTGGTTTGCAGCAAATAAGGTCTGGCTGTTCACAAATGTGAAGGAGAAGACTCGTGTGTGTGTGTGTGTGTGTGTGTGTGTGTGTGTGTGTGTGTGTGTGTGTGTGTATGCCTGTGTCTGTGTGTGCATGTGCATGAGTGCCTGGGTGTGTCTGTATGAGTGTGTCTATTTTTGTCCTCCAATAAAATTTTTTAAGAGATTTGAGTTGTTAATACTTCAAATATAGCCCAGGTAAGATCACGAATAGTGAAAAAATTAGCCACCTGCTGCCATCCTATAAGTTCTTGATCTAATACCAATTCAGTGCTGTAGTTAGAGTTAGTTTTATACTTTTATCTAGTTAACTATTTTATTCTATGTAAGGATTACTCAATTGATTAATAGATCAAATACTAAAAATTTGCTGCAGTTCTTGAATCATAATTCCCCCCAAAATATCTAAACTCATTCATATCCTGTGGATTATGGTACTACTTTTAAAAAAATCATCTTATATTATCCTCACCTCTAAAGGGAAGTTTTGTTATACTTATAACAATGAAGTTGAAATTTGCTCAATATGTTCAAAAAACTATCACATGACCACAAGCCACTATGCATAGGTGTAGAGGTACATTTTACATTGGAAAGGCAAGCATATGGCATTGTCAGCCATGCCCACTTTTATAAACACTACCATTTCCCGTTGCACATGAGTCACTTGGATATTAAATTATAATATGAATAGAAATAAATTAACTTTAAAAAAGCGGAAATTTTGATTTCTGTGTCCTTTGTATTACAAGATTCATTTCCAACAGCATTCACATCCAAATGATCAGTATAGATATTCCTTGTTGATGTGTACTGGCATAAGAGAATTAAATTAGTTGCTGAGTCACAGTGGTGCACATGTAGGTCTTTCATAATGAGGAAGCTAAAATTTTATGTCCAATGGTCAGTTTTTGTGGCTACTTTACTTATTTGCTCTTTAACAAAATTAATTGTAGCTATTACTGGTATAAAAGTGGGCATGGTTAGGTAAATGGATATGGTTTATTGAAAATGTTGGTCAGGTGAATGCCTGAGTTACCTGACCCAGCACTAGGTCTATGCTGTGATAACAAATAAACTAACGAATTACTCAAACTTTAGTAACTATACTCTAGTAGATTAATTGACATACAAGTTAAACTGTTGAAATCAATCAGTTGGACAATCACATAGCTAGTGTCAATAGCATAAATAAATATAAATCCAATTTTTTTCAAATTTATTTATTAATTTACTTATTCTTTAGCACAACACTAGACTTTCTTATCTGCATAAATTCTTCTGCACGAAGAAAAAATATTTTACCTAAGATCCTCTGGTATAATGATGCTTACCTAGTAGTGTTACTCTTGAAATCTCTAATGAACAAAGGTGTTGCTTCTCTGGTATTGTCAGTTTTGTATTTATTATGCTTCTATATCTATTTGTTGTTGTTTTTAATCTGTGAACACTCACTCTGTTTATTTATTCATTTTTCACTATCTTCCCCTCCCTACAATATATATTTTATATAGGAGATTTATATCGAATGGTTGTAGTCAATAAGGAGTTTTGTCTGCCAATTCTCAAGGGAGCTATTCAGAATAACCTTGGATTGATGGTTACTGTAAAAGGTAATGTCCTCTACATCCTCTCTTGCATCCTCCATGGATTGGCATATTTGCACTCTCTCCACATTATCCACAGGTAGGAAAACATAGGTGTAGTATTATAAACCAAAATTTAATTAAAATTGGGAAATCTAAATAAAAAATAATAATATATCCAAGGTTTCCTAAATTATTTTATTATCCTTTGTGTGTGATTTGAGACTTTAAAGACAGACAGCTCTTCAATTTCTGAAACAAAATGAGACAGTATGAAATATTTTAAAAATATAAGGTCTCACAAATAAGTTAATACAACATTATCCTAAACAAGTAGACTGAGTATTAAATAAGCTGAACAAATCATACTACATGTGCACACACAAAAAAGCCTATATTAATGTGATGATAAGTTATAGCCAGGTATAGAGATGTAGTAAATATCACATTTATCCACATTCCCCCCCCCCCCCCCCCTTCATAACCAAGAACTATAACACACAAAATAGAAGTTAGAAAAAGAAGATTTAACTAACCATCTCTATAGTGAATATATAGGCAATTGTGAATCTATTTTTTCTATTCCATCTTGAGAAGAAGGGGGGGAGGGGTGGGAAGAATAGGAGCCATCCAATGTTGGATTCATAAAATTTCTCACCTACATTATTTAGCTTAGCATATTTTGAATTCAACTTATATTATATAAAATAGTTCATTTGGGATATGTTAGAGGGAGAGGGGAAAAGATCCATTTTATCAATTTTTATTTTTATTGTCAACTCTGGTTACTACTGCAGTAGCCATTTCTCATAATAGTTTTAATATCAGGAAATTCAGAATTTTGCAATATATATAAGAACAGGTAAATCAATATTAAAAGTTCTTTGGGTAGTTCACACAGCAAAGTTCTTGATGCAGAAGAGGGTAGAAAGATCACCATGCAATTTGAGTATAGCACAATCTCTCACCACATGGATGATACATAGTGTGGAATGTGTGACCACATGCACATGCTGCTGTATCTTGCATCCCCCAGCATTGTATCATCTTGCCAACTCGAGCAGTACTTGAATGCACACAATTACCTGCACTCACTGCTTGTGTGGTAGGTCAGCCTCAGGCAGCAAAGATGAGCTAGTTGGAGGGCATGTTGATCAGATAAAGGGTGGGCCATCATCAATATGGTTGTTCTATACCTTGGGGGGATTGAACTTCTCGGAGAGGAGGAAAGCTGTATGTTGGTAGGATGTTACTTGAGGAGCAGATTATCCGTGATAGTAGCAGTATTTAAGATTCACTGGCAGAGAAGGTGATCTGGGTTATGGATGTCAAGCGATGTAATTCCAGCCAGGACGGTACAAATGTTGTCTCGATCAGTTGCATGCAGCCAGTGATAATGCTCATAGTGTTATTTAGACTTGTGTTCAGCTTTTTAATATGTGGCACTGCAACACCACACGGGTGATAAATACTTGGAAGCGCTGTAGACCAAAGCAAAAATGCCACTTAGAATGGTAGAAGTGTTATAGCTCACAAGCTGAAACCAGTAAGGTAGAAGAGAACAATTCTTGTGTTGAATTTATGCCAAATGGTCTTGATGCAGTCTCAGTAAGTCAATAAGAGATAGAACATCACTCTAAGGTAAACTGGATGGTTGGTGTTTGATAACTCTAAGGTAAACTGGATGGTTGGTGTTTGATATGGTGGTGCTATTCACAAGATATTCAGTTGGCACTGGGTGTCATGTTTGTTGAGGTGGAAGTTAGTAGTTCTGGTTTTAGCAGTACTCAGTTTCAAGGCCTGCATGTTATGATTGAGCATAGTTTCAAATTTTTCCCAGTCCTGGTCTGTTGTAAGTAGGAAAAGGTCTCTGGCGAGTAGAGTGAGATCATTGGCACACCTGTACTGCCTTAATTTTGTATGGGAAAGTCAATAATTAGATGTTAAAAGAGAGTGAATTCCTTTGGTATGCCATTATAGAAATGACTCATCCTTCTTACCTGGCCATCACTAGTTCTCAGTTTGAAGGTGTGGTTGGTAAAGAGCTCCATTACGAAGGATACCATTTTGCCATCTGAAATAATTCTCAGTAACTGGATATGGAGTCCCCGGAGCTTCAACATCCTGTAGGCTCTTGTTAGGTCCAGAAGGACCATGCAAGTGTCTACCTCACCTCCCCTCAATTCCTGCCTCAATATAATCAGTCAGGAGAATAATTTATTCAGTGGTGCAGTTACCATTATGAAAATCAGCTTGCTGGTTGGGAGTTGTGTGATTTAATTATTAGTCGGGAGAGGAGAAAGCATTCCAGGATTTCAGATTCATTTAATTAATGAGATTAGTGTTAATAATCCCTAGATATTTGATTAAGCAAAAAGAAGGAGGCTATAAAAATAAAAAGAAAAAAGTTAAAAAAAAGATAAAAGGATAACATCCCTAAGAAATAAAGGGAAGGTTTGATTATAATGTGGGTGATACCATTTACACTTTTGAATTAATATTTATGGCCAAAATCTAACTTATAAGAAAAAATAACACTATCCTGGTCCCATAGATACCACATGCCAAAGTTTAAACTGACTAGTCCACCAAGTAAAGCATGTGATCTCCATGCAACTGATGGAGTGTTGCCCACCTGTGGGTGTGTCTATAGATTAGTTTGGTTATTCTATTAAATCTCACTTTACAGGACCCATCAGGCTGTCTCAATTAATATGTCCTCTGCGTTGGGTTGGCCAAATGGGTTGGTTTGGCTATGGTCAAGCCACATACAGCCATGCCCACAGGAAGGTAGTAATACTTATGGTCACCAAATTTCAGCCTCATTCATCCAGTGGTCCAGTAAAATAGAGCATATTGTCTCCATGTGATTAGAAGTGTTATTGCCATCCTGTGGGTGTGGCTATGTGTGAGCTTTGAATGTTCAATTAAATGATAATAAAATGTATTAATTTACCATGCAACCATGCTCTTAACTATTGCATGATTACATCCGCAGAGACTTCAAGGCCAGCAATGTTCTGCTCAAGATCACGTGCAGTTGTCTCAATCCTCTCGTTTGCACCTGCCGAGACAAGTACTCTGTGGTGGTGGCAGACTTTGATGCATCTGTGCAACTAGATGACCTCAACCAGCTTCCACCAACTGATATTCAAATTTCACGAAATGGCAAAAAAAGCTACTCCTGCTACAGGTGGCTTCCCCTTGGCACAATCGGATTCAGAGCCCCTGAATGTGCCTTTCACGTCATATCCAGCACTCAAATAATCTATCCTCCAATTTCTTCACAGTGTGATATGTTTTCATTCGGTGCATTTTGCCTTGGATTCTTTATTGGAAAAAATGGGCCCAAGTCACAGAAGCATATGGCCATGATGTTACTCAGTTATTATCAAGAAAAGGGCTCAGTGGAGGGAAGAAACTCAGGATTCCTTAAAGTGACATCCATGATGTTGGCAAAGATCCTAAAGGTATTGAAATGACTTATATATTGATGAATAAAGATGCTTTCAAAATAGTACTTAGGTTAATTTTTAAAATAGTGTCGCCTCATCTATAGATACTTAACTAGGAACAATATATATATATATATATATATATATATATATATATATATATATATATATATATATATATATATATATATTCAGAATTAATGTCACCAGTAACATCTTAAGCATATCTATATGGCTACATCCCTTTCAATATTAAAAAAAAGGTCCAAAATAGTACTTTTACCAGAAAAATTATGGAACTACAGTTCTAAAAGTTCGGCATGTGACATAATTTGGATATGCAAATGACATGGGGTGGATCCCATCTGGTCACACCTCCTTCTTGTGGTGTGTAAGGCTAAAAATGTAAAAAAAGGAGAGAAGATACCTCTAAAAAGCGTTTTTACTTAATCACATTTTTACTTTGTAATAAAGAGTTTACAACCTATATATATATACACACATATATATCCATATACACATACACATACGAATATATG
The DNA here is from genome assembly GCA_963969325.1 of Lycopodina hypogea. NCBI lineage: Eukaryota > Metazoa > Porifera > Demospongiae > Poecilosclerida > Cladorhizidae > Lycopodina > Lycopodina hypogea. Next base: position 10,862,708 of record OZ017788.1, read on the forward strand.
CACATATATACACACACATATACATACACACATACATACATATATACATACATATACACATACATACATATATACATGCATATATACATACAAACATATATACATAAAAACATATATATATATACATAAGACTATTTTACTAAGTGGGCAACAACTGTTGCACTTCCAGATCAAACTGCCATCTGCATAACGTCCATCTTAGTGAAACTATTTTCTAACTTTTGAGTTCCAAGTAGTCTACACTCAGACCAGGGAAGGAATTTTGAAAGCACTATTCTTTGTCAGACCCTCGAATCATTTAGAGTAAGTAAAGCACGTACTATGACCTATCACCCCCAATGCGATGGAATGGTGGAGTAGTTTAATCGCTCTCTTCTCCAGATACTTCGAGCTTATGTTGATACCCAAGATGATTGGGAGCATCATCTCCCCTTGGTACTGTATGCTTACCAAACAACAGTCCATGCATCTACCAGAGTTTCACCATTTATGCTTATGTTTGGAAGACAATCACAATTCTCAAACCTGCCTCCCAAAATGGAATTTGATCAAAGCTTATGTCAGGCCCACCTCCAAGAATAAATTGCATCATTACATGATTTTGTGGAATCTAAGTCAAGACAGCAGCACAGTGGGAGAAAACCTCAGATGATCTTTGGTCAACTACATGAGTTTTCAATGTTGATGACCCTGTTTGGTTTTCACTACAGAATGTTAGGAGATTGGATCCCAGGTGGGAAGGGAAGTTGTGTGTAAGTAGAATAATGAACCCAATTAATCTGGAAATTTATGGATTGTGTGAGAACCATGGTTGTGCATGTCAATCGCCTTCAACATCGAGTACAACCGCAACCTGTGGATAGAAGTACAGGAAACTTAAACACTTTTGTTCCAGCAGATTCAGACCCTTCGGTTTCCCCTCGAGTGGATTATATCATTTTACCAGCCTCTCCTCCACTTCCTTATTGCCGAGGAGATACCTCCAAAGAGAAAGACATCCTCCAGATCAATTTTTGTTTAGAAGTTGGTACAATCTTCAAACACGGAAGGGCATATGTAGATGGACAAACTGTAGTTGTGATTTAATATAAACATTCTGAATAGTCATGCATCATGCAATGTAAACATTAATTTTAAAAAGATGATCAATTGTTATGTGCTAATATATAGTATGTGACTTGATTGAAAGAAATTGCTGTTTGAAACTTGTGTTACACACATATACACACATATACACACATATACACACATATATACACATATATACACACATACACACATATATACATACATATACACACACACATCTGCACACACATACACACATATATACATACATATACACACACACATATACACATATATACACACATATACACATACATATATACACATGTATGCATATATATACACATTCACAAATATATATACACACATATACACATGTATACACACATATACACAGTATACACAAATACATACACATACACACATATACATATATACACACACACATATATACACACATGTATATATATACACACACATACACGTACACATATACACACATGCACACATATGTATACACATATACGCATATATATACACATATATACATATGAATACATATATACACACATACATATATACACACATGCATATATACACACACACATATATACATATACACACATGTGCATATATATACATATATATGCACACATATGCACACATATGCACACATACGCATATGTATATACATATGTACACACATGTATACACACACATATATATACATAAATATGCATATATACATAAATTTATATGTATATGTATATGTATACATATATTATGTATATATTATGCATATATAAGTATGTGTATATCAGAGAATATGGTAGTACTCTCTAAGTAAAGATGATCACCAAAAAAAAAAAAGGCAGCCTCATCGAATAATACAATATGAAAGCTTCACTTTCTCTGCTATGACTCAAACCTAGGCCACAAAACTCACTTGCAGTCCATATAAGCTGCAATACAAACTACCAAGATAGTTTCTGTCTTCCAAATCAATAGCTAAATTAGCAAGTGGAGTCTAGTCAAAATCACCAAATGTTTTCCATCTTTCTTTTTATTATTTCTTATATTCATTTCTAGGGCTAGAGTCTAGCTGGCTACAGCAAATTATGCAATCGTTATACTAACAGCTTACTATTTCTTTGGACTAGGTCCATGACCACTTCTTTGCTTTGCCATGCTAAAAACTACCGAAGTATATCCCAGACTAATAGCTGCAGTGCTAAGTTGAAGCTGCCATTTTGACACTATCAATTTGTCTATGCGCACGATTTAAAACCAGTTCATACTCGAGGCCATGAATACTATTAAATAAAATTTTAAAAGGGGTGAAGTCCCAACTTTGAGAAAAGGAAACTCCACCAGAATGACACTATAAATAGAGACCTTATGTGTGGGACTAGGTTGTGTTCTTTAATAATGTGCATTTATAGTTGACTTTATCATTGACAAACTCTATAAATTTTATGTCTGTTTCACCAAGCCCATGACTACTATTTTGTCTTCTAGATTGAAACTCTGAGGAAGAATATGCAATGGCTCAGATATTCCTCTGACTTCGTTGAATGTTGCCTGAAAGTGGACCCTCTACAGAGAAGTACAGCAAGCATGCTCTTGGCCCATCCACTATTTGGAGGCCATGTTCACATTTCGAACTGATACAGAAACTTAGGATAGGAGAAACGGATATTCATTTCTGCTCAGTGGATATTCAAGTTCTCCACCATACTAATCTCAGAATTATCACATTTATGTGGAGTTTAAGTATACACCAATTGCACACGAAAAGTACAGTTTATGCTACTCCTTGTTCTGTATTTATCTGTGTTGTTTTTTTTTCCTGTTCTCACTGATTTTTTTTTTTTTTTTCAAAAATATTAGTGTCTATATTACTTTTTCAGCTCAGAGATACATTTTTGAGAAGTGGTTCCCCTCTTGAGGAAAGCAATAATCAAGTTTACATATGAAAAAAAGCCTGAAAAAGTTTGGCATTGTGGTGAAAGTAGTGGTCTTCCAAGCTGAAAGTCCTATGCCTCTATCTGTCCATCTGTGTGGTCTGTGGGTTGGTCAGCCTTTGTGCCTGCCTGCCTGTCCTTCCATCCATCCATCCATCTGTCTGTCTGTGTGTCTGAAATTCATGCTAGACCATTAAAATTACACCCACAAATCCATATACATACTAGAATCAGTGTCACCAGGGAAACATCATGAGCACATCTATATGGCTACACCCCTTTCTTTATTCAAAAATAGCTCAACTGGTACAAGCTAAAAGTGATTGAAAAAAAAAATTTTTTTTGGATGAGATATTTTGAAGCTTTCTAGATAACCAACCTGTGGGGGTCAAGAAGGTTTTAAGACTCCTTCTCTTAAATTCAGCTTATGCTGCCACCAGAGATAATCCTAACTGCTAGGTAGATTTTAAATCACCCTTAAGTTCAATAGGTTTTACACCATTTATCTTAAACACATATTAGGGAAATCTGGCTCTTCCACTCTGGAGCTTTTAAGTAGTAACTCCTGGTGGGTTGAGCCACATCAAAGATAACACAAAATAATAATGATCGACAACACACAACAAAATAATAAGTGACTACACACACGCACAGAGCTAGTTAACACAAGTAAGAACAAATAACTAATCTTTAAAAATTCATCCCACAATTAATGGAGATGTTATCATGTTGTCATTGTGGAGAAGTGAGTCTGTATACTTTTGTATATTTAGTAGAAGGCTGGTCCTTACCCAGCCAACCAGCCAGACTCTAGTGAAGCCAGATAGCTGTGCTTGACTTGAACAAAGTTTATGAAGTTTATGAAGTTCTCTCTGTCCTTCTTATCATTGTTGCTCAACACTTGTGTGAGTTATATGTGTAGTAATGTTCTGTTTCATGAAGATACAATAAGATGCACAAACATTGGGAATTTTGCAATGTTCTATTGCAGCTCCCTGCCACCATGGCTCATTATTTATATGGTGGCTTTATCTAAGCATTGAAAACAAATATTAACCACAAATGTGGTAGTTAAAGGTTAAAAAGCATGGTTTTAAAGAAGGAAATATTCCCTTATACACAACATTACACTATAGACTGAAAATAGTTAAGGTGATTGGAATCTATTTTAATGGAATTAAAAAAAAAGAAGATTTAATTAATTCCAAATTTCATTTCTGGTTTGCTAGAATGGATACGTGGTTATGAGTTCATGGCATAAACATAATTCTTTATGAATACATGGTTTACTAAATACAAATAAACAACTGGAATATGGGACTGGCTTTGTAAATCATGCTATCAAAAAAAAAAGCCAACATTCCTGCATTCTAGAAACAAAATTTAGTTTGGATTCTGTTACATAGTTAGTTTTTTCTCAAATATATGTTTCACTAATCAAGGTGTTGAAAAGAACATAGGAACAACCCTAAAACATGGGGTGTTGTATGTGGGAAACTACCCTGGTAGTGCAGGACAACTCAGGGAATATTGTCTACACTGAGGCTATTATGATAAGAACTCTGCATAAGGTATCATTATGGTACCTCTGCTAGTATACAATAAAGATAACTTTTTCATTGGAAATACTTAGAATGTACTGTCCTCTGATGCTAAAAAGAGTGTATTAAACAAAGGACAAGGGATTATAATGCATTTATCATCTTATATCCATGTTAGTGAGGTAGTGACCCAAAACAATTAAAAAAAAAGATGGTGACAAAATAATCACATCTCTTTCTCTTCAATGTAAAAGAATTTCAATGGGTTCATTATTGTGTTAGCAGATAAAAAAATATTCCATTAGTGATGTCTTTTGGCACATGAACATTAATAACAATGACTTATATTCCTAAAAGAGCTTATTTTAAATAAGGTTTTAGGAACTCAAAAGAACCTGTAGAAAGAGTTCATGTCCATGATAAAGAAGAATGGCACCTCAAAACAAATGAAACCATGCTTTTGGTATCAGTGCTCTGCTGCTACCCCAAGTAAACAATTTTGTATCATTGCTAGTTATTCATGTTTAGAAAGACAGTGAGCAATCAGTGGGAATATACTTAGAAAAGGTAACTTACCCCATTTCTGGGCGAGTTTGATTCCAGATGGAATAATTACTTGAAATTATTCAGGAAGACATTTCGTTTTGTGAACATTTCAAGTGCTATCTCTTGTCATTCTTCAATGTCTTTTTTTTCCTTTTCAACATGAAATGAGTTAGGTGTTTACAGTCATTGAGGAATAATGGTACACAGCTTCCCCTCTAACTCCTTCAATCTTGCATCCATAACATTTCCTTCTGCCTCTGCAATAAAAATTATATTGATTAGGGGAAGAAAAAAAATCCTGTATAACTGTATTCTAAGTGCTTACTTTGGGTCTGTTCCATTGGGAAAAAGTTTGGTTATAAACCAGGATAGATCACAAAATATCACAGGGAATAGTAAAAAAAAAATTGGCTACATTATTAATCCTTTATGAAGTTATGAAGTCAGTCAGGCAGTTAAAAGTTAGTCAAAGTTTGAATTTGTCATCCTTGAGTCAAAAACCATCCAGGCTAGATTTTGGGACATGAAGTCGAGAGCCATTTGATGGTGTCATCATCCAAAACCTGAAGACAATGGATTTTATTTGGTGACAAGTATTGGCATCTTCGTGTAATATGGTCTCCAATTCAATCCTCCATGCCACACCACAGATCACTGAGTGCATAAAAGCAAGATCATTTGCATGAACATATTTCTGCAGGACTGATGTTGGCAGGTCGTAGGTGTAGATGTTATATAGAAGGGGACCAAGACTGATCCTGGTGGAACGCCCTTTTTGAGGCGTCGTAACATGCCATGTGTTCAGCTCCAAGTTGTAAAGGTGAAGCTGAGTTTTTGACAAGCTCCATGATCATTTTGATTGTGTACCTATCTGGCAAGAGATGCAGAAGCTTGCAGGTGAGGCTGCAGTGCCATCATTATTATAGGCTGCTGTGAGATCAACAAACACTACACCAGCCTTCTTTTTTGCTAAAAAATCTCCTCTATGTCCTGAGTCAACAAAGTGACTTGATCTATGGTTGATCTTCCATGTCGGAAACTAGCTTGGTCCCTAGGAAGAAGCGAATCAATGGTGGACTTGACACAGGTGTAGATAGGACACTCTAGGATTACGAACGGGATACACGGCAAACAGATGGGTAGATAACTCTTTGGTTCCCCTAGGGGGCTTATTTGGTTTAAGGATTGCATAAACTAGTGTTCTTCTCCTGAATTTGGGAATCTTGAGGTTGCCCAAGCAGGAAGATAGAAATTAACACAACCAGGATATTATTTCAGAACCAGTATGGAGTATTAACTCTGGGCAGTTGGAATCTGGGCCAGCGGGTTTCCCAGGCTTCAGGTGTTGGAGGGTAGATGTGAGCTCTTCTACAGTGAAATCACAAGAGAATCTTTGACTCTCTGGTATTAAGAGCCTCCGGAAATTGGACACCACTGAAAAAACAAGTCGAGCAGAATAGCGGTTTTTCACAGGGAAGATCCCATTCCTCAAAACTTGTGATGCTATGGAATTTTCTGAAATGGGGCATTTATGAGAGGTGTGTATTGACCAAACTGTCAACCTATTCAGGGTACTCTATGATAACTGGCTGGAGTGTGAGAAGTCAATGGAATCGATGGCTTCCTTCCACTGTTCACACCTTTGCTTGTCAAGATGGGACAGCAGTGCTGCGGCAGCACTGCTAAACAATTCCTCAGTTGGGGGCATCCAGGAAGGAGTGATAAAGACTCTCACATTCCTTATCCCAACATGGTATGTAGTTGTTTCTGCAACCATGTGGGATGGATCTCTTGGCCGTTTTGATTATGGCACTACAAAGCTCCTGATAAGCCTCCTAAACATTGGTGGAGAAGATGTTAAGCTTTGCGTTACTTCGTTGGTGAGGAGATGTAGTGATTCCAGTCAGCCTTACAGATTTTTCATCGCTTCAATGGCTTACTCGGTGCTGTCTTTTCCGGCACATGCAAAGGCCAAGTCCGGATTGGTTCCATTGTTCCAGTGCTCAAAGGTGAAATTGGCTGCACCCTTTGAGTTGTGGAGCAGCATTAAGTTATTATTGGCTGCTCACTCAACCAAACACTCTTTGTTGGATGTATTTGCTCTGTATCCCCACTGCACATGCTGGCAATTAAAATCACTAGCATATACACATGCATGGGGATGGGAACGCTGGAAGTGACATTGTTAAAATGTGCGATGATGGAGGTTTGTTGACATTGATGATCTTTAGTCAAGCTATGTCCACGCACAAACCTTTGGGAGACTGACCAGCTAGTGTCCAGGACAGGCTCTCATGTACAAATGTGGCTAGACCATGCTTCCTGCTTGGGATTGACCCAGCTAGTGCAAAATTGGAATTACTAGCTAGCTTATCAACACCAGTTCAATGGGCCATCTGGAGGAGGATGACAAGGGCCTTGGTCTTATGGACCAGGCACTTGACCACGCTGATCTTGCTGGCAGCGATCCCTTCAATGTTCAGCTGGAGCGCCCCTGGTTGCAGGTACTTTGCTAAGCACCATGAAAAAGGCATTTTCCTGCATTCCAGTGAACTCTGCTGAACTCTAGCCCAGATGGATGGATTTATCTTCTTCCTCTTTTCACTTCTCTCCTTTTTTATCTTCATTCTTCATCAACAATAGTTTCCACTCTCTATCAAGATGATATTGATGGTACTTACGAGCCACACAACGTGAAGGTAGTCGACATGTGGACCATGGGCTACATGATTTTGTATGTATTGTAGCAGTGTAAGGAAAGAATGAAATGAAGTTTTGTATGGAGAAAATGAGTGCTTATCATAAATGACAAAATAAGTGTGAGTTCTCAATGCATAATTGATGTTGCGTGAAATGTTCAAACTGAAAGGGGCAGCAGTGCCCATCTCTCCCATATCCATCATTGACCACATAATCATAGTCCTGGTACACCCTGACATTGGGTGTGTTGAATGAAGAGAGAGAATTACTCAGCTCTACTTCGAGATCCAAAATAGATTGGTCGTCATCATGGTTCTCTTCCAAAGTGAGAAACACTGCCGATGCTGGAGAGGTCCAGCTTTTCATGGCATTAATGTGGTAGTATATTTGCAAAGGTTTTCCCCTTTTCCTGATATCCACCAGGTAAATAACTTCAGTTATCTGCTTTGTAATTATCAATAGACTTTGCCACTCATTCAGCAGCTTATTCTGTTTTCTTGACCTAAAGACTAATACAAAATTGCCAATGCTAAATTTTCTTTCCATCGCCTTTCTGTCATTATGTTTCTTTTGGAGCCCTTTTTGTTCTTCCTCGTTCTCTTTTGCCATGTCTTCTTCAATATTTGCCCTGAGGTTTTGAATATACTCTACAACATCCACTTCACACTGTACTTCCTTGCCCTTCCAATACTTAACTAATTGGTCAGTAGGCATTTTCATTTCATTCCCATGCAATAAATGATAGGGGAATACCCTGTGGTCTTGTGTGCTGTCCCAAGGTCTGCCCACAGAATGAATGGTAGGCACTTATCCCATTTAATTAAGGTGTTTTGTGTGAGTTTCCATTGTAGATGTTTGACAGTAGAATTATAACGTTCCACCATTCCATCTGTTTGTGGATGGTAAGGGTAGATTCCAATTTGTCTGATTTCTGTGGTTTGGCAATATTGCCTGACAACCCTAGAAATAAAGTTAGACCCATTATCAGTTAATAATTCTGAAGGTATACCTACTCTCAAGGTTAGGTCAATCAAACAATTAACCACAGACTCAGCTGTGGCATGCTTCAGAGCAAAAGCCTCTGGCCACTTTGTGGCATAATCCATAGCCACAAGTATATACTTATTATAACTGGAAGTTCTTTTCAATTGCCAAAAAATATCCATAGCAATTCATGCAAAAGGTTGGGTCATAATGGGGAGAGGGTGAAGTGGGCTGTTGGCCACTATAGCTGGCTTTGACTTTTTGCATACGGGGAGAATTCACAGAGTAACTTTACATCATTGGCTAATCCAGGCCAGTCCATCATACACCTGATAATGCTCAATGTCCTCTCAATTCCTAAATTGCCAGCAGCTAATGATGAATGTGCTAATTGTAGTACCTTCATTCATGCACATTGGGGAATTAGAATTACATTTTTTACTCCCATGTGATAAGGTTGCCTCATTAATAAACCTTTGTCCCAAAAGTATGGGCTATTACCTTTGTCTACTCTTTCTCTCATTTTCTCCAGCATTGGATCTGAATGCTGAACTGATCTGAGTTCTTCTGGGGAGATGGCCTCTCATCGAAGTTTTATCTCAACTTCTTTACAAATCAGGAGTGGTGAGTCATGTTTTGCTGAGACTCTGTGTTGTGTCTCAGTCAAGGGAAGAGTCCTTGCTTCGTCCGGGGTAGATGGATTTGGTTCATCTACTGGACTCAATCTCTCCTTTCTTGCTCTCTCTCCAAGACAATCTTCCATGAGCGGCTAGTGGTCCGTCCAATTCCTGTCGGAGTTGCTCAGTCTTATCCAACAGGTCCTGGGCCTTCTCCTGAGCTCTTGTGGTCACCATGCTGCTTTGGGGGTTTGTCTTGGGGGAGAGCAGGGTCAGATGTGACTCTGGGGGTTTCACATTCAGGGCCTTCCTAACATAAACGGAGGAATTTCATGACGTAACAACATATCAACGTTAATATGCCTGACATCCCTACAGCCATTTTATCACTCCTCCCATCATCCATCTGCAACCTAATCCTGGCTGCAGTGAATAAACCTGTTTATAACTAGTTGTATTATATACTATCCTCCACGGGAGTTGATCTTCCTCCCCAATACACCTATGATGCACAATAGACTTAGTGCACCCACGCATCCGAAAAGGCTGTCATTTCTGCCCCATTTACCAGTACGGACTTAGTCCAGGCAATTAATTCCTTGTTACCCCTAACTACCATCACACATTTGCCCCTTCTAGTATCACTCTACAATCCCAACAAATATGCCCTGGTTTCTTATATCAGTAACAAACAACTTACTTGGGGTCCTGAGGTGAATAGTGATTATCTCTTCCATGATTGAACTCTAAATTCTTCTGCTCCTGTGCTCTGGTTCAGTGAGGGGTGTCCTTGGGTGGTGTCTTAAATTCTCCTCTTGAGTCTGTCTGCCTAGTCCTTTCCGCTTCCCTCTTTGAGTTCCACAAGTAGTGAACAACTGCCTCCTGTGGATCTCCAAAGGAGAATGGGCTTCAGTTTTTCATCTGCACCTCCAGCCATCAAGGTAGATTCCTGAGGTCCAGCTTGTAAAGGACATTATAAAACAGGCTTAAGGTGAGGCCTCAAGCCACCATTAATAAGATTTTTTAAATGACCAGAACCAAGCATTAGGGTTTCTGCTGTCAAAGCTCCTTTCAAAAACCCGTCCTTGATATGTTTCTGCAGATATATGGTGTAGGTAATAGTGTTTCTTTAACCGTATCATAGTCTCTATGCTTGGCTGCAGTCAATGATGCTACAGCTATCAGACCTTGCCCTGGTAGAGAGCTCCTTAGGTATGTGCTCCATTTTTCAGGACGACATGCTCCCTGTTTTAGCTGTCATATTCAAACTTTTTTAGGTAGGATCCCATATCAACAACACCTTCAGTGAAGTTCCGAAAATTGACCTTAGGAGCTGCTGGTGGTGGTGAGACTCTCCTTTCTTCTTCAGGTAGTGTATCTCCTATAAAATCTGTGTCAGCCTATTTTCTTTATATATTCTCCTTTGTTCTTCCCTCTCCAACCTTGCTTCCTCCCTCAGCGCTCCTTCTTCTTCCACTCTTAACTACTGCTCCATAATGTTATTTTCCATGGCAACATGTGGTGTGGTAGCCCTTGGTACAGATCTCCCTGAGGGGCATGACTTCTAAATATTCTGAATTCCTCCAAGCTGTTGTTTTTCTGCCAAGAAGAAGAAGAAAATGAATTAAAAAGAAAAAAAAAAAACAAATAACAGAAATATATAAAATTTTCCCAAAAGGTTAATACACCAATAAAAAATGCTGACAACCAGTTGCCAACTAGTAATTGTAAAGCAGAAATATGCAAAACTTCAAAAAAAAAAAAAAAAAAAAAAAAAATATATATATATATATATATATATATATATATATATATTCACTTCAGTGAAAACAAAAAAGCAGCTTTTGAAAGAACAACCAGAATCTCTCAGTCAGGTCTGATAACAAACCATACTATCAAGATCCCTTGCTTTTGGTCCTGTTAGTAAAAAGAAAACAAAATAATCAAAACAACCATCTGTGCCACCCTTGCCTATGTCTTGAATAAGCACTTAGTAGCTCCAGTATCACCACAGATAATTCTCCTTAAGTAGCTCCAGTACACTCACAGATACTTTAGCTAAACCTGGGATACTATGTTCTCAGGTACCCCAGCTGCCACCAATGTGAGCAAAGTAACCCTTTATCTGGAGCAAATTTCAACCCAACACCTAGCCTTAGTTTGAATTTCACTGTTGAGACTCTGAGCAAAACACTACATTTTGTGGTGACTCAGTAAATAATACAGTTTAAAAAAAAACAACTTTTACTACTAAAGAGTATAAGACTTTTATAATAATTCCAAATTCCAGTTAGAGTTGCTATGCTTGTACCAATCAGCTTGCTTGCTTGCTTGTCATGGACCTGCCTCTTGGCACCTGCTGTCTTGGAAATCAGGTTAGTTCTTTAATAGACAATTCCTGTTTAAGATGAGCAGATGTTCCTGTCAGAGATGTCTTTTAACCAATGTTCTCCTTGATCTCTGACAGTAGCAGTGAATATATTCATTATCTTAGGTCCATACATGTTGTTGGTGCTGGTTCAAGCAGGTGTATGGATAATGATAATAAGTGTGCTGAAACTTCTGGTGTAGTTAGGGAAGAAAGCATGAGTGAATTTGATAACTGGAGAACTCAAAAACAACTGAGATGCACTCTAGTGTATGTTCTAGTAATTGAGTCAGAGTATTAATATTAAAAAAAATCAAAGAAAGCTGTCAGACAATGAAACATTATTCGTTTTGGAACATTACTTTGTACCAGGCAAGATATATCAATTTCCTAGATGTAATTCTGGTGGTAGGAAAAGATTATTTCAAATGAACTAATTTGATAAATATAATGGTTTGACTTAATTTGCTCTTGGGGTAACTAAAAAAAAACAAACAAAAACAGTTTAAATGTAGAAAGTGGTTGCAGGTGGCTAAAGAAATTTCTATCACTATTATCCAAACATCAAATTTTCTTACAATTGATGGCTATATTCCCATATATTAGTTGTGAGTGTGAACTCTCAATAAGCTTGCTTAAGCTTATTGAGAACAATGGAACAATGGAAGAACATGCTTAAAAGGTTAGCATCAATGTGTTGTCACCATGACATAAAAGTTGAACCAGAAGAACTTGTAGATGAATTCACTATACACCATTCAAGACAAATGTTGTTGCTCAAGTGAACTACTGCATACTGGCAACTGGCATATGTAGCTACTAGAGGTGAAATTATTTTCGTTGTGAAGTACCTTTTTTTTGGCACAAATTTTGTTGTTTCTAAAGTGAACTAACTCTCAGAATAATAAACAATTAATAGGTTACATAACAAATTTATGTGTGTGCACAGGTATTGTTAATTGGGTTAACTTTACATAACCAAAAAATTATGGATTTCACAAATGAAATATATTAATTTTTACTGATACCAGCACCAATGGACCAAAATGGGATTATATTACACCCCAAAAAAATCCTCAGCCCCTTCCCCTCCCCCCCATCACCACTACCTAGAGGTTAGCACCCACTCCATTAAAATCCTGTACCCAGCCCTACTTACAGTAACCCAACATTTCTTTCTCTGCATGTGGGCAATTCAACTCCTTCCAAGCAGCTCTAAGGATCTTCACAAAAACTGTCAGGGATAGATTAGGGCACTTCATTGCACATCCTCATAATGTTTCACTCAGATCTGTCCCCAGAAAGTTTCACTCAGATCAGGCAGCAAAGGATGTGATTTTGTCAATAGGTGTGGTTTAGAGATATGGAACACTAAAAAAAGGACCAGGTCCAATGAAATGTGGGATGTTTATAATTGTATCATGTTTGTTTGATTAATGGGATTAGTGTCAGTAATCTATTCATGTTACATTAAGCAAACTAAACATATTTCTTACTACAGGTAGCTGACTTAAAAATCAATTGCTAGTTTGATCTAATTCCCTTAAAAAATGGCCCAATGCAAGCTTACTTCATTTTCCATGACAAAGAATCCTAGTTGACACAGTTTAGAGACAGAATAAAATGGCAAAGTTATGTGACTGGATTCCAAGATGAGAAGTGAATCATTATTCTGGAGTTCAGGTGGACCAGAGTTTGATGGAGGAGAGCCCCCACAATGCAATGTGTGATGTGAGGGTGTAGGTGGTGGGCAACTCCTGTGTGGGAGCAGTGAGTTGGGAAGTGGACAATATATTAGAAAGGTAATAGAATCAGACAAAGCTTATTAATAACTCTGTGGAGAGAAGAGGACTAGGAGCTCTAGCAAAGTTAGGTATTTTCAGTGAGAAAGTCATCTTCTTATTAAAGTTACGATTTGTTCCAGGTTGTAATCTGTGAAATACCACATTACTACCTGCTATATATGGCTATATATAACTCAGTTGTATCTGTGCTTGTTTTTACCAGCCTATCTACTCACCTGCCCTCCCTCCTTCCTCCCTCCACTAACACTGGGTAAACGTCAATAAGCCTATCTTCCTCAATATTGTGCATATGTCTGCTGTGTGTGTGTGTGTGTGTGTGTGTGTGTGTGTGTGTGTGTGTGTGTGTGTGTGTGTGTGTGTGTGTGTGTGTGTGTGTGTGTGTGTGTGTGTGTGTGTGTGTGTGTGTGTGTGTGTGTGTGTGTGTGTGTGTGTGTGTGTGTGTGTGTGTGTGTGTGTGTGTGTGTGTGTGTGTGTGGGAGGGGGGGGGGGAGATCTCATCATAAGCCCTCACTGTAGCATTCCCTGGTTACTGGGCTATGGCCTTGCTGATTGCATGATGTGGGACAGATGGATTGACTTCCCATACTGTTCTGTGTGTATCTTTAAAATATTCGCGAAAAAAGAATAATTTCAAAACAAAAAGATTAATTTTTTATATGCTAAGTTAAAAACCAGAATTGTATGTTGGAATGTCTGTACTCTCAGAACCCTTGCTGACCTGAGTGCAAAACTACTTGCTATGATTAAGACCATGAAGGAGAAAAATATTGAGCACCTGGCTCTTTCTCAGTCATATTGGACAGGGTGTGGCATTATCAAGATTCATTTTACTACCTTTGTTCATTCTGAATCACCCTCTAACCATGTTTGTGGCATTGCCATAGCCCTGATTCCACATGCTTGCTCCTCTTGGGAGGCTGCTGGTAGTGTCTTTTATCCAATCTCCGAGTGTATCATCCGTAATCAGTTCAAGATTCATCTCTTATATGCTTCAGTTATCGCCATCTATGCCCCATCAACCCTGTCTCTACCAATGCAGAAGCCAGTGTGCAATTGGATAACTTCTACGACCTGTTCCAAGAAATCCTGTTCTCTGTTTCACCCAGAGACATGGTCATCATCTTGGGTGACTATAATGCTTGAATTAATTACAACTTTATGTGGCATAATTCAATGATTGGTCCTCATGGCCTGAGCGAATAAAATGAGAATGGGATGAGGTTCTTGGACTTCTGTGTGAGCAACCAGCTCCTCATTACCAACACATAGTTCCAGCACAAGCCACTCCATCAGGAGATTTGGTACAGCAATGGTGACCACTCTAGATCTGGTCACATGATGGACTTTGTCCTTGAAAACAACCTGTTTCTCTCCTTATGAGAGGTGAAGAACATTAAGATATCTCTGACAGGAACAGCTGCTCATCTTCAGACATCTCTGTCAGGAACAGCTGCCCATCTGCAACTGTTGGTTAACTGAACTGCAATTCTCTCTGGACTGTGTTACAGCATTTCTATGGCATCCCCACAAAACTTATTTCTATCATTCGTGCTTTACATGAACATTCAGTGGCTGCTATCAGGTGCTATGGGAAGACTTTAGATGAGTTTACAGACAGGAGTGGTGTCCATCAGGGCTGTGTACTGGCCCCCACACTCTATAATCTCTACTTTGATGTGGTGATACAAATGGCAGAGATGTGAGAGTGGCTTATCTTCATGGTGCTAAGTTGGTGGGCAACCACAGGAAGCTAAGGCATAAGGCCATAATCTCTGTTTTGGAGTACACTGATGATATGGCCTTGGTGGCTGAGTTACAGGATCATCTCAAGTCCATGCTGTATGACATGTCAATACGGTGTAGAAATTTAGGACTCATCATCAGCTGTAGCAAGACAAAGACTCTGGCAGTGCTGCCATCAGACCTCTATCCAAAGCCTGTGCCAATCAATCTATTTCATGATGATGATCCTGTAGAAGTGGTGTCCTATTTTTAATACCTTAGCAGCATTGCCAAGACAACTGTTGCACAGTGATTGAGGTGGATTCCAGAATCTGCAAGGCTTCTAAGGCCTACCATTCCCTGTGCTATATCCTCTGGTACCAACACAAGATAAAGACTCACACCATGCGCAGCATTTTCAATGCTGTTGTAATGCAAACCCTTCTCTATGGCCTGGAGAGTTTGGTCCTCCATGAACACAAATTACATCACCTGCAGGCTTTCGTGATGTGTTGCCTCAAGATCATCCTTAGTGTGTCCATATGGGAGAAGAAACGACACCACCATCAGGAGAATGGCGGAACCACAAAAACTCTCCTCAGTGCTTTCCCAGTGAAGACACCGCTTCCTTGGCTATATCGCTCAGATGAATGACAATCGCCTACCAAAACAGCTGTTGGTGTGGCCCCTGTGGATAGTAAACATGCAGCAGGTGGACTGAAGTATCACTGAAATGATCTGGTGACGAGGGACTGGAATGATCTAGTGATGAGGGACTTGAAAAGTTGTAAGCTCTCAGAGGACAAGCGTGAATTTGCACACAGCTAGAGTTTTATGGCAAAAAGTCATCCATGACTGTGTAGAGTCCCTCAATGTGCTTCCTGAAAAGGAACAGAAGAGATAAAGTATGAGAGAAAGAAACTGAGAGGAAACAGGTGGATGTTGAGGTGGCACTTGGCTGTACCCATCCTGCATGTGTTTTTATTGCTGTGAATAAGGCTGGTCTAACTAACCACACATGCCAGAAACACATGCTGCCATTAAAGTCCATGATCAGTTCTGCAAACAATTTTTTTTTTATCAAGAGGGTCTTCATAACCCCCAAAAACATTGCAACAAGAGATCACATGCAACATAACTTCTTGGCCTCCACTCCTATCACTTGTGGCAAGTGGAGTGCATACAGCATATAAATGAATGGTGTGTGTGTGTGTGCGCACACACGCACGCGCATGCTCCCAACCATAAGTTGATTTCATATGGAATGACCATATATAAGATACACATTAATACTAGGTTAGTTTAGTTTATATTTGCTGCTCATTCAAATTCATTGAACATGACCAAATTAGCCATCCATCAATAACAATGAAGATTGAGTGTTAAAGTAAGCAACACAACGTCAACTGCTGGGAAACATTATTTCCTGATCTTCTGCTTCGAGATTCTCCAAGAATTTGGTTCCTCATATCTACAAGGACAAGAAATGAATGACAAAAACATAAACCACAAATATGAGCATAGCATAATATACTTTTTTCACATGACTTCAGCCACACCCACCTGTTGTACAAGGGCTCTATCTTTTCTTGTCGCTTCCTCTTGCTCAGCCTGGTCGGGTCATTAAACTTAAAGAAGGCAGGGGCAAACTCAACCAGCCATTTTGGATCGATGGAGGTTGTCTCCCTCATGTATTCCTTAGTGGTAAGCACCAGTTCATGGTAGATCACCCTGAAGGGAATACAGGGGCACTGTGAACAGTTCGTTTTCATGGAGAAACTTTCAATAACTTTCAACCTGCCTCAACCCAGTGTGGTGTTGATCCAGTGTGTGTCCCCATAGAGCTATTGTCAACCCACTTCAACCTGCCTCAACCTAGTGTGGTGTTGGTCCAGTATGTGTCCTGAACTGTGCATTCTCTAATGCAGTGTGCCCAGCCATGTCTGCCTGGATCCTTGCACGCACACTGTCAGTGCAGCTGCTCTGCATGCATGCCTACCAGTCTGGTTGCCTGTTGAAGAGAGCACTGGAGGGATGGACAAACACCACCTGGTTATCCACAATAGTCTTGTACCCCTCCTGGGGATCCTGATACAACATACGTACACAAAACATACACATTATTAAAAAAATCAATAATAAAGTGCACCAAGGATGGAATCCCACAAGCCATGCATGTTTTGGCTGTTGCACAGGATTTACGTGGTTCACAGATTTGTTGACCTCATTTAGGGTATCTTAGAGAGACTGAGTGTGTTAACATAGGTGGTTTGTAAAGTAATTATACCACTCAAACAATTATGACAGTTAGTTGGGTATGTGCAATTCAATTACAGCTACCAATGTAAAATTAGATAGTGGACAGGTGGACGGACAGAAATGTAAACACAAACAATGTAAAATCCTCCCCCACCCTAAAGTAAGTTCATCATGGATGTGTGTACACACCTTCCTGGCTGCGTTCCTGAAAAAACCCGACAAAATGGCTTTCTGAACTTTTACTGTATTCTTCCCACATGACACCACGTCTAATTTGTGCCTGTCCATGATGCCGAGCATCTGCTTGCGTATATCCTGACACCTCTTGAGGCTGCGGACTTGGACAAAGTTCTCAAAACACCAGGGGTTGGAGAAATTGCTATTCTTCCAGGCGTTGTAGAGGGCCAGTAAGGTGAGGTGGTCACCCTCTGGCTGGTGGAACTTTGCCTTCCTCTGGTCAGCCAGGGCTTGCTTGTCCTGCACAAAGAGAAAAGAGAGAGAAAGAGTAACAAACAGTCGACCACTTACTTTTACGCCACACACACATCAACAAATGTTTACAAGATTATCCATAACAACAACATGAACATTGTCCAACAATTCACAAGCATGTGCAGTAGTGTCACAACCTTTCCCAGGATATACTGGGAAATTCCTGTCCCATGCATGCATGACTCAAAGGACATTTAGTAAGAGGATGGCTGGCTATGCAGCATGGATCATGGAGTATTAATACATGCATGCACAGCTGGGCACAAATAACCTTCTGTCCTGTTTTCTTTTTATGACCTAAAAAATAAAAGAAAAAAAGAGAGAGAAAAAAACTTTGGAAAAAAAATATATATATTTTTTCGTTTAGAAATTCCAAAAAAGTATTAAACCACTAAGTGTTGTGCAATGCTGCAGGAAATACGTGTTTATGTGCCGACGTAGTTGATCCTTGTACATAGAGATAGAAGCTAGCACTCCCTATACCATGCAGCGCAATAAACACTGGTGCTCTGCTTGGAAACACAATGTCTCCATCTATGATAACCACACTTCACACCTTGGGCCTGTAGAACACGTTTTGTACAGAGAGCATGGACACTATAGTGAGGATCTCCTCACTGCAGCCCAAGTGGACTGACTGGATCAACATCTTGCACAGCTGCGGCTCCAGAGGGAATTCCGCCATCCTCCGTCCCAACCTCGTCAAAAGTCCTTCATTGTCCAGTGCAGAGAGGGAGTGCAGCTGTTCCAGTGCCGATATCAGAGTCTGGTAATGATCACCAAACACACAAACACCTTTAAATAACAAAGAATATGTGCCAGCGAAATCAATGTAGAAGAATGGGTATTGTCAAAGACCACACCCACCTCTGCGGGTGGAGGGTCCATGAAGTCAAAAGTGATGAGGTCATTCACACCCATGGCCTTGAGGGAGAGGACAGTGGAGGCCAAGTTGGTGCGCTGTATCTCAGGGACTGCAGTGGGTAACATCTCATCCCGATAGGCTCGCTCTGTGTAGAGACGATAGCACTTGCCGGGGCCTGTGCGGCCAGCCCTGCCTGCTCTCTGCTTGGCCTGAGCCTGCAGTGAGAGGAGGTAGAGGGAATCAGTCGGTAAACTAACATGCAGCATGAGTGAAACGTGTGGTGTGGGCATGTGACTATAGAAATATTTTAGTATTGGGTCATGTCAGTAATCTAATACAAGATCGAGGTAGTAATCTATAGTAGTGGGCGATGCCAGAGTACGGCAATAAGCCGTGTATGATCCACAGGCCAGGTTGCAATCAACATGCATAATGTTTGATTTTTTCATTGTTTTTTTAAAACATAACTTCTGACCTGTGAGATTGGCGTGACCACCAAAGCATCCAACCCACTCTTGGAATTGTAGACCTTTTGTTTGACAAACCCAGGATCAACCACATAGTATATGCCGTCGATGGTCAATGAAGTCTCTGCAATATTGGTAGCAATCACCACCTTCCTGGTTCCTGGAGGAGCAGGATCGAAAATCCTAGTCTGCATTTCACTCGGGAGGGCAGAGTACACAGGGAGAATGATCAGTTCAGGGACTTCAGGTCCAAGAGATTTCATTCTCTCGTAGAGTATCTCACATGAGGTGTCAATCTCTTCCTGTCCCGTAAGGAAGACAAGGATATCTCCTGGGGGTTCGGTCAGGTGTATCTGCATGACAGCAATGAGAGCTGCATCGAGGTAGTCAGACTCCGCCTCTTTTGTGTAGAGGACGTCCACAGGGTGGGTGCGGCCAGGGATGGTGAAGATGGGCTGTATGTTAGGTGTTGGGGGGGGGGGGGGGGCAGGGGTTCATAAAGGGTTCAAGTGAAGGTGGACACCTATGCTTACCGCTTCGTAGAAGTAGGAGGAGAACTTAACAGAGTCCAGTGTAGCTGAGGTAATAATCAGCTTCAGGTCAGGCCTCTTCTTCACAGCCTGTGAGAGAGTGTGTGTGTGTGTGTGTGTGTGTGTGTGTGTGTGTGTGTGTGTGTGTGTGTGTGTGTGTGTGTGTGTGTGTGTGTGAGAGTGTGTGTGTGTGTGTGTGAGTGTGTGTGTGTGCGTGCGTGCGTGTGTGTATTACAACACAGATTTGGTGGAATAATTCAATCACAGAGAGAGAGAGAGACAAACAAGTGTGGCACAGAGCTACAACATGCCAGGCAACCAGCACACACAGCACACCTTCTTGAGCAGACCAAACAAGACGTCAGTGTGAATGGTCCTCTCGTGAGCCTCGTCCAACATGATCACAGCATATGACCTCATATCTCCATCAATCAGCAGCTCTCTCAGTAACATCCCATCAGTCATGTACTTGATCACAGTGTCCTGACTTGTCACATCCTCGAAGCGGATGGTGTACCCCACCTCTTGTCCTAGACGGCAACCAAATTCTTCCGACACCCTCTTTGCCACTGACATAGCAGCCACTCTGCGAGGTTGCGTGCACCCTATCTTCCCACGCACACAGAAGCCTTCCTCTGCTAAATACTGAGTGATCTGTGTGGTTTTCCCACTCCCAGTCTCCCCAATCACAATCATTATCTGGTTGTCCTTCACAGCTTGAGTCAAGTTCGTCTTGAGTTTATAAATGGGCAAGCCTTGTCTCTGCTCCAGCAGTGATAAATTGGTTTTCCGACCGTATGAGGCCTTATTTCCTCCAAATGACGCCCTCTTCCACTCAGGTAGCTCGGGAGGACCAGCCATGGCGTGAAAGTCAGCAGCAAGGTATCGGTCTCCAGATCCTTGCGCTCCCATGGGGTCAATCCAAGTTTTGTTGATGTCCTTTGGGACATGATCCATATCGGCCTCTCGTTGAGCTTGGCGAAGCTCACGTCTTTCCTTGGAGAGGGCACTCTGAGTCATGGCAGCTCGCTGGAGGGAGCCATCTGGGTTCTACCAAAATGGGAGAGTAAAGAAATAATGTTAATTATAAGAATACACATACAAATAAAATAGTATGTTAAATATTTAATAAATATAATAATTTAAAAATAAAATAAATAGAAATAATTAATTAATGAATAAATAAAATAAATGTACATCATCATTAAACTAGCACACGTACAAATAGTAACACTGAATAGTACACACTCCCACAGTGGTTTAGAGACACACTGCATACATGTACATGACACATGTACACACAAGACAAATACGACATGCATTGGGTGTGTATAAACATATTAACATTACATATACAGTTAGTTATCATAACAAACAATTAGTGCCAGCTGGTCCTATGGAACTAATTAATGTACAGCATGTATCAATAACTAATACACTCTTCAGTGTTTACACAGTGTATGGAATATACAGGAAATTGTTGTGTGTTTCTAATTCTCATGCCAAGTAACTCGTACAGGCATTAGAAATCACATTTTCATTGCACAAACTCAAAACTATCATAATTGGGATTGGTCCAGTATTTTACTCTGCTAGTCTAGATCTCATCAAATCCTTGTGGAGAGTTGCTGTCAGCTGTGGCTCCCTCAGGCTATCTAGGAGGTTCAGCACTTGGAAGCAGTGAGTGCCTCCATACTCAACTGCAGCTCCAGGTGCTCTACATGCCTTGGACCATGTGCTCAGATAAACAACAGTGCACATATACTATTTGCATTACTCAGAAGGGACAGGAAACCGGAGCAAGGACATCATTTAGAGATCGGCCAGTGAACAAGACATAATTAATGTTGTTTTGTGTTGATAGATTTTAGTATCGTTAATTCATTATATATGTGGGTGGGCTGGTAGAGCTATAAAAGAGACCACACCAACCAGATGTACATAAAGGATTGTTTTTGAGACTACAAGTTAAGACTAGGAAGTTTCTTTATCCATGTTGTGAAATATCAACTTCAACTTGACCACAGTCTTCTAGTCTTTTAGTTCAGTGGACAAGAGGCTACTGGAGTTAACACAGACGTTGAAACATTACCCTCATACAACACTCAATCTATGGCCAGAGGCAATATCATTGGTCAACAGAAATACATAACCCCACCTCCATCCCGCCTCCTCTCCACCACAACTACTCAGTTTCCCACCTTCACAATCTTGACAGGACTCATTTGAAGACTTTGTTTCGTCTGCCCTCGTAAGAATGGCGGCTCCTCTTCCACAATATCAATCTCTACGTCTTCATCAGAACCTAACTCCTCATCTTCGTCCCTCAAGATTCCTGTCTCCTCATTGAAGCCAGGGTAGTCTTCCTTATTGAGAGCTCCTGCTGCAATAAGCTGCTTTATCTCCCACTTCTCTGGGGAGGTCAGTCTGTTTTGTCGCCCTCCCCTCCCTCCTCCTGTAACTGCTGAGTCATCCAGGGTGGGGGCAAAGTTACTAGGTCTGGATACATACACAGGGACAGAGAGGGAGGAGAAGAGAGAGGGAGAGAAGGAGGGAGAGGCAGAGAAAGGGAGGGAGGGAGAGAGAGGGACGGAAGGAAAGAGGGAGGAGGAGAGGGAGGAAGAAAGAGAGGGAAGGGGAGAGAGGGAGGGAAGAGGTAGAATAGAGAGAGAAGGAGCAGGGGCATAGAAAGATGAACGAATTTGTCACTTTCATGCACACATTTGATAGCGTAGAGTTGTTGAACATATTCAGTCAATACACACCCAAATGGCTCACTACACACTGCACATGTAAATCTCAAGGGGTTCAAATAGATAATTATGAAATATGGCACGTATATAAGTCTTAAAGTAGTGTCCATACAATTTTCCTTACATGGAAGTTGAACTATGATGAACTTTTTTTATATATTAAAATGCTCCATTTTGACTAGTTATGTTCTGATGCAAATAATACCAAAAATATTCAAAAGAAGTTTTAATTCGTGCAGACAGAATAAATACTATTCATTATTAAGGGAGAAACCCTTTACCTGTCTGGGTTTCTTGCATTGGCACTGCCATCATGCACTTCTCCGCCCACCAACATTTTGTTGACCATGGGGTTAAAGTCCTCACCAGTCACCTGATCTACATCCTGGGGGCGTAATCACATGTTTATATTCATAACAGAAATACTTGCTACAACTTTACTTATTGTTTGCAATGAAATTTCTACGTGCGTTAGACAAAAGGTTAGTATATAGAGCACTGTATTTACCTTAAGTAAGGTCATCAATAATATTACACATAGTCTGGTAAAGGTCATCATAAATAATGCTCTTGCCCAAATAAGGAATGCACTTGTTGAAGTTAGGTAAGGGTCATCAGTGTACACCTCTTGCTGCTTACATACACACCAAAAGGCCATATATCAACTTAAATTATGTCAATAATCTTCACTATCTAAAGTATGGTAAGGATCATCAGAATTAACGCTCAGGATTGTTAATGTTAGGTCTCTCAGCAGTTCCACCTGTTCTAGTTTGGTAAACTCTTTCCTTAAGTTAGGTAGTGATCAACAGCAGTGTAGAAAATTCAGGTACAGATAATCAGTGACACTAACCAAAATTAGGTAAAGATAATGATTTCGCTGATCGTGTAATAGTCAGATAGGGTCACCAGAATTTAGTTAAGCGTCATCATTTCTACTGCACTTTCTAACATTAGGTAAGGGTCACCACTTTACAGCACTTACTAACATTAGCTAAGGGTCATCACTTCCACTGCACTTGCTAGCACCTGTTAAAGTTAGGTAAGGATCATTAATTCTACTGGATTTACTAAAGTTAGGTTGGGCTATCAGAAGTGAGTGCATGCACTGACCACACTATGTGGAGACAGAGGACAAAGTACACAACCACATTTAACAATCTCTGTCTCACCTTCATTGATAGACTCATTTTCTTGCCAGTGATGCTGAGAACCTTGACCTTTACCTTCTGACCTCTGCGCACGACATCATTGACGTCCCTGACCCGCTCCTCATTCCGTAACTGGGAGATGTGCACCAGACCCTCGTGCTGACCTCTAACCCCTAAGACAAGGACACATATCCTTAATTAGACAATAAAAACATCATTGTGTGTGTGCGTGTGTGCATTTGTGTGTGTGTGTGTGTGTGTGTGTGTGTGTGTGTGTGTGTGTGTGTGTGTGTGTGTGTGTGTGTGTGTGCGCGCGCGCGTGCTTTGGGCAGATGTCTTGGACTTGGTGAAGGCAGTCTGGAAGGATAAGCATGTACCTCTGGAGTGGTTTAGATGCCATCCTTATCCCCATCCCTAAAAAGGGAAATTTGCGTTGCTGTGACAACTGGCGGGGCATAGCATTGTTGGATGTGATGGGCAAGGTTGTGGCGAGAGTGATTCAGGGGAGGCTCCATAAGTTAGCTGAGAGGGTGCTACCTGAGTCTCAGTGTGGGTTCAGGAGAGGGCGTGGGTGCACTGACATGACCTTCACTGTCCGACAGCTCACTGAGAAGGCTATAGAGCACAGAGCAAGGCAGTATCTCATCTTTGTAGATCTGAAGAAAACCTATGATTCAGTTCCACCTGAAGCTCTGTGGATGGCACTAAGCAAGCTTGGCATCCCACAACTGCTGATCGACATCATCAGCTCCTTCCATGGGAACATGAAGGCGAGGATACGTGGCAGGTGAGCTTTTGGAGGAGATATAAGTGAAGAATGGTCTTCGACAGGGCTGCACCATGGCCCCTACATTGTTCAACCTCTATGCATGTGTGGTGGCTGAAAGTTGGTTGTGCAGGATGCGTGATGCGGAGGGAGTGGGGACATACTTGCTATATAAGCCTGACTAGCGACTCTTCAGACGATACACCAAGAATGCCTGTGAAAATACACTGTACAAGTGTGAGTTTTCTGACGATGTTGCAATACTGGCCACCACACATGCAGCAGCAGAAACAGCTATCCAGGTATACTATTCTGAAGCAGAGAAGTTTGGGCTGACAGTGAACATCTCCAAACGAAGTTTTTGGTTGTGGGCCATGAAGTGAAAGACTTGGAAATGTTGTCTATGACAGTTGATGGTGGCAGCATTGAGTGTGTGAAGGAATTTCAGTGCCAGGGGGTCTATAATAGCAGCAGATGGTCAAATTGATACTGAGGTGGATAAGTGCCTAGCCAATGCTTCCAAGGCATTTGGTGCCTTGCGGAATGCTGTTTTTCACCAATACCAACCTTTCTCTTACCACCAAGAGACAGGTATACCAAGCTTGTGTGCTCTCAGTGCTGCAGTATGGAGGTGAGTGTTGGATTCTACTCAGGAAGAACCTGAAACGGCTGAATGCATTCCACCACCGCTGCATTCACACAGTACTGGGAATCACCAACATGAGGCAGTGGGAAGAGAGGATCACCTCAAGGAAGACCAGAGAGCAGTGGGGAGACCAGGAGACCATCACTGTCAAGCTCATGAAGCGCCATCTTGAGTGGCTGGGGCACCTAGCTAGGATGCTGGACCATCACATTCCCAAAAAGACTCTATTTAGCACTTCCCCAACCACACCCACGTGGAGGACCAAGGAGGAGGTGGAGAGATCTTGTGAAGAGAGATATGAAGGCTGCACAGATCAATGAAAGAAGTTGGTTTGAAGTGGCTCTCCATAGAGGGAAGTGGCACACAGCATACAGTGATGGCCTGAATAACTATCAACAATCTCAGCTACAGCAAAGGGTGAGCATACCTAGGGATGTCAAGTGTGATGTGTGTGGCAGGTGTTTCAGGAGGGAATGTGATAAGGTGAGGCACAAGTGTACTGCAGAGCAAAGCAAGCCAGTATGTGAACAGAAGGGAGCAGTGAGGTGTACAGTCTGTGGAAGATGGTTCAGAAGCAGAGGAGGCATTGCAGTGCAGGTGCAGCAGATAGCATCAGGAAACTGACAGCCAGGATGACAATACTCACACTAGTTCCAGCGTGGCAGAAACAGCACCCATATCAACTGGATAATGAAAGAGGGACCTGTGACCACAGCTGTGCTGATGGTTCCTTTTCTTTGCTCTCTCATATGGAGGGACACGTGACCAAATTTGGCAGTGTTATGACAGGACAGGTCAGGACAGGTCAGGACAGGTGTGTGTGTGTGTGTGTGTGTGTGTGTGTGTGTGTGTGTGTGTGTGTGTGTGTGTGTGTGTGTGTGTGCATGGAGGGAAGGGAGTTTGGAATGGTCTGCGGGACATACAGAGGGGAAGAGCAGGACTCCAACCTGTCAAGCCAAAAGCTATCAGGAACAGCAGTGGAGAGCTGTGCATGAGGCCAGGGAGTAGTCTACACCGATGGCATGAGCATTTTGAGACTTCCTGAACACCCGCAGTAACTTTGAAGAGAGTGTGATCCAGTCTGCAGAGCAGCGCCCAGTGAGGGAAGAGTTAGCACAGCCTCCGGCAGAAGATGAAGTAATGGAGGCCCTGGGTAAGCTCAAAGGGAACAAGGCTGGAGGGAAAAACTGGCATACTGCTGGAGATGCTAAAGTGCTGTGATGATGGAGTACATTTTAGATCTGTTTAAAACTGTGTGGAAGGAGGAGAGAGTTCCTGATGAGTGAAGAGATGCCCTGCTTGTACCGATACTTAAGAAAGGAGACTTGATGATGTGACAATTGGCGTGGGATCAGTCTGTTGGATGCAATGGAAAAGCTGTTTGCGAAGGTTATCAAAGGAAGGCTGCAAGTGGTGGTGGAGGATACCTTGCCTGACTCTCAGTGTGGGTTTAGACGTGATCAAGGATGCATAGATATGATATTTTGTGCAAGGCAGATAATGGAGAAGGCCAGAGAACATAACACCAAAGTTTTCATGTTATTTGTGGACCTAAGGAAGGCCTATGATTCTGTGCCTCGCCAAGCTCTCTGGTTGGTGCTGGAGAAATATGGCATCCCACCTCTGCTTGTGAGGCTGATCCAGTCCCTCCATGATGGAATGAAGATCGAGGTGTCTGTTGATGGCGCTACCACACCTGTAATTGAAGTGAACAATGGCTTAAGGCAGGGCTGTACCATTGCCCCATCCCTTTTCAACCTATATTTCAACCTTGTGATCGAAGAATGGAGAAGGCGATGCCAGCCTTTTGGAACTGAGGTGTTGTACAAGTGTGGTGGCAAGCTGGTGGGGGAGAGAACGAGAAGACCATCGCATGTGTTAGTGACAGAGTTGCAAATTGCTGATGATGCCGCTATTGTGGGAGATTCCAGAGAGAGCATTGTGAGAGCTGCTGAGCAGTTGGTTGAGGTGCTATCAGAGTGGGGGTTGACAATGAGTTTCCCAAGACAAGCTGCTTGTGGCTGGTGCATCATGTGGGGAGGAGGATCTGCAGCCAATACACATCGGAGGAGAGACCATAGAGGCAGTATCAAGTTTCAGATACCTGGGGAGTGTCCTTGAATCACATGGAGAGATCTGGATGGATGTGGAGGACAGGGTAGCTCGTGCTTCTCGTGCTTTTGGTGCCTTATGTAGACCTGTGTTCTGCAATGGAAGTCTATCCAGGAAGACAAAGAGGATGGTCTATCATGCTCCTGTGCTAGGTGTGCTGCTCTATGGAGCTGAAACTTGGGCAACCAAGAAAGTCTCCACACAAAATGTTGAGGCGTTCAACAACAGATATCTCTGGCATATCATGAACATCAGTAGGGCCGAGCAGCGAGCTGGTTACATCAGCAGTGTCCAGATGAGGAGGAATTTTGGTATGGATGAAGCTCTTGAAGATGTGGTTATAGCAAGGAGACTGAGATGGTTGGGTCATGTTGCTAGAATACAGGAGGATAATATTCCCAAGAGGCTCTTGCTTGTCTGGTTAACCCATCAAAGACCCATGCATGGATGAAAGCTAAGGTGGAGGGACAGAGTAAGGAAAGATCTGAAGAGATTCAAGATTGATGAAGGAAGATCTGGGTTTCATACAGAGGGAGGGGGGACCTGGAATTCCCCCCCCCCCCCCCCCCCCCTTCAGCAAAAGTCCCTCCCTTAAGCAAAAGTTTCCATATCAACTAACTCATAGCCTGACCCTTCGCTGAAAAGATGCATTTATCCAATATTATGAATAACGGAAAAATAATTTAAATTTTTTAGTCAAGATGATGGAAGAGTTTTTACTGGCAAAGGACAACAGAGGTGCTAGAAGTACTCCAGATTTCACAAGTTGTTAACTTAGCTTTGAGATTGTTTCATACAAGATTAGCAGTCGCCAGTTGGGATAGTCAAGATACCCCTAGAGTACGAGGGCATGCTAAGGCTATATTTAAATCAGTTGTGCTTCAAATATACCGTTAGCCTGCCCAGTACCCTAGGGGTGCGTGATAGCTAGTCCTACTAGTACTTAATATCTTCAAAATGATCTGTCTTCTATTTAGTATTTCCCCCATCTCTCATTTCATTTAATTTTCCAATAGTTGCATTATTCAACATAGTTCTTTTTTTTTTAATGTGAAAGGTCAGACAAGTCAGTTGATCCAAGTTTCCCTCCCCCAAAAAAGTTACCCCACTCCCCAAGAAATCCGGAAATGTTTTACATCACTAATAGCATATAAGTCAATTTCCAGAATTGAATCCTGTGATTCTTCTCTTTAAAATGTTCAGAACTTCATGACAGTCAACTGTTGCCAGTTCAGGTTCCTCAATGGAAATTCTCATAGGGAGACCTAAATTTTGATCACCAATTCATAGAGCTAAAAGATCTTTCAACTGAAACTGTTCCCACTGGAAGGACCAGAATGATGTTTAACAGTTTAAATGTTTCTGGAAATATCCCGTGTAAGCTCCAGTACACTCCATATGCACCTTGACCTCCCACATAGGTGGCACTTAGGTAATTTTCTTTCTTTCCATTAGTAATGCTGTTTCTTGCTTCAATGCTCTTTTGAATACCTGCCACTCTCTTATGAGGTCGTCCTTGTCAAGAAGAGGATGGGAAGTATAGAGCTCACCATCATAGGACACTGTTGCTTCACTTCCATAAAATTGAGCCAAGGCTTTAATTTCTTCTTTTCCATACTGAGAAAATCTTTCTTCTTCTTCTGATGGCAACAATGCTGGGTTGAAAATGGAAAAAAGAAACAGGGAGCTTTACAGCCATATCAGAAAAGCGACTTTTCATGTTGGTGAGTGAACTATCAATATAAGGTACTGCAACAGAGATATGAAACTGAGATACACACTGGAGAGATTAACTATGCCATGTATGGGGCTCTCCACTTTTGACAATAATATGGTCATCTGCAAGTTTCTAAACTTTAGATGTTACTTCTGAGCATTAATTGGCTCCATCTTCCTTGAGCAACTTCAGCTCTTTCTCTATGCTGTCAAGTATAAGAGGTAGCCTGCTCAAGTCAGCTGCTTGCCTCTGCATGAAGGAGTTCAGCTTTGTTAGTAGGTCAAGTGCTTTTGACAATAGAAACCATGCTTGCAACACCACAAAAGGAGCTAAGGACTAATGCAAGGCCAAAGGCTTCTGCATCTCCAGTTGTGTCATAGAGATGGTGCAAAGTGGTAATCAAAGCCAGCAATAGCCAAATAGCTTGAAAGCAGCGCTCATGAGATAGTCACCTGGTATCACTGGGCTTACCATTTTCAGCTCTGGTAATTGAGTGCTGACTGAATTTCTTTGAGAGCTTCAGCTATTGCTGGCACTTATATGCCACTATGAGAAGATATACTTATTGATGATTGAAACAGCACACTTAAAGGAGTCAGGAATATACATGCGTTGTTGCATGCATGTGTATTCACTTTCTGAATTTTCACATATCCTATAGGACATAGAGGAGGTCAGATACTGTAACTGAGGGAGACATTGGGCTTCACGCTACACAGCTGCTATGATGACAGGTGGCTCACTGGACGCATACACAATTCCCCCCCCCCCCCTTTCAAGGTTCAAGGTGTGTGTGTGTGTGTGTGTGTGTGTGTGCGTGTGTGTGTGTGCGCGCGCGCGCGCGCGCGTGTGTGTGTGTGTGTGTGTGTGTGTGTTACCCCGACCATATTCTTTTTTGTTACTTAGTTGCCTTGCAGTCTCACAAACAGGCAAATAGAGCTACTGTAAGTCAAGACTCCCTCCACACAATGCCCATGTACTAATTTTTAAATAAAGTACACCATCTTACCTTCCAGCTGCACAAAGCAGCCAAAGTTCATGATGCTCGTCACTCTCCCGTCATATATCTTAGAGGCGATTGGTTGTGATGGCTTCTCGGGGCCCCACCGACCTCCTCCCCCTCCCCTCTCATCACCTGCACCATGTGCGTGTCTGTGCGGAGAGCGAGACTTGGAACGGGAGCGAGATGTGCGCCTTCTTTCTCTGTGCCTGTCGTCACGGTGACGATGATCGTCTTTTTCATCCTGGCGATCCCACCTCCTCCTCCTGGGACGCTCCCGAGACCTGGAACGGGATTTAGACCTGGAATTGGAATAAAATTAGAAAATCATTAAGAAAATAATTAATCTTTACAATAAGTAGAAAAGTATCAAAATCCTACAAATGAAGACAACAGCCCAACCCCCCCTCCCCCCTCCCCGGCTGAAAAATATTTTAATATGGCACCTATCCTATGGACAGAGACAACAAAGACCTCTTAGTACAATTGTAGATCTGTGGTCTGTTATCTCATCCCAGATGCTTGGGCCTACAGGGCTAAAAAAGAAATAAATAAAAAATAGCTGGAAGTGGTTTAGGCACACTTTTGCTGACGAATGTGCATATACAATCGTAATAAGTGGGTTGGTTTACTCAGGCATAGAGTTGTGATCATAACCAGAAATATTTTTGGGGGGAAATAGTCCCACTGGCAGTGCAGGGTTTACTCTTATCTTCATCAAACTTCCATATAACCAATCCAGGCTGACCCTCACTGAACTCTGTATATTTGAGCCCTTCAGGCCAAATCAAGTGGGAGTAGTTACCAGAGAAGCAAAAAAAACAACAAAACAAACAAAGCAACATACTAACAAACAAAGAAACAAACAAATAAATTGAGAATTATAGTAAGATTTACCTAAAATTACAAAATTAAACAGTGCTCATGGAATGGTCTGACACAAATACAGAAGTCCACACATGTATTATGTTTGCTGGACATGGCTAGAATCCAATGAGGTGTAATATTTCTGCATAAAAGGAGTTTGCTAAACCTGTGTCTCCTCCTGTGATCTTCCCGTCCACTTCTGTGTGGGGAATCTTCCTGTCTCTCCCCAGCAATGTCTGCCTTGGTCTTCACTGGAGGCTGCCGAGACATGAGCTGCTCCAACTAGAGCAGCAACAATATCACATGTGAACACATCACATACATTTACTTACATAATACATTACATACACACTTTAATCTGTTCTTTGTGGCTGTTGAAGGGCAATGTTTCTGCCCCAGATGGCAGCAAGGCTCATGTGCTCACTCTCCAAATATGAGACCAGCTCTACACACATCATGCACCAGCTCCACCACTTCACACTCACACACTCACCTCATTCATGGCCTCATTCACCACATGTGTGTCCTTACTCTCCTCCACTTCCTCCTTCACTTCCTGTAGGAGTGTTTGCACGTAATCGTGATTATCAGGAAGTGCTAGGCCTGGGAAACGTTTGACCCTCTCCTTCAGGTGTGGATCTAGTGGAGCAGAGATGGCGTCTTCAGAATCTTTGCCTTTCTTCCTTTTCTTCTTCTTCTTTTGTCCCGGAGGACGCATAGTGTGGATGATACGCAGAAGGTTAGCCACAAAGGAATCCTGTCACAGCATGTCACATAAAGTAAAACCAATAAGATATGATAGTAATGCAGTGTAACTCTAAGAGGGAAACTCACTACAATATGAGTGTAAAACAAACTCAAACTATGATGTGAGAGTAATGCAGTGCAACTCATACTTTGGCACACAACAACAAAAAAAGACATATCTTTGATCATAACACATTTTGCCTGGATCACTCCGATGGGAGATTTGAATAATTAAAATATGTCTAAAACTGGGAGGGAGCAGTGGTGGGGGGGGGGGGGGGGGGGGGTGCAACCTTTTCCTTAGCTGACAGATGAGTTCCATTTCTTTCTTGCTTCAACACATAATCTGAACATGGATTTTCATTCCTCAGAGAACTAGTGAAAAACCCAGCTACAGGGCAGTTTTTCAGCCCACCTTTGGTGGGTTGTAGTTACAAGAGTGTCTGCTTTGAAGACATATATTGTAAAATTATAAAAAAATAGTAGAAAAGTGAAAACAAAAGTAAAGAAGTGATTAAGTCAAAATAGTTTTTTTTTAGAAGTTCCATTTTTAGCATCACACACTAAGAGAAAAGAGGTGTGGCCAGATGGAATCCAACCCATGTTATTCACAGAGTTAAATTGTGTCTGCATGCAAAATTGTAGGCTTGCAGCTCCATTGTTTCTTTCTACAAAAGTACCATTTTTGGCTTTTTTTCTAATACAGAAACAGGTGTGACCAGATAGATATTCTTAAGATGTTCCCCTGGTGACACTTATTCTAACTATACATATATATGGGTCTGTGGGTCTAACTTCAGCCGCTCAAGTGTGAATCACGGTTGGACAGATTATTTGTACTTTATACAATAAATATTCTAAATGACTCAATTGAGTGAAAGTCCAGTTAAGGTTGGAAAATAAGGGAAGTCTCTCTGATGCCTAGCGGTCCAACTCAGAGAGTTAGATCATTGCTGCCATGACACCATGTCTTCCAAGATGGTGGATACATCGAACTGTATACAATTCATCCTCAAGAATTAAATATTAGTGCTTCCTCCAACATGATAATTATAGTGGGTGTGGTCTTAGTGGGTGTGTTTTGTGGGTGGATGGGCAAGCACTTCAAATAGCCATAAATTGCTATATACAGAACAAATACAAAGCAGTCATTTAAACTGCACTCACACATCAAACAAATCTTTGCTACTAAGTGCAGTACAGACTATTCCAATCTATGAAATGGACAAAATCACAGCCCAAGAAGAAGCCCC
Organism: Lycopodina hypogea; assembly: GCA_963969325.1. Classification (NCBI taxonomy): domain Eukaryota; kingdom Metazoa; phylum Porifera; class Demospongiae; order Poecilosclerida; family Cladorhizidae; genus Lycopodina; species Lycopodina hypogea. The sequence goes on from OZ017788.1 coordinate 10,895,648, forward strand.
TCTACCCAAGACAAAATGGAGGGTGTTCACAAGAATGCTTAGTATTACAATGAATATTGGATAAACAACATCTGATAACTAGTTAGGGATAGCATATTCAGAATTCAGATCAACTACAAAACGATGATGAATCCTCCCCCTTACAGTGAGTTCCACGCCATTTTTTGTCAAAGCTGCTTTGAATTTCCCCGTAGTACTGTGTTTTTCAGCCAGGGCAATCATGTACTCCGCCAAGACTTTGTCGTTGGTCCCAAGGTGGTTCTCCAACTCAGTGCATATTTTTGACACCAAAGAAAGCTCTTCCAGTTTATCCAAATCCATGATTGCCTGGCTAGCGCGATCCTTCCTTAGTGGGTAAAGGGTCTCGGAGGGGCCAATAATATTCGTAATGGTCGTCTAATTTGATTTGTGATACCTTTCAGCTGTATCAATAACCAATAACCGAGAGTTTCCAACGATGGACCCTTTACCTACACTCGCTGGCTGTATCCTTTACCTACTGCCAACTTCTCATTGACTTGAGCCCAAGGAATATTGTAATAATTTGCAACTACTCGACGGATTTCCAGATTTTAAGGACCATCAGACTGACTCATGATACTCCAAATATTCTTTTGGCATCATTACTGAAGAAATTGACAGTTCCACGGCAAACTTAGCTGTATGTCCCATAAGCAATTACACAACATTCCACCCTGGGTAAATAAACCAAATGGAATGTAGAGGCTAGTTTTGTAACTCATGGTAAACTCTCAATTAAAAAATGGGGGAAAATGAAGTGTTGCTCTCCCAGTTTCTTGCCAATTGCATCACTAATATGGATTCTATTCAGTCTTGGCTGGATTTGTAAAATTCTGCTATTCATGTCAATCTTCCTGGGGGAGTTAGCTTAGAGTTAAATTTATGAAGTTGTTCAGGAAGAGCCACAAAGCTATGCATTAACTATGCAGTTAGCACTTTGTTATAATGATAAAGATTTATTGTAGATGGAGGGTAACTTTAAAAGTTACTCAGCCATACATGAATCTCATAATAAATAAGTATTATTTCTGTGTATATTCATTATTAATTATTGTTTATTCTTATGATTTTGATTAATTTATAAAAATTGTGTAGATGAAAATGAAGATTATCAAACAAGCAAGGAACACAATATGCATACACACACATATCATATTGTTCTGATTGTGTTGAATAAGCATGTAATTGCAGCCTTGGACAGCTAACTTTTCTTGAAAAATATTGATATATATATATATATATATATATAGAATGCTATGCTAAAATTTCTAAAACTTCATTGTTCAGGAGAATATATCTAGCTACATGTGCTAGCTCACCCCAGGCTCCCTGAAATTTGTTCAAATTTCTGCTACTTGTTGATCCACCAGTGTAATTATTCCACTATAATTATTCAAGATAGCTATTTTAAGGTAATTATTATTCACTGGTGGAATAGTTGTCTTCATATTTCTTCCATTACTCTTCTTGATGGTAAGTCACCAAACTTTTTTTTTCTCCTTTCTGTTTGCCTATACAGACAGATGGATGAATGGACCAACATAGGAATACAAGCATGAAAGTAATGATGAGGTATTTTAAACCTGAGTCAATACATTTAGCTGGTTTTCTGTCATAAAATTCTTTATAAAGCGACTTGAACCCCAATGAAGAATCTACCAGCTCTCTTGAGGCTGAGGTTACTGGAAACAACAAGAGTTCCTTCATAATAATCATTTCTAACCTGTACTTACTCAGATTTAAAATATCTGATGATTACTTTTAGGCTTGTATTTCTATGTTTGTCTGTCTGTCCATCCAGCTGTCTGTGTTCATGGTAAAGGGTCCACAACAAACACCCAGTTTTTAAAATGGCTTATAGAAGGGGGGAAAAAAGAATTTCATGACTTACCACCAAGAAGGGTGATGGAAGAACTATGAAGACAACTATTCCACTAGGTGGAATAATTGCCATGGGATAATTACCTTAAAAATAATTGTGGTTGACTAATTACAGTGGTGGATCGGCAAAGTAGCACATCCACAAAGTAGCAGATCCACAAAGTAGCAGATCCACAAAGTAGCAGATCCACAAAGTAGCAGATCCACAAAGTAGCAGATCCACAAAGTAGCAGATCCACAAAGTAGCAGATCCACAAAGTAGCAGATCCACAAAGTAGCAGATCCACAAAGTAGCAGATCCACAAAGTAGTAGTGGGGTAGCTTTGAACAAGTTTCAGGGAGCCTGGGGTAAGATAACACCTTACTGAACAACGAAGTTTTCTAAAGTTAGCCTAGAGTTCTATATATAAATAGTTTTTCCATATCATCCACTGCAAGCAACCCTTGTCTAACAGTTCTCTCTCTCTCTCTCTCTGGCTTGGAACAGAAGGTTTCCTCCCCTTGAAAGTGCTATGATTTATGACCTCACTCCATCAGTTATTCTTCTTTTTTCAGCTACACAGGAAAAGTTTGTTGTTGAGTTTGTAGTGGTGATAGGAATTGCTGCTGGTGTGAAATTTCGTGACTATTTCTGTTCTTTCTAGGATTTCCTTGTCATTTTAATTTCAACTTAAAGATGGGGGGGGGAGCACTTGCCCATGGCTCCTCCCCTCTCTTTATACTTTCTGGTGGAAAAGTTGTCCCCCCCCCCCCCCCCCCCCACAGGTATTAAGGTTGGGAAAGGACCAGATTTGATCTTGATTCTGTTAGTGTGATGTGTCATGGAAACTAGATTAGCACATCACAAGAAACAATGATGTCATAGTCCTAATTAGATAATTAGATTACATGCTGTACACATGATTGGGAGTATTCCATATGGACTGGGTTAGGGCAGGAGTCTTCCCTCCACCAAGTAGATGGTCACTGTGAATATAGTCTGTGCAATATTGGGTTAGTGCAAGATGATTAACTCTAATAAACAGTTTACTGAACTATTGGTGTACAATTCCAGTTGCTGACTTAATTTTGCCATACCAGTGACCCAATCATATGAGAAACCAATTACCTAATGATATTGCATTGAAAATCTGTTTGAATATTTATATAATATAATTAATTTCAAGACTACAGTGATTAAAGACACAAAATGAAAATAAGTTATTTTTGGCTGAAGTAATGATAAAGGATATGAGATGTGAGTGGTGAGAGTTAGCAGTGAGGGGACAAGTGGTTCGACTGTGAGGGCATCATGTGAAGATCTCCATGAATACTGTTGGATCACCAAATCTGCACGGACAAAGTTAAGAAATAGACAATAAAGGGAGAGTTGGTAATGAAAGCACACACGCATCACACACCACACACCACATGCACGCACACACACACCACACATAACATGCACACACACCACATGCACGCACACACACAACACACACACACCACACACACAAACACACACACAAACCAATACTGTCTATGATGACTCTGGTTTAATCACTAGTACAAATTCTTTGATCAGGTCAGATCAATTCTGATCACCTGGTGTCACATGACATGTACAAAATACACCCAATACCTGTAAGTAGTAGCTACCTCTGTACTATTAGAATGCCCCGGAATACACTGACTGCAGGTATTGTATGTGTATGTACAGTATGTGTACTGTAGATATGGAGTGTGTATGTAAATACACTACTAGTATATAGTGCATGTACACATGTTCACTACAGGAGTATGTGAGATGATCCTTGACCCCAACTCTGGCCTGGCAATAGCAGATCACCCACTAGTCACCAAGTGCTGGAGTCACAACAGAACACTCAGCCATTCCTAGACACCCCAACCAACAGACAGTCAGCCTCTCCACCTACCTTAGTATGTCAGCTAGTGTGTGAGGTTAGATAGTTACCTTATGATAAATAGAAGTTTCAATTGTCATATCTCTCTTATGACGACTCCATAATGTACGAGAGATCCTCTTCACATTGTGTGAAATGGACTTCGGATATTTTGAAAGTAACTTCAGCCTTGCACAAGTAAGTTAAAAAAAAAAATTAAAATAAAGGAGGCTGAGAACAATTTCAAATATAAAAGTTTTTTTCTCCCTCTATTAAATAGTATTTTCTTGTTCTTGCATTTTTTAAACTTTGCTATTCCTCTATACCTGTTGGTTTTTTCTTCTTCTCTGATGTCTCCAACTAATACACACAGATACACACACAGATACACACACAGATACACATACAGATACACACACAGATACACACACAGATACACACACACATACACACACAGATACACACAACAGTTTAATCACACACACAGTGTTACAATGTTGTAAGAGTACAATGACAGACTAGCCCTCCTCCTCACACTGTAGTAGGGATGCATGTCAATGAATACATGTCCTTCCCTGTGAGATATGTGAACTACATGTTGTAGTTATCTCCTCACAGAGAGGGAGCCATGTTAATGATTGCTTCAAGAAGGGAACCATTGAACTAACAGCTAGGCTACCAGTGCTAAACATTCAATTTGAGAACTATGTCATTCCATGTGATATACATGAGTAATTATTATGAACTCCCAGCTTCTGTTTTGTTTGATAAAATAAAGTTGATTTTGATTCCCCTCAATTACCAATCAATAGCAATGTTCACTTTTTGAGAATTTTTCAACCTCCAATAAATGATTATTGCTATAAAAATGTTAAAACTGAACCAGATCACTCTGGTCACAAATTTTCTGTATGTTTGTATCCTTTGGAGAGTATTGCCATGCAACAAGAAATAATTAAAATGTCCAATATTTTAATGAGACTCAAGAGATAATCACACAAAAAAATGATAACTAACGAAATCAGGAAACTCTCTTGACTAGATAAGTGCACTTATAAAGGCACTTTGGGATAAGCACAAAAAATGGTATGACATTCCAATTGCAGGACACCATAATTACAAATAGGCATAATTAGTACAACAGGAAATTAATGAGTAATTAATAAATAAAAAAAACATTACATTTTCAGTGAAAGGTTTAGCAACCTGGCTATCTATACACTAGGAACTAATAACTAATCCCCGAAACAGCTGCTTAAAACCTGCAACGTGATACTGAAAGTAACTATTTCAGAGAGAGAGATAAGAAAAGTATTTATAGTTGGGATTATCTGCTGAAGAAGCTTTGAAACTGCTAGACATAATATAAAGCAACACCCATACATGACAAGGTTAAAACTTTCCATATAAGCAAACCTTTTATAGTACCTCATATATTAACATTCTTGCATAATATTATGATTCATGTTGATATCATTAGAGGAGCTGACATAACAGCTCCTCAGATGGGAACAAGCTGGAGGGCTACTCCAATAGTATATCAAAATTCTTTTAACTAAAGTATGAAAAGGTCTGCTATCGTCTACAGTGACAAGAGGGCACTAAGTGAGTACCTTGTGTGTGACAAATACTGCATCACTTCATAATGTTCGTATAAACTAGCACAGTCATATGGGGTCATGCCCTCCTCGCCTTCAATGTTGGGGTCTATGTTGAGGTGTTCTATGAAGTGCTTGACAATCTCTAACCTACCCTCCATAGCAGCTAGGTGAAGTGGTGTGTCACCGTCAACATGTCTCACAAGTGGATCACAGCCAGGCAAAGACATTAAGTATTTCACTAATTCTAAGTGACCAGTAGCGGAGGCAAGGTGTAATGGAGTATATTTGACTTCATCAGGCAACAGTGGGTCACAGTGACACTTTTTAACAAGATATTTCACCATATCAAAATGCCCTCCTTCAGTGGAGAGGTGAAGAAGACTTCTTCCCAAATATCCACTGATGTTGGGATCACATTTTAATACACCTACTATATGCTTGATAATCTCTAATCTACCCTTTTGAGAAGCATAGTGAAGTAGTATGTTACCATTAACATCTTTCACAAGTAGATCACAGCCAGGCAAGGATATTAAGTATATCACTATTTCCAAATGACCAGAATCAGAGGCATGGTGTAATGGAGTGTATTTTTTTTCATCAGGCAACAGTGGGTCACAGTGACACTTTTCAACAAGATATTTCACAATATCAAAATGCCCTTGATCACTGGAGAGGTGAAGAGAATTTCTGCTCAAATAACCACTAATTTGGGATCACATTCTAATACTTCTACAAAGTGCCTGACAATCTCTAGTCTACCCTGTAGAGCAGCATGATGAAGTGGTGTGTCACCATCAACATCTCTCACAAATGGATCACAGGAATGCAAGGACATTAAGTACTTCACTATTTCCAAGTGACCGCAAGCAGACACACAGTGCAATGGAGTATGTTTGCCTTCATCAGGCAACAGTTCACAGTGACATACTTCAACAAGATATTTCATAATATCAATATTCCCATGATCACAGGAGAGGTGAAGAGGATTTCTTCCCAAATAACCACTAACGTTGGGGTCACATTTTAAAACTTCTATGAAATGCCTGACAATCTCTAGTCTACCCTCTAGAGCAGCTAGGTGTAGTGGTGTGTTATTATTAACATCTCTCACAAGTGGATCACAGCCAGGCAATGAAATGAAGTACTTCACTATTTCCAAGTGACAACAAGCAGAGGCATGGTGCAATGGAGTGTATTTTTCTTCATCAAGAAACAGTGGGTCACAGTAACACTCTTTAACAAGATATTTCAAAATATTTAAATGCCCTGCCCTACTGGAGTAGTGAAGAGGAGTTCTTCCCAAATAAACCCTAATGTTGGGGTCACATTTTAAGACTTCTATGAAGTGCCTGATAATCGATAGTCTACCCTCTAAAGTAGCTAGGTGAATTGGTGTGTTACCATTAACATCTCCCACAAGTGGATTACAGCCAGACAAGGACATTAAGTATGTCACAATTTTCAAGTCACCAGAAGCAGAGGCATGGTGTAATGGAGTGTGTTTGTGTTCATCTGGCAACAGTGGGTCACAGTGACACTCTTCAACAAGATATTTCACAATATCAAAATGGCCTACCGCACTGGAGACGTGAAGAGGAGTTCTTCCCAAATAACCCCTAATGTTGGCGTCACATTTTAAGGCTTTTATGGAGTACTTGACTATCTCTAGTCTACCCCTTTGGCAAGCATAGTGAAGTGGTGTGTCACCATCAACATCTTTTACAAGTGGATCACAGCCAGGCATGGTCATTAAGTACTTCACCATTTCCAAGTGATCAGAAGAAAAGTCACGGTGTAATGGAGTAACTGCATGTATGCCTCTACTTAGAAGTTAAAGCTTCACATCCTCCATGAGGTATCGCACAATGTCAAGGTGACCATGCAAAGCAGCTAAGTGAAAAATTGTATAGTCAGTCTTGTTAGGAAGTGTTGGGTCATAGTTCAAATCGTCTAGAAAATACTTAACCACTGCCACATGCCCCCCTATAGCTGCATTGTGCAGTGAGTTGTTGCCATCTTCATTTCTCTCCAGAGGATCATATTCTTCATTTTTTATGGTGTCCATAATTCCCAGCAAATCCCCTCCTCTTGCCATGTCATGCACCACAGCATGGACTACACTCTCTGTTAGCTGGCTTACTTCATCACATATATCTGAAGGTACTTTTGGTTGACCAGAATGGCTAGCCTGTCAAGATATGGTAGAAATTATCACAACCTCATTCAATACAGGAATAAAGCACACAGAAACTCAAGCTTACTTCATGGTCAGATGTCTCTGTGCCAGGAACAGTAGAAAGTGTCTCAGCTCTGTTTTCTGTGCTTAGAGATAGAGTGTTGGGACCTGGTGAGAATAAACATGCACATCATCATATTAATTACATGCTATATTGCCATATGCTTACATACCAGCATTGTAATAATTAATGTATGTATACACACACCTTGTCCATGGTTGACTTCCTGAGAGTAGTCTCCACAAGATATCCTCAACACTCTTGCCTCATTGTAACTAAGATCACTGACTTGTTCCAATAACAACGGAAATACTTCATCTTCTAGAGCAAGTGGAAGATGAAATATTACTCAGATGCAGCTTGACTCAACTCCTTCCAATGGACATAAATGCACCTCAACATCTAAGATTTCACACAGGTCTTCTTGCAATGCCTCAAGATGCTCCATTTTGCAACCTTTGTAGGCATCGTCAAGTTTTACGTAAACATTAGCATGGTCAACATCTCTCATGTCAACACCTGAGGGACAGTGGGTCACAAGGTACTCGGCGTATTTGGCAAGACACAAAGGCAGATTCCAGGAGTTTGAAATTGAAAAAGGAATAGTAACATCTGAAGATGTTTATGTACTCTGCAACTGTGCATTTTTCTTTGAATGTTGTTTGTTTGTGATCATCCTCTTCATATATGGGAGAATGCTTCTTAAAGCTATCAACTAACCAAGTCAATGAATCAAGGTTTGTGTTAGAGTCTGACAGATAACTGAAAAAATTTGCCAGCAAAAAGGTGAATTTATCTATCATTTTATTGGACTCCCTCTTGAGTTGTCTCATTAGTTTCTTGTAATTCGGGTCTTGTTGAAGTGCAGGAAAAGTAAGATTGTGAGAGATTGCTGCTGCACTTCTGTCAGGGTGATGGCCTGCACAGAATATACAAAGAGTAAATGATATGTTAGAACTATGAAAAGTTGATAATAATGTGCTAAACGAACAATGAGCCAAGTAATAAAGTGATCAATTGAAGAGGCATTAGTACACTATCTTGCAAAAGTCCATATTTCTGCCACATCTCTTGTGCTAGAAGACACTCATCGATATGGTCTAAGGTACTGCAAGTGGACTTTATGCAACTACCTTCAGGGTAGTTGGAGAGAACGAAATTCAGAAATTCTGGGAATACTCAAGTGCAGTCCCTTGGGTGGTTGCACTCCCATTCCTGTAGCTTTGCTGTTAGTATATTTAGATGCACTCCAAAGCTGTAGTACTTGGACTTGACACTCTCAAGATCACTCAGTAACTCTCTCAATTCTGCAACCAATATTATTAAAAACAGAGTAAAGAGAAAACATCAATGTCTAATGTTTTATGCCATTACTGAAATAAGAAAAAAAAAAACAAATCACCCTATGGGTGGTTTTTCGTCCCACCTTTGATGGGCTGTAGTCACAAAACTATCTACTTTGAAGACATATGTTGTGAACCTTTAAAAAAGGTGGTGAACATTTGTTAGGTCAAAGTGTTTTTTTTTTTTAAGTACCACTTTTGTCATATCTATCTATCTATCTATCTATCTATCTATCTATCTATCTATCTATCTATCTATCCATCTATCTATTATTTACCAACCGACTGACCGACCAACTCATCCACCCACCCACCCATCCATCCATCCATCCACCCATCTATCTATCTATCTATCTATCTATCTATCTATCTATCTATCTATCTATCTATACATATACAGGGTAGACACTATTAGTGAGTAGTCCCTGACAGTTTCGAAGATATTAATCAAAGAGAGAAAATATTAAAAAAATTTAGGGGGAAAAGGAGAAAAAAAAATAAGCCTCAGCCGTCATCTTTATAGTTTGCATTTTTTTTCTTGGTTAGTTTAGTTGTTTGACAATTACTGGAGGAATAGTGTGCACACGGTTTGCACACCTTTATTATTTCATACTGGAAAGTGCAGATGGCTATAGAGTATTTCAACTTCACATGTGGATGGACTTAATTTTCTTCGATCATTTTAAAATTCTATATCTCCCATTATAAAAATGGTGTTTGGTACATTCTGTACCCTTTACTTATTTCACACACAAAATTATAAAAAAAAAGTTTTGGTTGACTGATAACTTTTATAGTTTCATTCTTTCTAAGACCATCTGCAGGGACAGCATGATGTAGGAACAGAACACAAATCAAATGGATATCATAGGCCCTGTAGTTATGTTTAGGCATGCAGGCAGGGATTTAGTACAATTTATGATATAAAATATAATAGGGGCTAGATTTGCATTTAATTTAATTTATTTACTTATTTCATAAAAGTATATCATATTATATTATATTATTTTAAAATGTGGTTTTGGCATCTTATATCATTTACATTTCCTCACAGATGTTCACTTTCATCGGCTGGTTAAAGCATCTTCTGTGTCCCTGAACAGTCCCTTATCTGTGCAAGACCAAGTGACTGATTGGATATGTGTAACACTCTAGTCTCTAGCTATGGCTGACTCATGTTGGTTTAGGTTCCAATTGGTAAAGAGATTACCTGTCCATGCCACCCACTGCCAGTGATATCCCATAACTGTTGAATTTGGAAGCTCAATTGTGGTTTGAGTAGGCTTCATTCCTTCATAAGGTAAGGATCATTGATTCAGCATGCCCACTTTTTTAAGCAAAAACAAAGCAAACTAGAAGCCATAGAAGGATAGAATTCCACATGCTGCATCATACTTCATACAAACACACACATCACTACAATTATAAGTGTACAGATTGGAACATAATTACAATTAATGGGCCTAAATGTGATTGATTCCAATTGCAAGTAGTAGCCATCCCAGGATGGAATCCCACAATATGCAATTGTATGAGATCATGTGCTTCACAGTTTTGCTGACCTCATTTAGGTTAATAAGAATGACTAAGTGTGTTTACATAGTGTGGTGTGTAGGGTAAGTGTAGCACTCAAACAATTATGGTAGCTTTTTAGGAAATATTAATTCAATTACAATTACTGTTATTTGCACTTCAATTATGTATTTGTAATTGAAATTAGAGAGTGAACAGTCAGACGGAACCATACACAAGGAGCACAGTGACATACATACACTTTTTCTGCTTGAGATAATAGGTAGTCATATTGGTTCATACCTGGCTTGTAAGATCCTGGGTTGGTTTCAATGTCTCCAGCCAACAGGAGCAGGAGAGCCACAGTGATCATGCTGCCTCCATTGTTAAACATGGAGGGATCATAAACATGGAGTACCACAGGCCCTGCACACAATTACATCACACACAGGTAAAGGTTTTTCACTATTGCTCTAAATTTAATATTTTTCTAGTTGCATAGCTG
>OZ017788.1:10906830-10930146 GCA_963969325.1 Lycopodina hypogea
TGCACGGACTGATTCCCTTGCTTCATATGAACATACCAAATATATATAAATATATTTTTATGGAAGTTTATGAAGTTAAGTTGTTTTGTGTGTAAGTTCCAGTGTTTATTTATTTTTCTTTGTATATTGAAATTAATTTTTTTTTTTTATTTAACTTTTGATATGTTCCCTGGTGTTTCCTAGTTTATAAGCTCACCAGGTCCTCCCAGCAGGCACTGACTAGGCCTGCACATTAGTCCCACCTCCTGGAAACTAACCTAAAGATTAATAAATAATAATTTAGGAAATCCCTGCAATGATAATATATATATATATATATATATATATATATATATATATATATATATATATATATATATTTTTTTTTTTTTTTTAATTTAAAAAAAATTTTTTTTTATTTATTTATTTTTTTAATGAAATACTAAAGGAAAATTATTACAATAAAAGTTGTTAATGCACTATTCAGATGTATTGAGTTTTATTCAAATCATTAAGATCAATTTTTGGAATTTGTTATTATTTTTTATGCTGGGCCTGAAAAATAGTAATAAAAAATAATATAAAATTACAATGCTATGCAGGGAAAGTGCTTCACTACCAAATCATACAACAATATAATGTTGAATGGCCCCTAAAATATTCACTTCATAAAATATAGAAGTCCTAATCACCCTCAAAAATTGTTGAGCATTGGAAAGTCTGTGCATAGTAGCACTAGTTTATATACTCAGCACTTCTTATTAAGATAACCATTATATGGTGTAGGAAGATGATTTTTGCCAAGTGGGCCCTAATCTTGCCTAGCCTGACCCATTACCAGATGAATACAAATGGTCAACAATGTTCCAATAAACAAGGTGTGATCTGATCACCTGAAGCTTCCCCAAGTGCTCCTGTATCCTCTCACAAGTAAACATAAAAAAAGGAAAAAAAAGAAAAAAAAAAAGAAATTATACACTACCTATTTCTTGCATAAAATGAAATGAAAACTCTAGTTCAGGACTGCATTACACCAGCTATATTACTTGTAAATTCATAGTAATAGTGGGATAAAAATCATTCAGAGATAGACTGCCATGGTGGTGGGCAGTTACATACCTCGATGAACATGATATCAGCTGCTTAAGTAATTGATCATAATAAAGTTATGTTGATTCAAATTTTATATGCACAGATTTGTTAGAAAAAATTCGTATTTCTCTTCATAGAAAGTATAAACGAACAAGTGAAATAGAGGGAGGAAGTTGGAGTACTAGTACAGCCATAACTCTATCCTGTGGGTGTGGCTAATACTAAACCACACACATTGCCACTCCTAATCATAGTTAATAATGCTCACTGGGATATTTGGACTCCATATGCCCAATTTCAGCCTGATTTATCAATAAATGAGTGTAGGTGTGGCTATGACAAAACTACACCCATTACCATGCCCACATGCATTCAATAAATAATGCTCACCTGGGTTCTTGGAGATTACATGCCGAATTTCAGCCATTTTAGTCCCAGTGTTTGGCCATGATGACTACACACACATGCTCATGAACCAAAATATATATTAAAGTGTGTTCGCAAATCTAACTCCTTCATTCCAAGCATTATTCAGAATATCTTTTTTGGCACTTTTTTCACTTTATACGCCAATGGAAAGAGGTGTAGTCATGAGGGGGATTCCTTGCATGCCACTCCAAACGTCAAGTTGTTTATGCATGCCATATATCAAGTCATGTTCCTCCAAGGATTTGTCTGGTCGAAGTACTATTTTAGGCTTCTTTTAGCCTGACATTAAAACAGTAAGGGGTGTGGTCTTATACATGCATTTAAAATGTTCCACAGATTATATCAATTCCAAATATATGGGGTTCATGGGTCTAACTCCCTACGTTTTTTTGTTGTTGCTGAAATACCATATTTGGCATTTTTTGCCTTACACAGGGAAAAGAAGAGGTGTGGCCAAGTGGAACTCATCCCAGGTTAATCCCAAATTGAAGTTACATATGCATACCATGTTTTAGATCTATTGGTCCTAGATTTTTTCTGGTGAAAATACCATTTTTGGCTTTTTCTCATTACCGTGGTAACCATTTTCCTAAATTTTTAGCTTATGTTTTAAGTTGGGTCAAAACCTATCATCTGCCAAGTTTCAGGTACATCCATCCTCAGGTTTGGCCAGAATGATAGTACAGACAGACAGACAGACAGACAGACAGACAGACAGACAGACAGACAGACAGACAGACAGACAGACAGACAGACAGACAGACAGACAGACAGACAGACAGACAGACAGACAGACAGACAGACAGACAGACAGACAGACAGACAGACAGACAGACAGACAGACAGACAGACATCTCCTTATATATATATATATATATATCAACCACTTTCTATTTGTACCAACTTCTTGAATTCTCTGTTCCTCCACCAGGGTTCACTTTCGTTATTTTAATTTACTTCATTATCTACCCCAGCTCCCAATGATTATGTTGCTAATTTTCATTAAAATGGGAACAGCCATTGGAAGCCTTAGTCAGCATAAAAGCGTGATTCCAGCTTTATATGTATACAGATAGTGTCTTATTCATATATATGATTCTTTTAGCAATTTTTAAACTTTTAGAGAGGTTGGATGCTCCTCCTGAAGTTACCTTTTTTTTTTCTGCACCAAGGAACCAATATATTAATAGATCTATATTTGTGCATATATAAATAAAAGTTACCAGAGGCCCATTTGCTGTTTCGCTTGCAGTGATCAAAACACTTTGTCCAACAAACACTATCCTAGATATCATAGAAAAGATAATAAGAAGAGCTTCAATTTAATTCTTCTGCTTGGCAGTGATTGAAATTGTTGGATAAATGACTTCCACAACAGTGCTTCCTCAGCAATTTTCAATGTCTTCAGTTTGCCCTATTTCAGTTATTGATTTTCTAGTGTCTCCAGCCCTGGACACTGCTCATGATGGTATAGGGTTTTTCTTAAATTTTGTTGTTTTTTTCTAAATATTTTCAAATTCTTGGTCTAATTGGTATGTAGGAAGGGACATTTTCTTCAATATTATCCCCATGCATTCATTCATGGGAGAGATCACTGTCCATACTGCTTCCTATCCCCATTTCCCATGCCCTGCTTCTTTCTTTCTTTTTTTATTTTATTTTTATTTATTATTATTTTTTTCTTAGTAGTTGCATAATACATAAAGGCCCATTTGCAGCTTTTCATGCTATGTTCAAGACACGTTATCCAATAAATATTATCCTAGACATTATTGAAAAGGGCATTGGAAGAGTTTCAAGTTAATTTTTCTGCTTGGCAGTCATTGCATTTGTGGGATAAATGACTTCCACAACAGTGCTTCCCCAGCTATTGTGAATGTATCCAATTTGCTTTGTTTCAGTTTTGATTTATACTCTATCCAGCCCTAGACACACTGCTCATGATGGTGTAGGGTTTTTTGTTGTTGTTTTTCCCTAAATATTTTCAAATACTTGGTCCAATTTGTGTGTAGCAAAGGACATTTTCTTCAATAATACCCCATGCATTCATTAATGGGAGAGGTAATTGCTCCCCACCCCACTTCTCCACTTACCATGCCACCATGCCATGGTTGTTTGTTGTTCTTTTAGTAGTTGCATAGCTGGAGGGCCATTTGCAGCTTTGCTTGAAATGATCAAGGCATTTTGTCTAACATTATCCTAGACATTGAAAAGGGCATTAAAAGAATTTCAAGTTAATTCTTCTACTTGGCAGTGATCAAATTTTTGGATAAATGACCTCCACAATTCTTCCTCAGCTGTTGTGAATGTCCCCAGTTTTCTTATTTCAGTAATTGATTTTCTAATGTCTCCAGCTATAGATACAGCTCATGATGGCATAGCTGGGTTTTTTTCTTCCTAACAGTTTTAAATTCCTGGTCTAATTTTGTAGGAATGGATATTGTAGTATCTTATGTGATATCTTAATACTGGCTTTATTGATAGCCAGTTAATAAATGCACATGCTTAATACTCACTTATAAAAATTAACAGAACCTTTCATTGCAAGACGACAACAACAAGTATTGCAGATGGATGAAGTGCAAGAACACGTGGAAGAACAAAGACAAAGACAATTGCAATGTTTTATATACATGCAATATATTGGTAATGAATGCATAATCAATGATGTCATTAAGCATCATCCTTGAGTGGTATAATCATTATACTGGAGTGGTATAGTTTACCACACTCTCCCTCATTAAGGATTGTATTAAGGGAATGAGAATGACAATGATCATGCTTTGAACTGCACAGGTTTCTGCCGGGTACGGGTAGAACGTCTTGGAGGCGTTAGAGTACGAGCAGGTGGAGGATCAAGTGGAGGAATTGGTTGACTCTGAGTCAGATCCAGGCTTGATGGGAGATCTGGAAGTGCAAGTGGATTTACTGGTTGAACGGAAACTGGAGTTGGAGGCAGGACGGCAGGTGAAGCAGGAACATCGGTTAGACATCGCTGAATCACATTATCAACATGTCTTCGAACTGTACTGCCATCAAGAAGCTCAATGCAATAAGAGAGAGGTCCAGTAACTTCAACAATCTTCCCTGGAATCCATTTTTGTGGTGAGGCTGTAAAATCCTCTACATACACAAGATCTCCAATAGAAAATGTATGCACTGGTTTTGTTGAATCATGTTCCTCCTTTTGTTTCAGTTGCTTACTCTCAACTTTCTGTGAAACTGCAGGAAAAAGCAAATCCAGGCGAGAGCGAAGTCGTCGTCCCATGAGGAGTTCAGCAGGTGCAATCCCCGTCGTAGTGTGAGGGGTTTTCCGGTACTGGAAGAGAAACTTAGAAAGTTTTTCCTGAATTGAACTGCCTTGGATGCGTTTCAGAGCTTGCTTGAAAGTCTGGACAGCTCATTCTGCGAGTCCGTTCGTAGACGGATGATATGGAGCAGATGTGATGTGGAGAACTCCATTCTGAGTCATGAAAGTTTTAAACTCTTGACTAGTAAATGTAGGACCATTATCAGAAACAATTTTCTGTGGTATACCATGTGTAGCAAATGTCATTCTAAGCTGTTCAATCGTGCTATGGGCTTTAATAGAATGCATGAGTCTCACATCCATCCATTTAGAAAGGGCATCCACCAGTACAAGAAACATGTGTCCCAAATAAGGACCTGCAAAATCAATGTGGAGGCGACTCCACGGACTTGCCGGCCACTCCCATGGGTGGAGCGGAGCAGTAGATGGTGAGGGTCGAGACTCTTGACACTCAGTACAAGTTTTCACAAGGGTTTCAATATCAGTGTCCATGTTAGGCCACCAAATGTAACTGCGTGCTAGTGCTTTCATTTTTGTAACCCCTGGGTGAGCTTGGTGTAATTCCTTAAGTAGGGGCTGCCTACCAGGCGGTGGAATCACTACACGAGTACCCCATAAGATACAACCATCCAACACACTTAGTTCACCCTTCCTAGAGAAGTAAGGCTTGCATGGAACTTCTGTGACGTTGTTTGGCCAACCAAGCTGAACAAATCTCCGCACCTTGGAGAGGAGAGGATCCTTTGTGGTCCAGTCCTTAATATGCAATGCTGAAACACAAGTGGAGGACATGTGTTGTACAAGGTTAACCAATTCTGTGCATGTATCATCAGTGGCTGTGGTGACTGGGCGTGGGAGCCTGCTTAATGCATCTGCATTGCACAGTGTTTTGCCTTTCTTGTAACAGATAGTATAATTATAAGCAGAGAGTGTAATTGCCCATCTCTGTATGCGAGAAGATGCCATTTGGGGAATTCCTTTGGCTTCATTAAACAGGAAGGATAATGGACGGTGGTCAGACTCGATAATAAAATGTCTACCATACAGGAAATTGTGAAATTTCTTAATCCCTGAGACAATAGCTAGACCTTCTTTTTCCAGCTGTGAATATCTTTTCTCAGCAGGGTTCAGAGTTCGAGAAGTGTATGCAATGGGTTTTTCTCGTCCATCTTCAAATATATGAGACAAAACAGCACCAATGCCATACTGTGAAGCATCACATGCCAGGATTAAAGGCTTTGAACTATCGAAATGTACAAGAACTGCATCTGAATGAAGAGCTTGTTTTGCTAACTGAAAAGCAGCCTCCTCCTTGGTGTGCCATGACCACCTCTTCTTCTTTGCCAACAGTGCATATAAGGGTGTTAGCTTTGTGGACATGTTAGGTAGGAATTTACTGTAGTAGGTAATCATTCCAAGAAAAGAACGAAGCTCAGTAATGTTAGTAGGAGCTGGTGCCTCCTTAATGGCTCTAATTTTTTCCTCTGTAGGATGTCTATCAGCTTCATCAATGACATGTCCCAAATACTCTAATCTGGGTTGTAAAAAGAGCATTTAAAGCGATTAAATCTTAGGCCTGCCTGTTCAATTTGTTCCAGCACAGCAGCAAGGTTATGTAAATGGTTCTCATGTGTGGATCCTGTAACTAGGATGTCGTCAAGGTAAACGGACACACCATTCAAGCCCCTTAAGAGGGTCTCCATGCTGCGCTGAAATATTGCTGGTGTACTAGACACACCAAATGGTAACCTGTTGTACTTGAACAATCCCTTGTGGGTATTAATTGTCAATAATTCAGAGGATTCATGATCAAGGGGCAACTGTAGATAAGCTTGGGATAAATCAAGTTTGGTAAAGTATTTACCTCCAGCAAGGTCTGTCATTAACTCATCCACTAGTGGAAGTGGATAGGACTCTGTGAGAGTAGCCCTATTAGCAGTGACCTTGTAGTCCCCACATATACGTACAGTACCATTCTTCTTAACCACAGGAACTATGGGCGCAGCCCATTTTGAAAATTTCACAGGAGAAATAATACCAAGGCTTTCTAGCCTCTGGAGCTCAGTTTCCACCGTATCTCTTAGTGTGAATGGAACACTGCGTGGCTTGAAAAACTTAGGCTTGGCAGTAGAATCAATTAGTAATCTGACCTTCATGTCTTTCATGCAACCCAATTCGTCAATTAACAATGTTTATTAAGCACTGTCTGGAGTAAACAATCATTCTTCAAAAGATTCACTTCCCCCAAATTAACCTCAAGCAGAGATAGCCAATCTCTACCCATCAAATTAGGTCCATCCCCTTCAACCACATGAACACACACATCAACTAATTTTCCCATGTATTCTGCTTGCACTGGTAGCCTACCAAGAACACGGATTGGCTGACCTGTATATGTCCTTAGCTGAATAGAGGAGTTTTGTAGAGGAGCGACCACCTTGTGCTGTTGAAGCATCTGATAAGTCGGAAGGTTGATCAGGGAACCGGATGCACCAGTGTCCAATAACATCTCAACTTGAACAGTATTCAAGGCCACTTCACATGCAGTGGATCCCTTGCTTGATCCCTGACAATGCAGAGACTGTGCGTATGGTCAGCACACTGGTCTTCAGTCATATCCTGTAGCACAAAATTAGTTTCCTTGCCAACTTTAGATTCTTGCTGGGCTTTCCTGCACACTCTAGCAATATGACCTTTTTTCTTGCAGAATTTGCACTCAGAGTTGATAAACTTGCAGGCAGGAGCTTAATGTGGACCTCCACACCTGTAGCAGGTTGGGTTTCCTCTCTTGGTGGGAATCTTGCCTTTAGAATGTTTAAATGTTCTGGAGTAATTGACTCCTGGCCAAGGCTACAATGGAGCACTGCTATTTTTGCTGCCCTTGAGGTCGAGGGTATCTCTCTCGGATGCCTCAATCGCTTGAGCTAGCGTGTAAGCTTTCTCATAGGTTAGATCAGTTTCAGCCAGAAGCTTACGCTGTATGGTGTCATGATTCACACCACACACTAGACGGTCACGTAGCATCTCATGGAGCTTGTCTCCGTAATTACAATACTCTGAGAGCTCACGCAAAGCAGCTACGTAGGTAGCTATCAACTCTCCTGAGGCTCGGACTCTGGTATTAAATTTATACCTTTGAACAATCTCCGAGGGAATCGGCTGGTAATATCCCGCTACCAGCTTCGTGATTTCGGAGTAAGGCGTAGTTGCCAGTTGTCCTACTTCAACTAGGCTTCGTATGAGCTTGTAAGTGGAAGAGCCACAAGCTGAGAGTAGAATGGAACGCTTCTTGACTTCGTCAGCGACGTCATTCGCTATGAAATAATGATTCAACCTTTCAACGTAAGTCGTCCAGGTTTCTTTGCTCTGTTGATACTGGGAGACTGTCCCGTGAGTAGCCATTTACAACTCGTCGCCAATGTAGTATCTTATGTGATATCTTAATACTGGCTTTATTGATAGCCAGTTAATAAATGCACACGCTTAATACTCACTTATAAAAGTTAACAGAACCTTTCATTGCAAGACACAACAAGTATTGCAGACGGATGAAGTGCAAGAACACGTGGAAGAACAAAGACAAAGACAATTGCAATGTTTTATATACATACAATATACTGGTAATGAATGCATAATCAATGACGTCATTAAGCATCATCCTTGAGTGGCATAATCATTATACTGGAGTGGTATAGTTTACCACAGATATTTCCCTCACTGATACTCCCATGCATTTATCATGGGAGAGGATACTGTCTACACTGCTCTCCCCTACCCTCTTCCCATGCCTTGGTTGTTAATGTTCCTTGTGGTTTTTGTTGTTTTTTTGTTGTTGTTTTTATAGTAGTGGCATGGCTGGAGGAGAAATGAAGCTAAAATTTTCTTGTGTGGCATCCAGTGCTCTATGACTTAATTTTGAACAGCCATAAATGGGTGTAGTTGAACATCCTTGACATTGCTGCTTTTAAATTATTTTCATTATATTTTTAAAAAAATTAATTTTATTTAAGTTGGTGTGGTTATACATCCCAAACATTGTTACTTTCAACATTTTTCATTCTCTTTTCTCTATTTATTTATTATTATATTTTTATGAATATTATAACCTGTTTATACTTTATTTATTGGTTATGATTTCATGTTATTCTAGTCTACATTCTATGAATTGATGGGGGACTATATTTTGGAACAATTTTTTTCTTCCATTTTTGAAATATAGCTCTCTTATTTTTTCAAATTTTCAGTGTATTCTGCTAGCTTTATAATTTTTCATTAATTTGCACATGCCTATAACCCAGATTTGTGGCTGCTGCAGCTGTTTTCTGCCCCCCCCCCCCCCCCCCCCCCCCCCCCTTTTTTAGTGTGAAGAATTGTACTCTTGGTCAAGTGTGGTAGGGTAGAGAGAAAAAGAGAGGAGAGAGTGGGGGTTGGAGAAAGGGTGAGAGAGAGAGAGCACTGCAGCAGCTGCATTTCTGAAGCTGAGCAGTCTAGTTTAGAAATACATATTATTTAACCCTAAAATACTCTGCAGGTCTTTTATTGTTTAGCTTTACTGCTGGTTAAAAGGTACAAAGCCATTGATAAGGTTTAGTTGAAGCTTCAGCTAGCTAAAACGTTTTCATTCTCAGCTGCATTGGCAAAGTAAATTTAATTTTTTTTAATTAAATTTTTTGGCATTTTTATCAGCCATTTAAAAAAAGCAGATATGCTGATGTCCTTTTACCTGCTCCGTGAACACTTTTAGTTGGACATTTTAAAGAAATTTGAAGGCCTTCTGCACCCCTAGAACCATGTAGGGAGCAGAATAAAGTTTAATTGATGTCTTAGGACCCACAGTTCAAAAGTTTTTCTTGACAGTTATGCAGGCAAGCAGGCAAGCAGGCATGGAGTTAGCGAAAATAATATATAAGACCTGAGGCCCATTTGCAGCTTCTGCTTGCAATGATCAAAACACTTTTTCCAACAAACATTATCCTAGACATTACTGAATAGGGCATTGGAAGAGTTTCAAGTTAATTCTTCTGGTTGGCAGTGACTGCATTTGTTGAATAAATGATTTTCACAACAGTGCTTCCTCAGCTATTATGAATGTCTCCCATTTGCTTTGTTTCAGTTTTGAATTTCTGTAGTATCCAGCCCTAGACACTGCTCATGATAGTGTTGGTAGTTTTTTTTTTTGTTGTTTTTTTCCAAATATTTTAAAATTTCTGGTCTAATTTGTGTGTAGGAAGAGACATTTTCTTCAATGCATTCATTAATGGGAGAGGTAACTGCTCCCCATCCCACTTTTCCACTTCCCATGCCCTGGTTGTTTGTTGTTGTTTTTGTTTTTAGTAGTTGCATATCTGGAGGCCCATTTTCAGCTTCTATTGCAATGATCAAGGCACTTGGTCCAACAAACTTTATCCTAGACATTATCAAAAAGGGCATTAAAAGAGTTTCAAGTTAATTCTTCTGCTTGGCAGTGATCAATTTTTTTTTTTTTTTTTTTTTTTTGGATAAATGACTTCCACAACAGTGCTTCCTCAGAAATTGTGAATGTCTCCAGTTTTCTTAGTTTCAGTCATTGATTTTCTAATGTCTCCAGCCCTAGACACTGCTCATGATGGTGCAGATTTTTCTTTTTCAAAATGTTTTCAAATTCCTGGTCTAATTGTGTAGGAATGGACTTTTTCTGCAGTGGTACTCCCATGCATTCATTCATGGGAGGGGTCACTGTCCACACTGCTCCCCCCCCCCTCCCTCTTCCCACCTTAGTTGTTGTTCC
Organism: Lycopodina hypogea; assembly: GCA_963969325.1. Taxonomy (NCBI): domain Eukaryota; kingdom Metazoa; phylum Porifera; class Demospongiae; order Poecilosclerida; family Cladorhizidae; genus Lycopodina; species Lycopodina hypogea. Next base: position 10,917,408 of record OZ017788.1, read on the forward strand.
TTGTATTTATTATTTTTTTTTTGGTTTTTTTTTGTTTTTTTTTTAATAGTGGCATGGCTGGAAGTGATTTGAGGCTAAAATTCTGAACAGCCAGAAATGGGTGTACTTGAACACCCTCAACATTATTGCCCTTAAATTATTTTCATTTATTTTTTTAAAATTTATTTTATTTGAGTAGGTGTGGTTATACATCCTCAACACTGTTATTTTCACCATTTTTCATTCTATTTATTTATTAAAATATTTTTATAAATATTATAACTTGTTCATAATTTATTTATTAGTTGTTAAGACATTTTGGACTTTTTTTTATTCCATTTTTGAAATAGAACTTTCTTCTTTTTACAAATTTTTAAGTATATTCTGCCCACTTTATAATTTTTCATATGCCCACAACTCAGATGAACATTCAAACCATGCAGACAAATGTAATACAAACAGTGTCACCAACCTTTTCCAATTCTATTCACCCAACCAGAGAATCTTGTTCCCCCCCCCCCCCCCCCCCCCCCCAAACATTTGGAAGCAACAGGAGGCCACATGGAGAGAGGAGGTAGAATAGGGTGGGTGGCAAACAAACAACTTTTAAGCTACTTGTTATTTAATATATTTACACATAATTTCAACCAACTAACTTAGTCAACCTCGGCTGGTAAAAAGTCACTTACTCTAGCAGGATTTCTCCCATGAGTTCTGGAAAATTTCACTGAAAGTTGAAATTTTGGAAGACAATTTTGGCTAAAGAAGGTTCAAAACACTGGTGAAATAATAAGTTGGTGTGCATCTTCACCAGCTGAAGCTTTAACTAAAGCTAAAATTGGCTTAGGATAATAAAATTGGGGAGGATAATAATTATTACTGCTATCATGGTGGAATCAATTGCAGAAATCTGGATTTGGTAAATGTATTTCAGTTTGAATTAGTAAATAAAAGTTGGAGAAAGGGGGCCCTCATGGGAGACCTGTCCAACTGTTAGTTTAGAAAGCCTGACCCTTTACCAAATGCATGCTAAAAATAACATACCCTTTGGTAAAGGGTCTGATTTTCGAGACTATATGCAACTAAACTGAAAGAATCTCCAGTACAAATACTGTCACTCATATCCTTTCCCTATCCTAGAATTAAAAATGACTTTCACTTTTAAATATTGAGATGGGAATCGGTTAGAAGGTTCATTCTAACAAGTCTGGCAATATCCAGCCAAAACCCCATCTCTTATGATTTAATGTTTTTTACATGATAATGACTGAAAATGTTGACTTCCAAATTTACTGGATTTCCATTGGAAAAAAAAGAAAAGAGAGAGAGGAAAAAAAAAGGAAGGAAAGAAAAGAGAGAGAAAAAAAAAGAACCCCCCCCCCCCAAACATAGAGCAGAACTATTTAGCAGTCCTTTGTATTATATAGACACCACTGTTTAGGTGATAAATTTATATATTAATGGCATTGAGGAAGATTAATGGTATAATTTTTGGTGTGAAATAGAAGGTTTAAGTATCAATAATAATGTTGGAAAAATAGTTAGACTTTCAGGAAAAATAGGCAGGTCTTCAGGAAAAAATAAATAAATGATTTCTTAGATTAGAGGTTAGAGTACTGGGTGCTTCACAGTAACAGATTACCACACTGATTCACTTACTAAAATTGTGGCACACTGACTTAACCTGAGTCACAACTAGAGATAATTGAAAATGTTTAAAAATTTTGAATTTTATGTTATCTTAAATAAATGCTGTAAAAATTGTTTGTCATATAGGTATATGGAGAAGGAAAATGGGTAGAACGAAAAGTAACATAGGTGAATATTAGAAGAATGAAGAAAAATAGGAAAAAAAATCAAGCTTACTCCATGAAGGCCTAGCATAATCCCAAATTTGATTACAGTGTTCACATATGGCCTAAGATATTCTATTACAGTTACCCCGTGGACATGAGAGAAAGTGTGTGATCTCTGGGGCTTATAGATGCAGAGACAATTATGCACACATGGATGCATAGATGTTTCCATTTAATCATAGAATAACTGCATTTTTATCTAGGGATGTACTAAAATTAATTACTTACTACAAATCATGTTACTAAAATGAATGTTCTATTAAACATAATTTTGAACTACAATATTTTAAGAATTGCACAATTTAAGTCATACCCTTTCCTTGTATTAAAGGAGATTGTAAAGGTTTGGTGAAGGGTTCACAATCAGATCCTGAGAGAAGCACTCTTTCCGAAAGAAGGGTACACTCCCATGATAGAGAGACTATAATTAGAAACTTAGAGGTTTGATTTATAATGCATCTGAAAATCTTGAATCTCCTTGTCACTTTGTCAAGATTATAATATCAATCGTCCAGATTCATTTTAAAATTACCTCCTAGATATTCAACGAGTGTTAGGGTCACACTTCAAGTATTGTTTAAAGTGCTCGACAATCTCTACATTTCCTTTTACAATAGCCAAGTCAAGTGGAGTTTGATTATAATCATTTTTCAGCAGTGGATCACCATGGTGGACAGTCAAGAGGTAGTCAACAACTTTAAATTGATTACTACAGGAGGCTATATGTAATGGAGTGAAGTTTTGGTTATCTGCAGGAAGTGGGTCACAGTAACATTCCTCTATTAGATATTTAACAACATCTATGTGTCCTCTTTGGCTGCAATAATGAAGAGCAGTTCTTTGCCAAATTCCTTTAACATCAGGATCACAGTTAAAGAATTCCATGAAGTGCTTGATAATGTCTAGATAACCTCCTAGAGCAGCCAAGTGAAATGGTGTGTTATTCTCGATATCCCTAACAAGTAGATCACAATGATGGGTTGTCATAAAATATTTAACTAACTCAAAGTGATTCTTAGCAGTGGCAATATGCAATGGAGTGCACTTCTTCACATTTCGAACCTGTGGATCACAGTGACACTCTTCTATGAGGTATTTGACCACATCAATGTGTCCTTGTTGGCTACTATAGTAAAGAGGAATTGAATCCAAAAAATCTCTAACATTAGGGTCAGAGTTCATGTCTTTTATTAAGTACCTAACAATGTTCAGTTTCCCACCTTCAGCAGCGAAATGAAGTGGCACTCGACCATAACTATCTCTCATAAGTAGACCAGACTTGGTTGACTGTGCTAAGTATTGAAGTAGCTCGAATTGACCATTGTAGGCTGCTTGATGAAAGGGAGTACATTTGTATCTATTTGGAGTAAGTGGGTCACATTGACAGTCTTCAATGAGGTACTCAACAATGTGAATATGATTGAGCTGACATGAATACTCAAGAAGAGATTTTCCATTATTAAATTTAATGTTTGATTCACACTCCAACGTTTTTATAAAATGCTTGACAATCTCTAATTTTCCCACTCGAATAGCATAGTGGAGAGGTATTTCATTATTGATATCTTCAATATCAGGATTACATGCGTGGACTCTTGTTAGATATTGAACAAATTCTAAGCAACCGGTAACAGAAGAGGCATGTAATGGAGTTATTTTGTACACATTTTGGGACATTGCATCACAGTGACAAACTTCTAGAAGGTATTTCAGGACATGGAAGTGTTCTGTTGTCATTTCACGATGCCCTTTGGAGATGTGAGGATTAGATATCATACCACAGGCATAATGCAATGGAGTACAGAAATTAATATCAGTAGCATCAGCTACAAGTTTCACTTCCTCAAAAAGGTACTTGACCAAGCAAATATGACCACCCAAAGAAGCTAGGTGAAGCAGTGTACTTCCATTCTCATTGGGAAACAATGGATCATTATTCCAATCGCAGAGTAAAGATTTTATAACTCCCACATTCCCTTGTATAGCTGCATGATGTAATGGATTGTTGTGTTCATTTTCAGCTAAGGGAGAATTGCATCTCTTGGTCATGAAGTCGTCCATGATTCTTGGTGCACATTCTATTTCTGCCATGCTGTGTGTCATAATAAAGACAATTATTTCTGTCTGATAATTTTTTTTTCCATAAGAATAACCAAAACACAACACAACACAAAGCTGGAACTGTTGGGACAACTGTATACTATTAATATTTGCAATGATGAAATAACACATACAACACAATTTATTTAATTACTTAGTAATATGCAGCTCAATGTTGAGACCTGGTCAGAATATGCAAGCACAATTGTTAATAATGAGATATCTTTACAAATATGAAATTAGTATCACATTGGGAAATACTAATAATTTGTATAAAGGTAACACACACCAAATCACACATTGTGCAAGTGTGTGTGCTTGCGTGCAGGTGTGTGTGTGTGTGTGTGTGTGTGTGTGTGTGTGTGTGTGTGTGTGTGTGCGTGTGCATGCGTGTGTGATTGTATGATTTTGTATTTTGTGTGTGATTGTAATTGTGTGTGTGTGTGTGTGTGTGTGTGCGCGCGTGCGTGCGTGTGTGATTGTATGATTTTGTATTTTGTGTGTGATTGTAATTGTGTGTGTGTGTGTGTGTGTGTGAGTGTGTGTGTGTGTGAGTGTGTGTGTGTGTGTGTGTGTGTGTGTGTGAGAGAGAGAGAGAGACCAGGTATATAGGAAATTTCTCAATTGGCAATTAAATTCCACACTTCACCGCATATGGCATCATTTTTATAATCCTACTATTTTTTGTTGACTATTAACATTATAAAAATTTAAAATAAGACAATTATTTCCTTATGGAATTTCCTATATGGAAGTAGTTTTGCACTAAACTATGCTTCTTTAAGGAATGTTCAACACATAATAGAAGGAATAGAAATTACATCATTAAAAAAAAAAAATAAAAAAATAAATAATAAATAAAAAAAAATTGAGGGGGCGAGAAATTGAGACTGTTAGAGCAAAAAGAAAGGAAACCTATAGCTAAGAATTTGTAGTAAAGTAAACGAAGCTATTTGTTAGAGGGTGTACAACCAACCTGTTTACTACAAACTGGAAGACTTCCGAGGAGGTACTACGCAAAGGTGAAGCAATAAAGGTAGAAGTAATAGGAATAATCCAAGGTCTTCTTAATTTGCAGTCCCTGGGTTGGCAGTCACATCAGGGTTCTACCCGCCTGAGTCTGGACAATGTCCCGCTTGTCTCTCTCTTACGCATGCGTAAACAGTGCTTTCAATTTTCCTTGTGGAGAAGTTTTGCAATTTTGATGTAGTCATTGTACTACTGTGGCAGGAGTCCCCCAGAAGCTGTTCCAAGATATTTTAAACAACGTTTCAGGGCATGTAACATTATTTATTATGAGGTTAAAAAAAAAGAAGTATTTATTTAATTAGCTAGTAACTGATAAATGTAACAATATATTCCCTTTAAATAAACCACATATAATGAACCATTTTTTCCTGAGTTACCAACACCATTTTTTTTTACCACTGCAAAATTCTTATTAGTATAAATAATGGAAGGAATTGTAATTTATTGGCCTTCATTAACTAGTAGATTATAGATATATACAATTGTTCTTGGAACTCCCTAAAGATAGTTCATAATTATGCAGTTTTTAATTAATATCTTGTAGAATATTTATCAAGCTCCATTAGTCAGTAATTTATGGCAATATGCTACTCTCTATGCATCAAAGGAAATAGTTATCAATAGTTTGTCATGAGTTTTGTCTATCTTTATTTGGATTCTATTTAAGGATCAAGATGGATAACTTCATAACCAACAAGTTGCGCACAAGCACAAGATAAAAAAAATGTCTCTTCCAATTTGGAGTGAGCATGCTCAGTATTAAAAAATGAAATTACTAATCAACAACAATAATGTTAACAAAGCATACACTACATTCCTTTCCCCTTAGAAAAAGACAAATACATTCAATTCAGTTCCATTCGGGTTCAAATCTATCACGTGGTATCCTGATTCTCTTTCTTGCCAATGATGTTGCAGTAGGAAAAATTTCTGTTGAAGGATGTGCTTCATCAGTTGTTTCTGGAGACACAAGTGCTTATCCTGACTCGTGTTGGGCATGAGTAGTTGGGCAAACTTGAACCTCTTCCTGTGAGTCTAAGTCCCTTGTAGTGGAGTGTACAACTTCTTTAAGCTGTTCTTCCACTCCTGGTAATAATGGCGGAGATGCCTCAGTGTGGTCTTGACTGATAGAGACTTTTGGTACATCTGGTTTCTGTCGATGTTGTAGTTGTCTTGATGACATCTCCGTATCATCACATTATTCAACTATACTGAGAAAGTAACATTACCAACCTTTCCTGTAATACTCAGGTATCCACTGTTTACCACTTCTGAAATTCATGACCACACATGATCACCCATCTGAAACGTTCGTACTCTTGCAGTTGCATCATGCTTAGACTTCTGCTGTCTTTGCCTTTTCTCCACATGCTCAGTTGTATGAGGCTTCACTAGGTCTAATCTTGTTCCTGGCCTCCTCCCCAACAACATTTCCAAAGGAAATCTTCCTGTAATTCCTTGTGGCATGATCCTGTAGGATAGCAACACATCAGCAAGTCAATCAGAAATGCTACCCTTAGTAATCTTCTTGAGCACTTTATAAAAAAATCTGCACAACCCACTCTGCTAGCACATTAGAAGCTGGATGATACAGTGCTGAGGTAACATGTTGAATGCCATTTTTATGAAAAAATTCTTCAAGCTCTGAACTGACAAACATGTGCCATTATCAGTGACAATTGTCTCAGGCAAACCAAATGTTGCGAATGTGGTCGTGAGTTCCTGCATAGCAACTGTAGACATTGCTGAAGCTGTTTCATATGCTTCAATCCACTTAGAATGTGCATCTATCAATATGAGAAACATCCATTCTAGGAATGGACCAGCCAAGCCTAAGTGTAATCATGCCCATGGACGTGTAGGCCAACTCCATTGATTCAAAGTGGCTGCAGGTTGTGTAGACTGATTGTGTTGACATTCATAAAATCCACCTACTAACTTTTCAATGTCTGCATTGTCTAAGAACAATTATGATCCACAGTTACAGGTGAATCCTGTAAATGCTCAATTAGCAATACCAACTCAGGAGGATTTTCCACACTGGTTGGAACTATCGACAGAGGTAACTGACTATTACGGAACTTGAGAGTGCACTCATAAATTGCCAATAACAATGCCCAGCGATGTATTCAAGCTGATACCTGAGGTGAAATTGCCTTACTCTCACCCAGTAACCCCAATAAGGGTTTGTGATCAGTCATTAAGGTGAATGCATAACCAAACAGATGTGAGTGAAATCTGGTGTCCAAGGTAAGTTACAGAAGGAACTATGGATTGGCACTTTTTTTTCTTAATCTAAGTCCCAATGTTTCCAATCGACTGAGAACTTTCTCCAATGTACTTAAGTGTTCCTCTTTTTGTGGCACCAGTCACCAGAATGTCATCCAAGTGCACTACTACAACAGGCAAGCCTTGCAACAAATTACCCATAACTCTTTGGAAAATCTTGGAGCAGAAGAAATCCCATATGGAAGTCTTGTGTATTTAAACAGACCTTTGTGTATGTATATCAACACACATTTCGTGGATTCTTCATCCAGAGTCAATTGCTGGTGTAGCGTTTAGCTACTTATTTTATAATACTCCAGAACTTATCTACAAAAGAAGTGCTTTATTACTTCTATAACATAAGAACTTATCAACTCCAGGAAAATGAACAATTCAGCAACTGATATGAGTCACGTTGGATCAGCAAGTTATATAAAAGTCAATGACATAATGCATGATGTCATGCTGGAAATAATAATAATAATGAAATCAAGGTTCAGTTCAATACGTCACTCCCCCCAAGTGTGTTCCTACACAAATGATGAGAGGTACTTGGGGAAGTGAACATGTTCACCGGATCTGGTTGTTCGAGGTGTAGTGGTTGAAGGTGAAATCAGTGGTGTGTCATGTGGAAGATTGTGATCGAGGTGTGCAGGCTTGAGGCGATCAACTGAGATAGTATCATGATGACTTTTAATGGAGAGTGTGAAATGTTTGTCTGTGCGTTTGAGCACTTGGTAAGGTCCATGATAAGGAGGCTGAAATGGTTTACGTATAGCGTCATGTTGGAGGAATACATGTGTGGCACTTGACAAGCCATCAACCACTTTACTGTGTGGCTGAGTAAGATGAGGAGAGACAGGATGAATGTGTTGCATGGAAGCTCTGAGTCGGGACACATAGTCAGAAGGATCAAGCACAGAAGTTACTGGTGATTTGAAAAATTCTCACTGGTGTTGAAGAGTTGTGCCATATACCATCTCTGCTGCAGTCTCAGATATGTCCTCCTTGAGCAACGTTCGAATGCCGAGGAGAATCAAAGGTAAAGTGTCAATCCATGAATGAGGAGGATTAGGTTGAGCCTTCAGAGCGGCTTTCAACTGACGATGAAATCTCTCAATCACACCGTTGGTTTGGGGGTGATAAGCCATAGTGCATGCTCTCTTTGATCCTAATAATGACATGAGGGTGTGCTAGAGTTCAGATTCAAATTGGCGACCACAGTCAGTGACAATAGTAGAAGGGATGCCAAAGCTAGAAATCCAGCCACTGAGGAAAGCTTGAGCTATCGCTTCGGCAGTGATGTGCGAGAGTGGGAAAGCTTCTGGCCACCTGATGAAATGGTTCACACAGGTCAGCAGGCATGTGAAACCTCTGGCTGTTGGAAGTGGTCCAACCAAGTCAATATGAATGACATCAAAATGAGCATCGGGAACTGGAAAGGATGAGAGAGGGGCGTTTGAATGTCTCTGGATCTTAGCTCGTTGGCATTGTACACACGAACGGGCCCAGCAGCAAACATCAGTGTTTATGCCAAGCCATACAAACCTAGCAGTGATGAATTTCTCTGTTGCTCAGATGCCGGTTGGTTAGAACATGAAATGGTCGACCTTCCAGGAAGTGCCAAAAGTGTTTAATGGCAAGGTACACAGCTAGTAGTTCCCTGTCATAGGTACTGTAGCGAGTCTCGGCAGGTATCATCTTCCCGGAGAAAAAGAGATTGGATGCCAAATATCATTGACGTACTGTTGTAAGACTGCTCCTACAGCTGTATCAGATGTATCAGTCATGAGACAAGTAGGCGCTTCAGAATCTGGGTATGACAGGCGAGAGGCTTTAGCAAGGGTTTCCTTTGTGGCCATGAAAGCAGCAAGAGCTGAGTAAGTTTAAGTGACAGTCTGAGACTTCGGCTTTGTTGAGGACAGGAGAGCATGAAGAGGTTGCATCAGGGTAGCACAGTGAGGAAGAAAACGGTGATAAAAGTTCACAAGTCCTATAAACTGCTGCAACTGTCACTGAGACTGGGGTTGAGGGAAATCTCTAACAGCTTCAACTTTCTCAGGAAGAGAAGTGATACCCAGTCTATCAATGTGATGACCAAGAAAATCGAGTTTTGCAACACTGAGTAGGCATCTATTGGGATCGATGACAATGCCATGCATGGTAAGCTGATCAAAAACAGTTCACAAATCCTGGAGGTGTTGCTCTGGGTTGGAACTAGCAATGAGGACATCATCAATGTAGGTGTAGACTGAGGGTACACCATGGAGGACTTGGTCCATGGACCATTGGAATGTCTGTACAGCATTCCTGAGTCCAAAAGCATCTTCTTGAATTCAAGCAAACCGAATGGAGTTGTGGTAGCCATTTTAGTCGGAAGGGGAAACTGGGATTTGGTGGTATGCACGCACTAGATAAAGTTTCAAAAAGATGGTGGCACCTTGCAACGATGAAGAGAAGTCATGAATATGAGGGACTAGGTAGCAATCTGGTGCAGTGGCACAGTTGAGGGCACGGTAATCCCCACAGGGATGCCAATCACTGGGCGTTTTCTTTGGGACTATGTGTAAGGGTGAAGACCAGGCACTGGAGGAAGGACCGATGATACTGAGCTGGAGCATGTGCTCAAATTCCTGCTTGGCTGCCCAGAGTCAGTCAGGTGCCAGGCGTCTGGGATGAGCTGAAACAGATGCACCTGTGGTCTCAATATGATGAATTATATCATGCTTAACAGGAGTGTCAGATATAGAAACTTGCGTGAGTGCTGGAAACTCTGGCAGAAGAGTGTAGTATGGGTGACTGGTGTCCTTAGGACAGATAGACGGGTCGGTGGGGGTCAGTTGAGTGGATACCCTGGATGTGCAAACGTGTGGTTAAATCAATCAATTAGTGTTGTTTAATGTCAATAAGTAGGCCAAAATATCTCGAAAAGTCAGCACCAATGATGGGCTTCTGAACATTGACAATGATAAAAATCCACGGTAGTGGTCATCTGAGGCCAAGGTTGAGGGTAAGGGACCGCTTCCCATATGTACATATAGGAGTGTTATTCACTGCTGAAAGGATTAGAGCGTCTGAGAAGCATCAACGGTCAGAAACAGTGGGTGGGAGTGCACTCACTTCTGATCCAGTATCAATTAAAAATGATGTGTGTGTATGTACATCACTTACATAAAAGAGGCGACTGAGAATTGGGCCGATAACACCTGTCACTGCTAGTGACCGACCTGGGCGTTTCCCCAGGTGCAAGGTTCTTTGCACTTGCGTGCAGCTTCTCCAAACTTAGCATGATGCCAGCTGAGTGAATCACTTGAAGGGAGATGAGGTGGGGCTGTGCTATAGCATTGCTGGCTTCTAGATTAATTTCTAGATGAACTGCAATGACGAGTTCGAGAGGACAAGGAAGATACAGGTCATTAAGGTGTGCGACTTCTTCACGGAGTTGCTTGACTCCAAGAACATCAGTGGAAGTGTCACAGATAGCTGAAACAGTGGGCGTAGTTACTTCCATTACATTGTCTGCCATGTCAGTTAGCTTGTAGAGATCCATGGTGGCACCAGCAGAGGCCAGCACCATCCTCACATTGGGAGGTAAGCGTTGTATAAAAGGTTCACGAAGGAAAGACATAGCAATTCTGACATACCAAGTTTGTCGCCAAGGAGTTGTTGCATATGCCATAGCAGTTGTATAGGTTTCTTGTCACCTAGTTCCTCACCACTAATTAATTGCTGAAGTTTGAGTTGCTCTGATGCAGCAGTGCGTTTTATGAGTTGTGCTTTGAGAGTGTCATAAGGGTTCTCAGCAGGAAGCCTGAGTAAAAGGTCTCAAATTTCCATAGCAAATTCTGGACTCAGGGAGCTTATGACATAGTCAAAACGAGTCTTTTGAATTGTTATGCCCCTAGTGGTGAACTGGGCCTCTATCTGGGCTAATCAAACTTCAGGTCAGCAGGCCAAAAAGGCAGTAGCTTCACACCAACTGCAGCAAGAGTCGATGGAAGCAGGAGCAGTAACGTGGTCATCAGCCATTGCAAGGTAAATAACTAGAGTAAATAGCATACATAAGGTGTTTAGAATAACATTCAGACGGGATCACCAATGTAGATTTAGCTACTTCTTTTATAATACTCCAGAACTTATCTAGAAACGAAGCGCTTTACTACTTCTATAACTTAAGAACTTATCAACTCCAGGACAATGAACAATTCAACAACTGACATAAGTCACATTGGATGAGCAAGTTATATTGAAGTCAATGATGTAATGCATGATGTCATGGTGAAAATAATAATGATAATGAAATCAAGGTTCAGTTCACTACACTGGTATGCTTGACTAAGATCTTTAGGTTTGCAAACAAATCTTCAATTCTTAGTATTGGATACCCATCTAATTTGGAAACTGGATTATCAGCCATCCCAAAATCTCCACAAATCCTTACACTCAATTTATCACTCTCAACACTGAGACTATTAGGGCAGCATAATTGGAGAACTTCACTGGCTCTAAAGTATTTTCTTCTACTAAGGCTTTCAATGATTCTTTCACTTTATCTCTTAAAGTTTAAGGAACAGTCCTTGCTTTACAAAGCTGTGGACTAGCATTTGGTACCAACTCAATGTGTGCCTGGAACTCTTTAAGTGGACCAAGTTCTTCTCTGAACACATCCTTATACTTGCTCAAGAGAATTTTCAACTCGTTATTAGCTATCTGATGGATTAATTTCCAATCCAGAGTAATCTCTATTAACCAATTTCTGCCAAAATGGGATGAGGCTGTGCCTTCCATAACAACACAAAGGTAAGTTAGCTGTCTGATTGTGATATTAAATCTTTACCTCAATACAACCCAATACAGAGATAGGTTCCTTTGTAAAACAACACCATCACACATCTGTGGAAGATAGACATCTACTAGGCCACAACTGATCAAATGTGGTTTCTGACATAACTGACATGGTTGCACCACTATCAATCTCAATGCATATCGAACAAACATCAAGTCTGACTTAAAATTTTAATGGATCAACAGAACCCTTCATTGATTTAATATTGTAAACATGAGTTTCTATCTACTCCTCTTCTTCAAGACAGACAGACTGATTTCTGAGGTGTGTCCTTCTTAACCTCCTTCTAATGACTTGTGCAGACCTGTTTAAGTGTCCCATTTTCCCACATTAGTAACATTTAGAGTCCTTGAATCTACAAGCTGTGGCTGAATGCCCAGGTTTTCCATACTTGTAACACTCACTTCATGCACTGCCTTTACTAGTGCTCTTTTTTTTAATATATTTCTTGCATGCACCTTATTTATGTCATGCTTACTTACACAATTTCCTGGTGTCTTGATGGTTGATTTGAGGTTTTGCAAATTTGATGCAGCAACTTCCAGACTTCTTGCAATATCCAATGCTTTCCCATAGGTTAGATCGGTCTCAGCCAATACCTTTTTTTGGATATCTTTGTTTTTTATCCTACAAAGTAATGGTCAGGGAGCATAACTTCCAA
>OZ017788.1:10930346-11037379 GCA_963969325.1 Lycopodina hypogea
AAACAAACAACTTTTAAGCTACTTGTTATTTAATATATTTACACATAATTTCAACCAACTAACTTAGTCAACCTCGGCTGGTAAAAAGTCACTTACTCTAGCAGGATTTCTCCCATGAGTTCTGGAAAATTTCACTGAAAGTTGAAATTTTGGAAGACAATTTTGGCTAAAGAAGGTTCAAAACACTGGTGAAATAATAAGTTGGTGTGCATCTTCACCAGCTGAAGCTTTAACTAAAGCTAAAATTGGCTTAGGATAATAAAATTGGGGAGGATAATAATTATTACTGCTATCATGGTGGAATCAATTGCAGAAATCTGGATTTGGTAAATGTATTTCAGTTTGAATTAGTAAATAAAAGTTGGAGAAAGGGGGCCCTCATGGGAGACCTGTCCAACTGTTAGTTTAGAAAGCCTGACCCTTTACCAAATGCATGCTAAAAATAACATACCCTTTGGTAAAGGGTCTGATTTTCGAGACTATATGCAACTAAACTGAAAGAATCTCCAGTACAAATACTGTCACTCATATCCTTTCCCTATCCTAGAATTAAAAATGACTTTCACTTTTAAATATTGAGATGGGAATCGGTTAGAAGGTTCATTCTAACAAGTCTGGCAATATCCAGCCAAAACCCCATCTCTTATGATTTAATGTTTTTTACATGATAATGACTGAAAATGTTGACTTCCAAATTTACTGGATTTCCATTGGAAAAAAAAGAAAAGAGAGAGAGGAAAAAAAAAGGAAGGAAAGAAAAGAGAGAGAAAAAAAAAGAACCCCCCCCCCCCAAACATAGAGCAGAACTATTTAGCAGTCCTTTGTATTATATAGACACCACTGTTTAGGTGATAAATTTATATATTAATGGCATTGAGGAAGATTAATGGTATAATTTTTGGTGTGAAATAGAAGGTTTAAGTATCAATAATAATGTTGGAAAAATAGTTAGACTTTCAGGAAAAATAGGCAGGTCTTCAGGAAAAAATAAATAAATGATTTCTTAGATTAGAGGTTAGAGTACTGGGTGCTTCACAGTAACAGATTACCACACTGATTCACTTACTAAAATTGTGGCACACTGACTTAACCTGAGTCACAACTAGAGATAATTGAAAATGTTTAAAAATTTTGAATTTTATGTTATCTTAAATAAATGCTGTAAAAATTGTTTGTCATATAGGTATATGGAGAAGGAAAATGGGTAGAACGAAAAGTAACATAGGTGAATATTAGAAGAATGAAGAAAAATAGGAAAAAAAATCAAGCTTACTCCATGAAGGCCTAGCATAATCCCAAATTTGATTACAGTGTTCACATATGGCCTAAGATATTCTATTACAGTTACCCCGTGGACATGAGAGAAAGTGTGTGATCTCTGGGGCTTATAGATGCAGAGACAATTATGCACACATGGATGCATAGATGTTTCCATTTAATCATAGAATAACTGCATTTTTATCTAGGGATGTACTAAAATTAATTACTTACTACAAATCATGTTACTAAAATGAATGTTCTATTAAACATAATTTTGAACTACAATATTTTAAGAATTGCACAATTTAAGTCATACCCTTTCCTTGTATTAAAGGAGATTGTAAAGGTTTGGTGAAGGGTTCACAATCAGATCCTGAGAGAAGCACTCTTTCCGAAAGAAGGGTACACTCCCATGATAGAGAGACTATAATTAGAAACTTAGAGGTTTGATTTATAATGCATCTGAAAATCTTGAATCTCCTTGTCACTTTGTCAAGATTATAATATCAATCGTCCAGATTCATTTTAAAATTACCTCCTAGATATTCAACGAGTGTTAGGGTCACACTTCAAGTATTGTTTAAAGTGCTCGACAATCTCTACATTTCCTTTTACAATAGCCAAGTCAAGTGGAGTTTGATTATAATCATTTTTCAGCAGTGGATCACCATGGTGGACAGTCAAGAGGTAGTCAACAACTTTAAATTGATTACTACAGGAGGCTATATGTAATGGAGTGAAGTTTTGGTTATCTGCAGGAAGTGGGTCACAGTAACATTCCTCTATTAGATATTTAACAACATCTATGTGTCCTCTTTGGCTGCAATAATGAAGAGCAGTTCTTTGCCAAATTCCTTTAACATCAGGATCACAGTTAAAGAATTCCATGAAGTGCTTGATAATGTCTAGATAACCTCCTAGAGCAGCCAAGTGAAATGGTGTGTTATTCTCGATATCCCTAACAAGTAGATCACAATGATGGGTTGTCATAAAATATTTAACTAACTCAAAGTGATTCTTAGCAGTGGCAATATGCAATGGAGTGCACTTCTTCACATTTCGAACCTGTGGATCACAGTGACACTCTTCTATGAGGTATTTGACCACATCAATGTGTCCTTGTTGGCTACTATAGTAAAGAGGAATTGAATCCAAAAAATCTCTAACATTAGGGTCAGAGTTCATGTCTTTTATTAAGTACCTAACAATGTTCAGTTTCCCACCTTCAGCAGCGAAATGAAGTGGCACTCGACCATAACTATCTCTCATAAGTAGACCAGACTTGGTTGACTGTGCTAAGTATTGAAGTAGCTCGAATTGACCATTGTAGGCTGCTTGATGAAAGGGAGTACATTTGTATCTATTTGGAGTAAGTGGGTCACATTGACAGTCTTCAATGAGGTACTCAACAATGTGAATATGATTGAGCTGACATGAATACTCAAGAAGAGATTTTCCATTATTAAATTTAATGTTTGATTCACACTCCAACGTTTTTATAAAATGCTTGACAATCTCTAATTTTCCCACTCGAATAGCATAGTGGAGAGGTATTTCATTATTGATATCTTCAATATCAGGATTACATGCGTGGACTCTTGTTAGATATTGAACAAATTCTAAGCAACCGGTAACAGAAGAGGCATGTAATGGAGTTATTTTGTACACATTTTGGGACATTGCATCACAGTGACAAACTTCTAGAAGGTATTTCAGGACATGGAAGTGTTCTGTTGTCATTTCACGATGCCCTTTGGAGATGTGAGGATTAGATATCATACCACAGGCATAATGCAATGGAGTACAGAAATTAATATCAGTAGCATCAGCTACAAGTTTCACTTCCTCAAAAAGGTACTTGACCAAGCAAATATGACCACCCAAAGAAGCTAGGTGAAGCAGTGTACTTCCATTCTCATTGGGAAACAATGGATCATTATTCCAATCACAGAGTAAAGATTTTATAACTCCCACATTCCCTTGTATAGCTGCATGATGTAATGGATTGTTGTGTTCATTTTCAGCTAAGGGAGAATTGCATCTCTTGGTCATGAAGTCGTCCATGATTCTTGGTGCACATTCTATTTCTGCCATGCTGTGTGTCATAATAAAGACAATTATTTCTGTCTGATAATTTTTTTTTCCATAAGAATAACCAAAACACAACACAACACAAAGCTGGAACTGTTGGGACAACTGTATACTATTAATATTTGCAATGATGAAATAACACATACAACACAATTTATTTAATTACTTAGTAATATGCAGCTCAATGTTGAGACCTGGTCAGAATATGCAAGCACAATTGTTAATAATGAGATATCTTTACAAATATGAAATTAGTATCACATTGGGAAATACTAATAATTTGTATAAAGGTAACACACACCAAATCACACATTGTGCAAGTGTGTGTGCTTGCGTGCAGGTGTGTGTGTGTGTGTGTGTGTGTGTGTGTGTGCGTGTGCGTGCGTGTGTGATTGTATGATTTTGTATTTTGTGTGTGATTGTAATTGTGTGTGTGTGTGTGTGTGTGTGTGCGCGCGTGCGTGCGTGTGTGATTGTATGATTTTGTATTTTGTGTGTGATTGTAATTGTGTGTGTGTGTGTGTGTGTGAGTGTGTGTGTGTGTGTGTGAGTGTGTGTGTGTGTGTGTGTGTGTGAGAGAGAGAGAGAGAGACCAGGTATATAGGAAATTTCTCAATTGGCAATTAAATTCCACACTTCACTGCATATGGCATCATTTTTATAATCCTACTATTTTTTGTTGACTATTAACATTATAAAAATTTAAAATAAGACAATTATTTCCTTATGGAATTTCCTATATGGAAGTAGTTTTGCACTAAACTATGCTTCTTTAAGGAATGTTCAACACATAATAGAAGGAATAGAAATTACATCATTAAAAAAAAAAAATAAAAAAATAAATAATAAATAAAAAAAAATTGAGGGGGCGAGAAATTGAGACTGTTAGAGCAAAAAGAAAGGAAACCTATAGCTAAGAATTTGTAGTAAAGTAAACGAAGCTATTTGTTAGAGGGTGTACAACCAACCTGTTTACTACAAACTGGAAGACTTCCGAGGAGGTACTACGCAAAGGTGAAGCAATAAAGGTAGAAGTAATAGGAATAATCCAAGGTCTTCTTAATTTGCAGTCCCTGGGTTGGCAGTCACATCAGGGTTCTACCCGCCTGAGTCTGGACAATGTCCCGCTTGTCTCTCTCTTACGCATGCGTAAACAGTGCTTTCAATTTTCCTTGTGGAGAAGTTTTGCAATTTTGATGTAGTCATTGTACTACTGTGGCAGGAGTCCCCCAGAAGCTGTTCCAAGATATTTTAAACAACGTTTCAGGGCATGTAACATTATTTATTATGAGGTTAAAAAAAAAGAAGTATTTATTTAATTAGCTAGTAACTGATAAATGTAACAATATATTCCCTTTAAATAAACCACATATAATGAACCATTTTTTCCTGAGTTACCAACACCATTTTTTTTTACCACTGCAAAATTCTTATTAGTATAAATAATGGAAGGAATTGTAATTTATTGGCCTTCATTAACTAGTAGATTATAGATATATACAATTGTTCTTGGAACTCCCTAAAGATAGTTCATAATTATGCAGTTTTTAATTAATATCTTGTAGAATATTTATCAAGCTCCATTAGTCAGTAATTTATGGCAATATGCTACTCTCTATGCATCAAAGGAAATAGTTATCAATAGTTTGTCATGAGTTTTGTCTATCTTTATTTGGATTCTATTTAAGGATCAAGATGGATAACTTCATAACCAACAAGTTGCGCACAAGCACAAGATAAAAAAAATGTCTCTTCCAATTTGGAGTGAGCATGCTCAGTATTAAAAAATGAAATTACTAATCAACAACAATAATGTTAACAAAGCATACACTACATTCCTTTCCCCTTAGAAAAAGACAAATACATTCAATTCAGTTCCATTCGGGTTCAAATCTATCACGTGGTATCCTGATTCTCTTTCTTGCCAATGATGTTGCAGTAGGAAAAATTTCTGTTGAAGGATGTGCTTCATCAGTTGTTTCTGGAGACACAAGTGCTTATCCTGACTCGTGTTGGGCATGAGTAGTTGGGCAAACTTGAACCTCTTCCTGTGAGTCTAAGTCCCTTGTAGTGGAGTGTACAACTTCTTTAAGCTGTTCTTCCACTCCTGGTAATAATGGCGGAGATGCCTCAGTGTGGTCTTGACTGATAGAGACTTTTGGTACATCTGGTTTCTGTCGATGTTGTAGTTGTCTTGATGACATCTCCGTATCATCACATTATTCAACTATACTGAGAAAGTAACATTACCAACCTTTCCTGTAATACTCAGGTATCCACTGTTTACCACTTCTGAAATTCATGACCACACATGATCACCCATCTGAAACGTTCGTACTCTTGCAGTTGCATCATGCTTAGACTTCTGCTGTCTTTGCCTTTTCTCCACATGCTCAGTTGTATGAGGCTTCACTAGGTCTAATCTTGTTCCTGGCCTCCTCCCCAACAACATTTCCAAAGGAAATCTTCCTGTAATTCCTTGTGGCATGATCCTGTAGGATAGCAACACATCAGCAAGTCAATCAGAAATGCTACCCTTAGTAATCTTCTTGAGCACTTTATAAAAAAATCTGCACAACCCACTCTGCTAGCACATTAGAAGCTGGATGATACAGTGCTGAGGTAACATGTTGAATGCCATTTTTATGAAAAAATTCTTCAAGCTCTGAACTGACAAACATGTGCCATTATCAGTGACAATTGTCTCAGGCAAACCAAATGTTGCGAATGTGGTCGTGAGTTCCTGCATAGCAACTGTAGACATTGCTGAAGCTGTTTCATATGCTTCAATCCACTTAGAATGTGCATCTATCAATATGAGAAACATCCATTCTAGGAATGGACCAGCCAAGCCTAAGTGTAATCATGCCCATGGACGTGTAGGCCAACTCCATTGATTCAAAGTGGCTGCAGGTTGTGTAGACTGATTGTGTTGACATTCATAAAATCCACCTACTAACTTTTCAATGTCTGCATTGTCTAAGAACAATTATGATCCACAGTTACAGGTGAATCCTGTAAATGCTCAATTAGCAATACCAACTCAGGAGGATTTTCCACACTGGTTGGAACTATCGACAGAGGTAACTGACTATTACGGAACTTGAGAGTGCACTCATAAATTGCCAATAACAATGCCCAGCGATGTATTCAAGCTGATACCTGAGGTGAAATTGCCTTACTCTCACCCAGTAACCCCAATAAGGGTTTGTGATCAGTCATTAAGGTGAATGCATAACCAAACAGATGTGAGTGAAATCTGGTGTCCAAGGTAAGTTACAGAAGGAACTATGGATTGGCACTTTTTTTTCTTAATCTAAGTCCCAATGTTTCCAATCGACTGAGAACTTTCTCCAATGTACTTAAGTGTTCCTCTTTTTGTGGCACCAGTCACCAGAATGTCATCCAAGTGCACTACTACAACAGGCAAGCCTTGCAACAAATTACCCATAACTCTTTGGAAAATCTTGGAGCAGAAGAAATCCCATATGGAAGTCTTGTGTATTTAAACAGACCTTTGTGTATGTATATCAACACACATTTCGTGGATTCTTCATCCAGAGTCAATTGCTGGTGTAGCGTTTAGCTACTTATTTTATAATACTCCAGAACTTATCTACAAAAGAAGTGCTTTATTACTTCTATAACATAAGAACTTATCAACTCCAGGAAAATGAACAATTCAGCAACTGATATGAGTCACGTTGGATCAGCAAGTTATATAAAAGTCAATGACATAATGCATGATGTCATGCTGGAAATAATAATAATAATGAAATCAAGGTTCAGTTCAATACGTCACTCCCCCCAAGTGTGTTCCTACACAAATGATGAGAGGTACTTGGGGAAGTGAACACGTTCACCGGATCTGGTTGTTCGAGGTGTAGTGGTTGAAGGTGAAATCAGTGGTGTGTCATGTGGAAGATTGTGATCGAGGTGTGCAGGCTTGAGGCGATCAACTGAGATAGTATCATGATGACTTTTAATGGAGAGTGTGAAATGTTTGTCTGTGCGTTTGAGCACTTGGTAAGGTCCATGATAAGGAGGCTGAAATGGTTTACGTATAGCGTCATGTTGGAGGAATACATGTGTGGCACTTGACAAGCCATCAACCACTTTACTGTGTGGCTGAGTAAGATGAGGAGAGACAGGATGAATGTGTTGCATGGAAGCTCTGAGTCGGGACACATAGTCAGAAGGATCAAGCACAGAAGTTACTGGTGATTTGAAAAATTCTCACTGGTGTTGAAGAGTTGTGCCATATACCATCTCTGCTGCAGTCTCAGATATGTCCTCCTTGAGCAACGTTCGAATGCCGAGGAGAATCAAAGGTAAAGTGTCAATCCATGAATGAGGAGGATTAGGTTGAGCCTTCAGAGCGGCTTTCAACTGACGATGAAATCTCTCAATCACACCGTTGGTTTGGGGGTGATAAGCCATAGTGCATGCTCTCTTTGATCCTAATAATGACATGAGGGTGTGCTAGAGTTCAGATTCAAATTGGCGACCACAGTCAGTGACAATAGTAGAAGGGATGCCAAAGCTAGAAATCCAGCCACTGAGGAAAGCTTGAGCTATCGCTTCGGCAGTGATGTGCGAGAGTGGGAAAGCTTCTGGCCACCTGATGAAATGGTTCACACAGGTCAGCAGGCATGTGAAACCTCTGGCTGTTGGAAGTGGTCCAACCAAGTCAATATGAATGACATCAAAATGAGCATCGGGAACTGGAAAGGATGAGAGAGGGGCGTTTGAATGTCTCTGGATCTTAGCTCGTTGGCATTGTACACACGAACGGGCCCAGCAGCAAACATCAGTGTTTATGCCAAGCCATACAAACCTAGCAGTGATGAATTTCTCTGTTGCTCAGATGCCGGTTGGTTAGAACATGAAATGGTCGACCTTCCAGGAAGTGCCAAAAGTGTTTAATGGCAAGGTACACAGCTAGTAGTTCCCTGTCATAGGTACTGTAGCGAGTCTCGGCAGGTATCATCTTCCCGGAGAAAAAGAGATTGGATGCCAAATATCATTGACGTACTGTTGTAAGACTGCTCCTACAGCTGTATCAGATGTATCAGTCATGAGACAAGTAGGCGCTTCAGAATCTGGGTATGACAGGCGAGAGGCTTTAGCAAGGGTTTCCTTTGTGGCCATGAAAGCAGCAAGAGCTGAGTAAGTTTAAGTGACAGTCTGAGACTTCGGCTTTGTTGAGGACAGGAGAGCATGAAGAGGTTGCATCAGGGTAGCACAGTGAGGAAGAAAACGGTGATAAAAGTTCACAAGTCCTATAAACTGCTGCAACTGTCACTGAGACTGGGGTTGAGGGAAATCTCTAACAGCTTCAACTTTCTCAGGAAGAGAAGTGATACCCAGTCTATCAATGTGATGACCAAGAAAATCGAGTTTTGCAACACTGAGTAGGCATCTATTGGGATCGATGACAATGCCATGCATGGTAAGCTGATCAAAAACAGTTCACAAATCCTGGAGGTGTTGCTCTGGGTTGGAACTAGCAATGAGGACATCATCAATGTAGGTGTAGACTGAGGGTACACCATGGAGGACTTGGTCCATGGACCATTGGAATGTCTGTACAGCATTCCTGAGTCCAAAAGCATCTTCTTGAATTCAAGCAAACCGAATGGAGTTGTGGTAGCCATTTTAGTCGGAAGGGGAAACTGGGATTTGGTGGTATGCACGCACTAGATAAAGTTTCAAAAAGATGGTGGCACCTTGCAACGATGAAGAGAAGTCATGAATATGAGGGACTAGGTAGCAATCTGGTGCAGTGGCACAGTTGAGGGCACGGTAATCCCCACAGGGATGCCAATCACTGGGCGTTTTCTTTGGGACTATGTGTAAGGGTGAAGACCAGGCACTGGAGGAAGGACCGATGATACTGAGCTGGAGCATGTGCTCAAATTCCTGCTTGGCTGCCCAGAGTCAGTCAGGTGCCAGGCGTCTGGGATGAGCTGAAACAGATGCACCTGTGGTCTCAATATGATGAATTATATCATGCTTAACAGGAGTGTCAGATATAGAAACTTGCGTGAGTGCTGGAAACTCTGGCAGAAGAGTGTAGTATGGGTGACTGGTGTCCTTAGGACAGATAGACGGGTCGGTGGGGGTCAGTTGAGTGGATACCCTGGATGTGCAAACGTGTGGTTAAATCAATCAATTAGTGTTGTTTAATGTCAATAAGTAGGCCAAAATATCTCGAAAAGTCAGCACCAATGATGGGCTTCTGAACATTGACAATGATAAAAATCCACGGTAGTGGTCATCTGAGGCCAAGGTTGAGGGTAAGGGACCGCTTCCCATAGGTACATATAGGAGTGTTATTCACTGCTGAAAGGATTAGAGCGTCTGAGAAGCATCAACGGTCAGAAACAGTGGGTGGGAGTGCACTCACTTCTGATCCAGTATCAATTAAAAATGATGTGTGTGTATGTACATCACTTACATAAAAGAGGCGACTGAGAATTGGGCCGATAACACCTGTCACTGCTAGTGACCGACCTGGGCGTTTCCCCAGGTGCAAGGTTCTTTGCACTTGCGTGCAGCTTCTCCAAACTTAGCATGATGCCAGCTGAGTGAATCACTTGAAGGGAGATGAGGTGGGGCTGTGCTATAGCATTGCTGGCTTCTAGATTAATTTCTAGATGAACTGCAATGACGAGTTCGAGAGGACAAGGAAGATACAGGTCATTAAGGTGTGCGACTTCTTCACGGAGTTGCTTGACTCCAAGAACATCAGTGGAAGTGTCACAGATAGCTGAAACAGTGGGCGTAGTTACTTCCATTACATTGTCTGCCATGTCAGTTAGCTTGTAGAGATCTATGGTGGCACCAGCAGAGGCCAGCACCATCCTCACATTGGGAGGTAAGCGTTGTATAAAAGGTTCACGAAGGAAAGACATAGCAATTCTGACATACCAAGTTTGTCGCCAAGGAGTTGTTGCATATGCCATAGCAGTTGTATAGGTTTCTTGTCACCTAGTTCCTCACCACTAATTAATTGCTGAAGTTTGAGTTGCTCTGATGCAGCAGTGCGTTTTATGAGTTGTGCTTTGAGAGTGTCATAAGGGTTCTCAGCAGGAAGCCTGAGTAAAAGGTCTCAAATTTCCATAGCAAATTCTGGACTCAGGGAGCTTATGACATAGTCAAAACGAGTCTTTTGAATTGTTATGCCCCTAGTGGTGAACTGGGCCTCTATCTGGGCTAATCAAACTTCAGGTCAGCAGGCCAAAAAGGCAGTAGCTTCACACCAACTGCAGCAAGAGTCGATGGAAGCAGGAGCAGTAACGTGGTCATCAGCCATTGCAAGGTAAATAACTAGAGTAAATAGCATACATAAGGTGTTTAGAATAACATTCAGACGGGATCACCAATGTAGATTTAGCTACTTCTTTTATAATACTCCAGAACTTATCTAGAAACGAAGCGCTTTACTACTTCTATAACTTAAGAACTTATCAACTCCAGGACAATGAACAATTCAACAACTGACATAAGTCACATTGGATGAGCAAGTTATATTGAAGTCAATGATGTAATGCATGATGTCATGGTGAAAATAATAATGATAATGAAATCAAGGTTCAGTTCACTACACTGGTATGCTTGACTAAGATCTTTAGGTTTGCAAACAAATCTTCAATTCTTAGTATTGGATACCCATCTAATTTGGAAACTGGATTATCAGCCATCCCAAAATCTCCACAAATCCTTACACTCAATTTATCACTCTCAACACTGAGACTATTAGGGCAGCATAATTGGAGAACTTCACTGGCTCTAAAGTATTTTCTTCTACTAAGGCTTTCAATGATTCTTTCACTTTATCTCTTAAAGTTTAAGGAACAGTCCTTGCTTTACAAAGCTGTGGACTAGCATTTGGTACCAACTCAATGTGTGCCTGGAACTCTTTAAGTGGACCAAGTTCTTCTCTGAACACATCCTTATACTTGCTCAAGAGAATTTTCAACTCGTTATTAGCTATCTGATGGATTAATTTCCAATCCAGAGTAATCTCTATTAACCAATTTCTGCCAAAATGGGATGAGGCTGTGCCTTCCATAACAACACAAAGGTAAGTTAGCTGTCTGATTGTGATATTAAATCTTTACCTCAATACAACCCAATACAGAGATAGGTTCCTTTGTAAAACAACACCATCACACATCTGTGGAAGATAGACATCTACTAGGCCACAACTGATCAAATGTGGTTTCTGACATAACTGACATGGTTGCACCACTATCAATCTCAATGCATATCGAACAAACATCAAGTCTGACTTAAAATTTTAATGGATCAACAGAACCCTTCATTGATTTAATATTGTAAACATGAGTTTCTATCTACTCCTCTTCTTCAAGACAGACAGACTGATTTCTGAGGTGTGTCCTTCTTAACCTCCTTCTAATGACTTGTGCAGACCTGTTTAAGTGTCCCATTTTCCCACATTAGTAACATTTAGAGTCCTTGAATCTACAAGCTGTGGCTGAATGCCCAGGTTTTCCATACTTGTAACACTCACTTCATGCACTGCCTTTACTAGTGCTCTTTTTTTTAATATATTTCTTGCATGCACCTTATTTATGTCATGCTTACTTACACAATTTCCTGGTGTCTTGATGGTTGATTTGAGGTTTTGCAAATTTGATGCAGCAACTTCCAGACTTCTTGCAATATCCAATGCTTTCCCATAGGTTAGATCGGTCTCAGCCAATACCTTTTTTTGGATATCTTTGTTTTTTATCCTACAAAGTAATGGTCAGGGAGCATAACTTCCAACCTTGCACCAAATTGCAAAAAAAACAAACAAACAGAGAGGGAGTAAGCTCTGCCAATAGCTACACACACTCTCAGTCTGTTTTCCTCACTGGGCTATAGAATTGAAACCTTTGCATGATCTCTGCTGGTCTTGGATCATACTGCTTCCTCAAAAGCTCCACCAAGTGATGATAGCTTTTCTCTCCTTTTTTTCTTTGGCGAGCTAGTTAGCATTCTGTGTGACTTTGGTCCTACCACAGACAAGAAAACTGCTCCCTTCTTATCTTCATCAAAAATATTGTTGGCTACAAAGAAATGATCCAGTCTCCTTGCCAATTTGTAGTATCTTTATTTGGATTCTTTTTTAGGATTAAGACGGATAATTTAATAACCAACAAGTTGCACACAAGCACAAGTTCAAAAAAAAACATGTCTTCTAATTTGGATTGAGCATGCTCAATATTAATAAGTGATCAACAACAAATATGCTAACAATGCATACACTACAGGCCGTAGCCAAGGGGGGGGGGGGGGGGGGGGGGGGAATTAATATCTCTCTCCACCAGTGGCCCATGCGCACACCAGCAAGAGTTAGTCAGTCAGGATCCTCCTGCGTTCAGTTTTGCAATGATCAGATTATCTTGAGTTCTGCGTGACCGACTACTGCTGTAGTGTGTCACTGTGTAAGTGTAAGTCAGCACCTCCTACAGTTGCCCTGATCTCTCAACTCCCTTGTCTATTAGATGGGATCTAGGCTAGATGGGATCTAGGCTAGATGGGAGCTAGGCTTGCTGGGAGCTCTTGCTGGGAGCTAGGCTTGCTGGGAGCAAGATGGCTGCTACCTGAAGTGGTGATTTTCTCAGGTACTTAAAGCTGGAGTGTTCAATCAATCATTTAAAAATAATAATTCCCCCTTTAAATACACGCAAGTGCACACAACAAGAATCATGAGCATTACAAGCAAGCGCCGTACAGCAAGCCTCATGCGCCTAGTGTGTTCAGCTTTAAAGTGTTCTGGAGTGTTCAATTTTGAAGTGTTCTGGAGTGTTCAGTTTTGAAGTATATCCGTTTTAATCCTAGTTCTCTCAGTGTCTCACTACCGCTGTTGCGTGTGTAACTTACTGTGACCAGTATCCTACGTTTTTTTTTGTAAGATGAAAGCAAAGCTTGGGAGAAGGCTGCTATCAAAAGTGGTGGTCTTTTGACTACTTCAAGCCAAAATGTTCATGTCCTACTTCCTCTAGTGGTGATGGTGTAGCTAATGTGAGTGATGTAGCTTTTGTTAGTAATTTTGATGATGCACAGTCACCTGTCAGTGAAGATGATAACTTGGGATCGTCTGGTGATGGTGTTGCTAATGTGAGCCATGTGGGTGCAGTTAATATTTTTGGTGATACACAGTCACTTATCAGTGAAAATCTTAGCTTGGGATTATCTGCTGCTACTTGTGGAAGCATTGATGCTAATAGTTTAGGTGGGAGGAAGAGGGCATCTTCCAGGAGTGGAGGTCTTTGCAAGTATCTGAAGCCACAAGGTTCACTGCCCACTTTTAGTGTCAGCAGTGATAGTGTTGCTAATGTGAGCAGTGTGACTATAATCAATTCTGATGATACCTGTGTTAGTGATAATCCTAGCTTGGGAACTGCAGCCAGTAGTGTAAATTTAGATCTAGATGGTAATGGTAGAATTGATAATTGTTCTCAAAAAAGTTATGATGTTGGTTTATTCATTAAACCAAATATGACCACTGCTGAATTAAATAATGCGGTAAAGTCTTTGGATAAAGATCAAATATATAAACTTATCAAACATCATTTTGTTCCCTCTAAAACATTTTCCCATTCCCCAAGGAGTATAGCGTTGGTTGTAACAGGTGCTTTCAGGCAAAATGGTTGAAAAAATATTCCTGGTTAGTATATAGTAAGGTACTGGATGGTGGGTTTGGTATTTTCTGTAGTGTGTTTATAAAAGATAGGAGTAAATACGGAGTTCTAGTTAATACGCCTTTTAAAAAATGGGTCAAGGTGAATAAAGTAGTAGGTGGTCATTCCTCTAATCAGTACTATCACAACGCAATGGCAGACACTAGTACCTTTCTTCAATCTGTGGAAAATCCAGAGAAAAATGTAGATATACATATTAATTCTATATTGGAAAGAACTATTAAGGAGAATAGACATATAATTCAATGTTCTGCTGAGTGCATTTTATTTTGTGGGTGGCAATGCCTAGCACTTCGAGGAGATTGTGAGGTATCTGGAGCTAATGGGAACCCAGGGAATTTTTTGGCCTTGATGAAGCTATTGGCTAAGCATGACCCTGCCATAAATGCTCACTTAGAAAGTCCTAAGCTAAGGAATGCATCTTACGTATCACCGCATATACAAAATGAATTGATTAATATAATAGGTAAGAATGTAATCCAGAAACATTTAGTTAATGAAGTAGTAAGTGTGAAACATTTTTCGATAATGGTAGATGAGATAACTTCTTTTAATAAAGAGGTAATGCCTCTATGTGTTCGGTTTGTAGACTCTAACCATGACATAAGAGAGGAGTTTTTGCAGTATTCTTTTTTGACTAGAGTTACTGGTAAAGCTATTGCTACTTGTGTCCTTGATAGCCTTAACCAATTAGGTCTGGATGTTAAAAATGTTCGAGGACAAGGGTATGATGGAGCATCGAATATGTCCAGTGAGCAGATTGGATTGCAAGTGATGGTAAAGCAACATTCCCCATTTGCTGTATATACCCATTGTGCTGGGCACTGCTTGAACCTTGTACTTAGCCATTCTTGTAGTATACCTATAATTCGAAATGCTGTAGATAAAATAAAAAATGTGTGTATGTTTTTCTTAAATAGTCCTAAACGGAATCAACTTTTAATTGAAATAGTTAATGCTAATGTAGTGGACTCTAGTAAGAGGGCAACTCTTTTAGACTTGTGTAAAACTAGGTGGGCTGCAAGGCACACTGCATACCAACATTTCCACAATTGTTTTTAGTTTCTTGTCATGGCATTTAAAGTCATTGGCCTTTTACTGCACAAGGAAAGTCTTAGCACTGACTTTGCTTCAGTTTTTTGGGACCCTGAGTCATGAACTAAAGCTACGTGCATGTTGTATAGCATAACTGATTTTGAATTTATAGTTACTTTTGTAACTGTATATCATTTTCTTTCACATTTGGCAGGAATTACTGTAAAATTACAAGGTAAAACATTAGATATAGTAGATGCATATAATGGAATTAGTACTATAGTGACTTTTTATCGGTCATTGAGACAAAATATTGATAGTTTTTACATAATTTTTGAACATGCTAAGAGAATGGCTACAGCTGTTAATGTAGAACCAAGTAAGCCAAGAAGTTGTAGTAGGCAGAGAAACAGGCCAAATGTAGTAGCGTGTACAGTAGTGGAATGATATAAAATTAATGTAGCTATACCATTTATAGATCATATTATTTCAGATTTAGAATCTCGTTTTTCTTCGCATGCGAAAACAGTGTTTTTTCTATTTTGTCTTGTGCCTTCATTAATTGTAAAAAAAGTTACTGTTGACTTTGCAGATTTAATTGAATTGTATAATGATGATTTACCCTCTCCTGAATTATTTTCATCAGAGTTGGCTTTATGGAAGCATACGTTTACATCCAACCCTGATGGCGATGTTCCCTCTACTTGCTCTGCAGCTATGCAGATGTGTGATGAATTAATTTTTCCTAATGTTTTTGTTTTATTAAAAATTGCGTGCATTATACCTGTCACCTCATGTGAATGCGAGAGGAATGCCAGTACTGTCAGCTGTCTCCATAATTATATGTGCTGCAAAATGACTGAGGAAAGATTCACATCTTTAGCTTTGATGCACATTCATTACAACCATAAAATAGATTTAAATGAAGTGGTAGATCTTTTTCATGCAATGCACTCCAGGAGATTGTGCATGAGTAATATTCTGGTGGATTCATATTTAGCAAATTGATAATGTAGTGTCATTTTGGTTCTAATTAAATATATTTGTATAACTGTACTTTTTGGGCATGTATTGGCATGTGTACGTTATTTATACATACCAGTCGAGACCTGCCACCCTTGAGCCTTGCTCAAGTCACTGTGATGCATGCAATTGGGTTGATTATTTCTTTGCACCATTCACTACTTTTCTGTGCAACCCTTCACTAGTCTTGAAAAGGCTCTTTCTTTACCATACATTGTAAAATTTTTTTTAAATGGATCTTCTGATCCTTCACATTCTGTATTATGTTCAACCCTTAGCTGCTCCACCTAACTCTGTTTTCAGCTCTGTTGATGCCTCTTTTAGTATGAAATGTCCTTGTTTCAACCTTTGTCTCAGACGGTAGTATTGCTTTCCTATTCTCAATTTCATTTTTTTTTGTAAACTCTGTGTAGGTAAAGTGTAATCTAGGGAAACTAGTGTCTTTGGTCGCAATTGCCTAAAGTAGGTTGTAAAGGGTCTAGTCACAAAACCAGCACAATCCTTCCTGCTACTCTGTCATTCTGTTGCAGATATCCTAGTCTGAACATATCCTCCATCTAGCACTTGTTTTGTCTCCCCGAGAGCACCAGTTCCTACATTATTCTTGATACCAAACGTGACAGACAATGGACAAAGAAAATTAATATTGGATTGTTATCAACATTTTCTATGTGTAATGGCTTATGTATTTTGTTCATGCATAATGTTATTGATGTGTATTTACAAATTTTGTTTTATGTGTTATTCATCTAGAACCCTGGCACATCCAAAAACCCGCCCTATTCACAGTTTTCGCATATGTTTGTTTGTAACTCCAGCCTATTAATTGAATCACCCAAATGTAGATATTACTTGAATCATGTATGTTTCAATATAAAGTTTAGCATCAGTGGTTGTATTATTTGATTGACCAACTATCTGCTATTAGTAAGATATAAAAGCTATCATCATAAAAAATCTATTTCTGGCCCACACCTGGTATATTTGTCGTATTTGTTTCACCTACTGATTAGAATTGACATGTCTGGATTTTGAGTGTTACATTCTTTTAATTAACTGGTAGTAATTATAATATATATATATATATATATATATTGTTGGTTTTCCCTTCTTTTTTTATATAATAGTTTTCTCTCTTTCTTTGGTTGCATACATATAATATCATCAGTTCTTCTTTAAAAAAAAATTTTTTTTTTGTTACACAAACTTTTTTTTCGTATTTTTTTGATTGCATACATGGGCAGGTATAGCATCAGTTTATTATGTTGCCTGTCATTATTCTAAATGACACATTGCAGATTGTCACTGGATGGTATGAGACCAACAAAGACTATGTTCCTCCCCATGCTGGCTGGAGTAACACCACCAGATATGGACATGTTGCATGAATGGTTATGTTAACAACTTCCGCCAGCAAGAATACCCATCATCTTCTCCATCACTAAATATCTGCTGCCATCTCGCTTGGACCACAGATGTTCAAATCCTGACGCCCTTTCAAACACCACACAGCACATCTACTTGCGGATGACTTCCACCCAAATGTGGCAATGATTGATCACATCAATAAGGGCCCACCTCTCATACGCTCTGCATGCCCAGAACCAAGTCTATCATTACCATCAGGAGCTGACCTACCACAAAATGAATGGGTGAGGCTGAACCACCTCTGCTCTGGCACTGCCCAAGTTGGCATGTCGCTACAACTCTGGGGATTGCAAGTGTCTCTGCCACTTGTGCATGTGGTCATCCAACTCAGACGGTAGCCCACAGTGACGGAATGTTCCAGGTTTAAAGCACCAGACCCAGAAAAAATCAACTGGCTTAGAGAACTGCCAATCAAATTATGATATGATAGATTTCATTTCATTTGCATACGATTATATATATATATACACACACACTTCTTTTTCTTTTTTTTTTCTGACAAAATTTCTATTGAAAATGAAGGACAATATTAAAAAAAAAAAAAAAAAAAAAAAAAAAAAAAAAAAAAAAAAAAAAAAAAAAAAAAAAAAAAAAAAAAAAAAAAAAAAATCTACATGTGTTGATATTTAATCATTGTTTTGTAACACATGAACTGTCCACATATTTGTCTTTCTAATTAAGAAGAAAAGCATCATCACTCTGATTGCCCAAAGTGTCCAGTTCCGTTGCATTGTGATGGAGGTCAGTGTCCACTGTGTTCTACCTAAACCTATGATCAAACTCTATTGAAAATTGTCGGCTGGAAGTCCACACTTGACACTATATGCAATACTTACAGATCCACATGTATATATAATTATATATAACATGACATGCATGACCATAATTATTTTTGAAAATTGTATAATACTTGGGAATAATACTTGGGAATGTGGAACACTTAAACATGTCATTAAGAATATCATTGGAAAGAATTTGAACTAATTTTTCATTTGGCAATAAAATTATGGGTGGGGGTGAGTGACAACAAAGATTTGGTATATATTAGATATCTCATGAATAATTAATAAAAATTAGGTTTTATACCCCCCCACCCCCTCAAAAAAAAAAAGAACCCCCCATTTCAAAAATCCTGGCTACGGGCCTGACTACAGATATCAATTGTCCCACCAGTTGTGAGTGAGATGAGTTTAATTACAACTGAATAGGCAATCATTAATCCATTAATTTATATATATTAGAGGTGAATATAATTTTTTTTTTTTAATTGACAAAATAATTATTTAAAGTTTGAATGGGATATTTAGATCAGATCTTATATAATACCTGCAGCATATATTGACATTACCAGAGCCAATATAAACCACTCGGTTCAGGAACTTTTTCCTACAGAAGGGATGGGAAAATTGTGGAATTCGTGCATCACTTTTGATGAGAAATAGTTACGTTTCTGTGCGGGTATGGGTCAATAGCCGAATGTGGATGGTCTTAAAGTGTTAAACTCTGCGTGTATCCAAATTTAAAAAATCTGCGATGGGGCGGGTCTGGCTACGAGAGAGTACATCCAAATTCCAGCTCTAAAGCTAACTGGAAGACCACCTTCTGGTGGCAGTACCCAAGGAATTGTTCAGAGAGAATTTTGTTTTGTTAAATTTTGTTTATGGCATATGGATATATTATTACAGGTATTGAGCACAAGATACTATTTGCAACATGTGCCTGTGAGTGTCTTCCCATTACTCTAGCCAGAGCTGAACTTTGGCCAGCTACGCCGTGCAACCCACATATGGCGTCCACATTTGCTCTATTAGACTTGGCAGAAGTTTTAATGCTTGAATGCCTGGTTTCCCTGAAGGATTTTTGCAATGGTTTGATGTTTCGTTGTCCATTTATATTTGATACTAGTGGAGGAAAAGTGCTAATAGTTAATATCATTTTAAAACAGAAGAAGAACATCTACTCCTCCCTGATCAACCCATTCGAAGAGCACAGGTGCCCTGCTTCTAATAGAGAGCAGTGTGCATGTATGATGGCAATATATTCACATGTTACTTATTATACTTTTTATGCACAGATATCTCAAGCACAAACTCAATCATCTTGACTACTTGTCCCAAGGTCTGGATCCTGGTAATGTTTGCCCAGCATGTCCACAGGTGAGATCAACATATTCCAGTGTATGTGTGACACTCCAATGTGTTTTGCATATATATATATATATATATATATAACAGGATGGTAAGCAAGGAGGAAAGTATGTCTGCTCAATGGATGCCTTGCTTGGGTTACCAAGAAAAAAGTCAGTGGGGACTAGCTATGGCGAATCTCTTCATTGAGAAATATTTTTCTGCAATCAGTCTTCAGTTGACCAGTTTGTATCTCACAGTGTGCAATCCAAGGAGGTGTCTGCTGTAAGGATATGGAGTTTCTTATATGTGTGTGGACTGCATATATAATGTATCGGTAATGGTCCAAATGAAACAACAGTCCCATTTGGTTCATTCCCATGGCAGTAGCATGTATTCATATTGATTGCTCATTCATATGCATTTTAACTGGTTGGTCTTCTATATCTGCAATTGTTTTGCTACTACTGTGAAGAAATATCACCTTCACATTCTTTTCTTGGCAAAGCCCTGTCCACACTGCACAATAAATCCAGATTCACTCGTGTTTGGAATGGGTTCCACACATCCACATTACACCCAGTTTCATAAAATAGGCCCATAAATAAATTAATGTTTATCATATCTGACTTTGTTGGCAGTCAATTTTATTCTGTTTGGGAAACAATGATAAGTCTGTAATCTGTGCTGGTAATCCGCTAGTGCCATGATTCTCTTTAGGGCCACATCGGCTACCTTCATGTGGTGTGGGTTATAATTACTTTCAATATCATTTTGATAGAGAGGGGAAGCTAAAGTTGACAAAGAAAGAAGATGGATAAGAAGGAAGAAAGAGAAAAGAAGAAGAGAAATCCATACATCTGGGCTAGAGTTCAGATGATCTTGCTTTTATACATTTTACTAAACTGGCAGGCTGTCGAAGGGGCTCTTAGCCAAGACCTTGTGACACTAGCAGCATATATCCAAACTTAGTGGCTAAAGATCAATAGGTCAAAAATTGTGTTGGTTGCCTTCCATCTGAACAACAGGGAGGCAGGTTGTATGCTCAACGTTTCAATGGATGGAAAATGTCTGGTCTTCACCCAGGTACCAACATACCTGGTGTGAAACTGGACAGACCTTGAGTCACTGTGTGGAAAACTAACTTCATGCTTGGCCCTTATGAGGCGGCTTGCCAGATTGAGATGGGGAGCCAATGTAGCTGTTCAAGGAACAGCTGCCTTGGCCCTTGTGTACTCAACAGCAGAGTACTGTGCACCTGTCTGGTGTTGCAGTGTACACACCCACATCATTGATATGGCAATTAATGACACACTCCACATATTGACTGGATGCCTGCGTCCCACACCATTGGACAACCTTCCCATCCTTGCAGGCATCCAACCTGCTGAGCTTCGCCGAAGGCAGGCTATGTTACCATAAGCTAGCAGATCCTGCCAAGCAGCCTCGGCTAACTAATAAACTTTATAAACGATTAATAATAATAATTGCTTGATGTGTGTTAGGCACACATTTATAATTTTGAATTCACTTGTATTTTCATCTGCTTGATCCAAGCTCTTCAGTTCCATTTTAGTGGTTTGGCTGGTGTTATGATTTGAAATATCAGCTGGTAGAAGTATTTATGTAACTATTAAGCCCTTCCAATTCAAAATGTGCTTGTGAATTTTTATTTATTTTTTTTTTTTTTTTATGCCAATTTTGTAGGTGTGTAATGATTTTCTAGCTGGTAACATGCTTAGAAGTGCTGGCAGATACAAGGCACTTGACGAAACAGCTGTCTTTGGATATTGATGTCGGCATGAGTTTCCAGGGAAATTCATTAACCTGAAGCATGGAGAGAGGTGAGGAGTAAAATGTTATAAATATCAGCACTGCAGTACCATCAGTTTATATTTGGTCAACTGACTAGGATGTAGTGCTGGTACTGGTTGTTGTTGACAGCTGGTTCACACAGGTCATTATAACTGGTTGATCCTTGCACCACAGACTGTAGACCCAGCAAGGTACTGTACTGCAATAATTATTATTAGCTTTGATCCAGAATTATCCCATAGAGCTTTGTGCAGGCTGTGTGGGAAAGTTGCATTGGATGGGCAGGCAATGTACAGGTTTTTTTTGTTGTCGTGGAATAACTTCACAAATAATATTTATTTTCACAATATTTGATGATTTCTTTATTGAAATATAGTTCAATGATATTGATCATATGACCATCATGTAGCTGCATTATCGAAGTATGTGTTTCTATCGATCCCTTTCCAAATGGAGCTAAATGCCTGATTATTTTAATGATCTCAATATGAATAATTTTTGACTTCTATTAGGTTGGAATATACTGTTTGGATGTTAGAGAACATCCTGGAACATCACCCAAAACAGTCTGAAGTGTTTGTCATTTATGACATTGCCTGCACTTTGGTCAGCCATTTTAAGGTATTCATTGTATCATTCTTGTATTTTGTTGTGCCTAATGTTTATATATATACATATATATACATATATATACATATATATATACATATATATATACACAT
Source organism: Lycopodina hypogea (assembly GCA_963969325.1). Lineage (NCBI taxonomy): Eukaryota > Metazoa > Porifera > Demospongiae > Poecilosclerida > Cladorhizidae > Lycopodina > Lycopodina hypogea. The sequence goes on from OZ017788.1 coordinate 10,952,565, forward strand.
ATATATACATATATATATATATACATATATATATACATATATATATACATATATATATATACATATATATATACATATATATATATGTTTTAGGCACATCAAAGATCAGATATCCTTAATAGTGCCTGCATTTGTCTGCCAACGTTTCATTCGTATGGCCATAAAGCTTCTTGTCAGGTACTTTCAATGTCAGAGATGAATGTTCTGTTCAATGTAGCATAAGCTTTCTTGTAATACTAAGGTTATCTTTGGTCCAAGAAGGTGTGATGGAATCGGCTTAAGTGATGGGGAGACTATGGAATAACTGTGGTCATATCTACGCTTCCGTTTTGGACAAATGATGAAGGAGATGAGACCTGTCCATCGCAGTGATGTATTAACGAGTGCACTTATTTTTTATGGCACATGGACCAGAGAGAAACTTGGTATGTGCATGTTAGAATTGTCACTGATTCAAGTCTAGATGATGCCTATGACTATGGATTATTTTAGTTTTTATGTATATTTACATTACTATATTAAAAAAAAAAAAGAAACTTTTTTACTTTTTTTATAATTTTTAAAATTATTATTCAGCTTCACTTCTTCTTATATGCTGGGACAGAGCAATGAGGACAAAATCAGTTGCTTAAAAAACCTTTTCCCAGCTCATGCCACTTGTGTATCATGGTACTTCTTTATATAGTAGTCACTAACAGCATATACCCAGTGTTGCCTGGCCAATATAGGCTAAAATCCAGTAGTTACATACTCAGTTACATCTATATATATTTGAAGACCTATGTATCTATGTGACTATTTTTGGCTTTTCCTCATTACCATGGTAATCATTTCATGAAAATTTTAGTACATGTTTAAAGTTGGGTCAAAACCTATCATCATGCCGAGTTTCAGAAAAATTTACTTACTAGTTTGGCCAGAATGATGGTACAGACAGACAGACAGACAGACAGACAGGCAGGCAGGCTGGCTGGCTGGCTGGCTGGCTGATAGACAGACAAACAAATTTTTTTTTTCCCAGACATGCCACCTGGCATGAAACCATCTCAGGGTGGTCTCCTCCATCCCTAAATGTTTGGTCAAAATGTAACAGAGGGATTTTGAGAAACAGAGGAACATAGTAACATAGTCAGTTACATACTTACATAGATCTTCTAATATATATATGTATATATGGATATAGATTGTATATTCATACCTATTTGTACATAGCTACAATTGGTACAGTCACCAAATGCAGAATAATGGCATTTGTATTAGCATGGAGTGCTATAACATGAACCAACTTTCATCTTTTACTTGTTAGCACTGAAACTGTATTAGTGACAAGTCCCAGGGCCAGAACTTTTGCAATTTTTTTAATTATTGCATTACTACAGTAGTCAGGACAAGTTAGTATTGTAGTTGTTTGTTATATAAAAGGGAAAAATTGGATTAACTAATGATTAGTGAGAGTGAGGTGGATGATGTATGAGTATATCTTCTGTATACCTTTAGAGATTGAAGTCAAAGTAAGGTAATGGCTGAGTAATGAAGCTGCTACTTGCAGAAGCATTCTAATGAGATCAAGTAAGTTAGATTTCATTGTAAACATAAGTATTAATATCTTATTTATTGTTCCATTTCCTATAGAACCACTTCACTGGCAAGATACATACTATCAATTACTTCAAAAGTTTTATTCTCTGAGGTTAGTTGTCCTTGAAGATTAAGTATAAACAACTGCCAAGCACACAATATCCACATGTCCATAGTTAAGTGGTTTCCCCATGCTTATATTATAACATTCTATTTTTGTATGGGCATGTGTGTGTATATGGGCATGCATGTGTGTTGCCTTTTATTTATTGTATTTGATGCATTGTTAGGAATGGACCGGGTTCAAGTACTAGTGATGGAACTCACATCAATCAGATTGCATTGTAATTAACCAGTTATGTTATTTGTTTTGGTCAGTTTTGTAAAATTATTTTCCAGATTAGATTCGAGCCTCATTGAGATCGAGAGAAAGCACTCCATTCTGCACAGGTGGTTTACAACTAATAAAGAGTACCAAGATTGTGAATATTCCATCTTGTTCAGCAAGAAGGATCAGCTGTGCTTCATATTTGGAAAGCTGGTCAGAGGAGAATGTTCCTACTCAAGCTGATTAAGAAGTATGCAGGTATGCAAATTGTGAGCAATTCATTTACAGTGGAGTCTCCCATGGTGGATAATAAGCAGTCAACATGCACTTAGACAAACAAAATTTCTCATGATTGGTGATGAAGCTTCCTCTGGAAGCCACCACTTCACACAAATGTGTTCTCTCATTTTGTTGTGATTGGTCTTAGCCAACTGAGTTTATTTAGGAAAATGCTGTAGAAGTTTGCACTGTCAACTAAACTAAACAGTTATTTTATGCACACTGACGCTTGCTTTGGTATGTATTCTTGAACTATTTTTCTCTTTTGCTAATTTAAGGATAGTTTTTTTGAGCAATTATAATTTGAGCATGTAAAAATGCGAATGTAAAACATGCAGACCATATCAACTTTATTCTCTGTTGTTCCCATTTGTTCTTTATGTGGATAATTAGATGGCATTGAATCTAACTGGGTTTGGATAAATCATGGATTACCGTTCTACACAATCTACTAGAAAACATGGATGATGCTCCCAAGGTGTTACGGCAACCCCCCGCCTCCTTAGGATAATTTTGAGGCTAGATGCACTCATATTTTAGTGGGTTCGAGGCAGCCAGCCAGACTGCGATTGCATGTGCTCTATACTTTATAAACTGTGCTGTTTTGCACCATCCTACATGTCATCTTTCCTTTGGTTCCCCCTAAATATGAAATATGAAAAACAATATGTGTATACATATATTACAAATTATTGATCAGTTCAATATGGAATCATTTACAAGGTGCAACGAACATCAGAGAAAACTTTATATCTCAGGTGATACTATTCCCCCACTGTCTTGTCACTTTCATCATTCACAGAGAAAACATATGGTTTGGTATCTTTCCTTTAAAAAAAAAACAACTCTTGATCATTAATATGCCCTCATAATTATAGCAATGCATGATAAGATGAGCATTAGTGAGCTGGTGCACTTTGATATGCAATTCATGGTGAATTCATACTGTCTTACTTCAAATGCAGTTACCAAAGAATGAGTCAAATGCATAAGAAATAACACTAATTTATGAACTCAGATATCTTCCATATTTGACAATTTGTTTGCCTGTACGTATGTATATTTGCTCTGTCATCCCAAAAACCTGGACCAATCATCCAGAAATTTCCAGGGGTAGGATCACCCACTGTTTAGGGGAAATGTGGTTAGGGCTAGGGCGTAGGTCCATTGAATAAAATTTCCTATTCATGAGTACCATTGTTTCTATTCAGTAAACAATTTTTTACAATCCATTCTTCACAAAAGCGTGTCAATGTACCCCAACATTAGAAGTGTTCCTAGACCCATGTGCCACATGTAATTATCGTGATATTCTCTTTAATTGATCCCATTCAAAGGATTACTTCTAGAGGAAGTTGTTCATAAATCACACAAGAAGTCCAAAAAGACTAATTACTAGAGATGCATCATAATATTTACTTTAGCAGCGTAATGCTTCCCATATCCTCTCTATCTCCAACCCCTCCCCTCCCCCCCCCCCCCCCCCCCCCCCAACCTCCTTTGTATTAACAAGTACTTTACTAGTGCAATATAATTGCTGAATTGGTCTCTACTGTTGCCACATATGCATGCTACACATACCTACTCACCAACATTGTGCTGCATTGATGAACTGGGGGGGGGGGGGGGGGAGGGGACCTGCAACTGTAGCACACGCACCCCCCCCTCTCTCTCTCTAAATACACATGGAGATGTTTTGTAGTTTTGACTTGATAGGATGATGATAAAGTCAGATTTTGAACAGATTGTATCTTGATAGTAGCACCAAAACTTTTGCATACATTAGTGGAGAGTTCAACGAATAACCCCTCCCCCCTTCACTCAGCATTTTACATTAGTTTAACAAGAATCATGCATTTGGTACATGTAAATGAAGAAATAGCATACATAATGAAACAAATAGCATACATAATAAAATCAATAGCATACATAATCAAACAAATTGCATACATAATCAAATAAATAGCATATATAATCAAATAAATAGCATACATAATCAAATATATAACATACCTAATGAAAGCAATAGTGCATGTAATGAAATAAAGAGCATACATAATCAAACAAATAGCATACATAATCATTGCTCGTCCGAAGTATATACTTCAGTGGAATTCAAAACAGGTGGAGAATTACCTGTGAAAAATATCAAATATCATACACAAGTCATTGTACAGTATGAGTGCAATTAACCTGCAATGCTTAGGGACCAAATGTAATCCACCACTGTTGAAGTTATGCAGCAAGCACAGTTGGTGGTATATGCTGCTTGAATGTTATCTTCAAAATACCCTAGAGCAATAGAGAGATATTGTAATATTTGTTCACATATTTGAAGTAAAACAAGGTTTCGACAGTGTTCTAACAAGTTCACACTCAAATAATTTTTTCCATACTGAGCTACTAATCTCCCATTGCTAGGTGCTGTGTGCAGATTCCACTTCCACCTGAACATGCTTACAATACCATTTAACACACACACACACACACACACCTTGAACCTTGAAAGAAAGCCATCCGGGAGGACGATGTCTCTCTGCCACACAGTGGCAGACTGGATTAAATTTTTAACTAAACAATTACTGTCGCTCCTTTGTAGCGAGTGGTCTGACACTTATGCCTTGCAATATTCTGCCTTCTCCTGAATGATCTTTGGCATGTGTCACACACAAATGGAGTAGTGGTTGTGTTAGAGCTGGTGTCATGCCTGTCAATGATCGATGCTGCCTCCTTCCTTATCCTGTCCTTCTCCAAACTCTCCTTGGTGCAGGTATCTAAACCTTCTCTACATTGTGCTCTCCAAATACCTCTCTCCTTTGCATCTCTATACCATCTTCCTTCATCAATCTTGAACCTCTTAAGATTTTTCCTTACTCTGTCCCTCCACCTTAGCTTACATCCATGCATGGGTCTTGGATGAGATAGCCAGCCAAACAAGAGCCTCTTGGGAATACGATCCTCCTGCATTCTAGCAACATGACCCAACCATCTCAGTCTCCTTGCTATAACCACATCTTCAAGAGCTTTATCCATGCCAAAATTCCTCCTCATCTGGACAATGCTGATGTAACCAGCTCACTGCTCGGCCCTACTGATGTTCATAATACGCCGGAGACATATGTTGTTGAATGCCTCAACTTTCTGTGTGGAGACTCTCTTGGTTGCCGAAGTTTCAGCTCCATAGAGCAGCACACCTAGCACTGCAGCACGATAGACCATCCTCTTTGTCTTCCTGGATAGACTTCCATTGAAGAACATAGGTCTACATAAGGCACCAAAAGCACGAGAAGCACGAGCTACCCTGTTCTCCACATCCATCCTGATCTCTCCATGTGATTCAAGGACACTCCCCAGGTATCTGAAACTTGATACTGCCTCTATGGTCTCTCCTCCGATGTGTATTGGCTGCAGATCCTCCTCCCCACATGATGCACCAGCCACAAGCAACTTCGTCTTGGGAAACTCATTGTCAACCCCCACCCTGATAGCACCTCAACCAACTGCTCAGCAGCTCTCACAATGCTCTCTCTGGAATCTCCCACAATAGCGGCATCATCAGCAAATAGCAACTCTGTCACTAACACATGAGATGGTCTTCTTGTCCTCTCCCCCACCAGCTTGCCACCACACTTGTACAACACCTCAGTTCCAAAAGGCTGGCATTGCCTTCTCCATTCTTCGATCACAAGGTTGAAATATAGGTTGAAAAGGGATGGGGCAATGGTACAGCCCTGCCTTAAGCCATTGTTCACTTCAATCACAGGTGTGGTAGTGCCATCAACAGACACCTCGACCTTCATTCCATCATGGAGGGACTGGATCAGCCTCACAAACAGAGGTGGGATGCCATACTTCTCCAGCACCAACCAGAGAGCCTGGCGAGGCACAGAATCATAGGCCTTCCTTAGGTCCACAAACAACATGAAAACTTTGGTGTTATGTTCTCTGGCCTTCTCCATTATATGCCTTGCACAAAATATCATATCTATGCATCCTCGACCACATCTAAACCCACACTGAGAGTCAGGCAAGGTATCCTCCACCACCACCTGCAGCCTTCCTTGGATGACCTTCACAAACAGCTTTCTAATTGCATCCAACACACTGATCCCACGCCAATTGTCACATATCATCAAGTCTCCTTTCTTAAGTATTGGCACCAGCAGGGCATCTCTCCACCCATCAGGAACTCTCTCCTCCTTCCACACAGTCTCAAACAGATCTAAAATGTACTCCATCATTACAGCTCCACAGCACTTCCCTCCATGCTGCTGTCATCTCACGGTCAAACACAATACCAACCCCTTCATTCTGCACCATTGGTGATTCATCATCTGGGAGTGGGCGACCAGAGTGCAGAATCATGTACCTCTCAACATCATATAGATCCTTCCCAAACCACTAGAAGAGGGTAAGTGCTGCTCCTGGTTCTCATCCAATTGGCCATATGCTGCGCTGGCAGCCTTGACAAACTGGCCTGCACCTCAACTGCTGATTTCCATCAACCCAGCTGCAGATTACCACAGGAAATGCAATTCAGATTTACAAGTGTATCACAGTCAACCAATATGCACATACATGTAGCAAGTTCACATGCATGAGAGCATTAGGCGCACCTTCTGATGCACCATATTCCTTCTGGAAGACCTGCCAAGGGGTTGGCTTTGACTTTTTAGCAGTGTGGTAAACAGTTCCCTCAACACTTTTTGCATGCTTCCTTCTATAATTTTTCTTCTTGATCCAACGCTGAAATGAGTATGACAGCAATAATAACAAAAAAATCCTTTTGAGCTTCACTTATTGAGAGGATTTTTTTTTAATATTCCTCCCTCCCCTCTAATAAAGGCCACTTGCATGCTACATGGATGTGACATCGGCCTCAAGCCAGGGTTTGGAGTTGGGAGACCCATTTATGTGCTGCTGAATTTCTTCAACCTTATTAGTTTAAACTGCCCTGGTACCGTAAGGATATGTGAACCCTAATAGAGTATTTTTTTTGGGGGGGGGGGGGAGGGGGGGAGTGAATTGAACCAGCAACCTCCAGGTTGCAGGTTGGAAGCACACCACTTAATCATTCCACCACATTTTTAATGCTTTTTTTTATATGGAAATATATTTTGCCACTTTTGAGGGAAAAAGATGCATGCTATGGAAACCATATTTAGAGAGCTCACTAAGGAACCTGGCATTCGCCACCCTGAGAATTTTGTGCCCCACACTTGAGCATTATCAGTTTGCACTATCATAGTGTAAGCATGTATATACACTGACACATGTATGCCCCCCTCGCAGAGGGCTATCTATATTATGTTTCCCCGCCCCCCCTTTGCAACTTTTCCAAAAAAAAAGTATGCCTAGGGATATCTAAATGGTAGCTGGGCATGCTAGCACTATATCACACTAACCTGGGCATGCTAGTGCTATGCCACGCTAACCTGGGCATGCTAGCACTATATCACACTCACTGGGGTGTGTTAACACTATATCATGCTAACCTGGGCATGCTAGCACTATGCCACGCTAACCTGGGCATGCTAGCCATATCGCACTAATCTGGGCATGCTAGCGCTATGCCATGCTAACCTGGGCATGATAGCACTCTATCACTCTAACCTGGGCATGCTAGCACTACGCCACGCTAACCTGGGCATGTTAGCACTACGCCACGCTAACCTGGGTTTGCTAGCGATATCGCACTAACCTGGGCATGCTAGCGCTATGCCACGCTAACCTGGGATGCTAGCATTATATCACACTCACTGGGGCATGTTAGCACTATGCCACACAAACCTGGGCATGCTAATGATATCACACTAACCTGGGCATGCTAGCAATATATCTCACTCACTGGGGCATGTTAGCACTATGCCACACTAACCTGGGCACGCTAGCACTATATCACACTCACTGAGGCATGTTAGCACTATGCCATACTAACCTGGACATGCTAGCACTATACCACGCTAATCTAGGTACTTGGGTTTGCCAGCACTTCATTCCACTAACTTGGTGAAGCAAAGATACTTCAAATATAGCCTTAAACACACTGGTAGTGTATTTATTTATTCTACTCTATCATATTTATTTTATGCTGCTATGTTCACTTTTACTCCATCTCTTTCTAACCAGGAAGGTTTATAAGTCACTTGATCAAAAAAAAAAAAAAAAAAAGGTGAATAAGTTTGCATTAGAAATAATGAAGGTTTCTTTTCCCTCCAGCTGTGAAACAAATGCAAGAAAAATCAACCTTATGATACACCGCTGATTGCTATATGCTTTACCATACCTTTACTTGACTAGTGGTAAGTTTTAACAAATGCAAGAAAAATCAACCTTATGATACACCGTTGATTGCTATATGCTTTACCATACCTTTACTTGACTAGTGGTAAGTTTTGACTCCCCGGCTGCCTGTGCAATAAGAACGCCATGCTCTTTAGCCACTCCAGTCATGCCATTCCTAAAGAATGCGTTCAGACTAGATCTTTGGCTCTCACTGAATCTTTTATTGGGAGAGGGGTCCTGGCAAGTTTCCACAGAGGAGGAAGATAGGTCCGTCAGTAGGGGTGGATATACCTCCGCCATAATAGTGTACAGCAGTGTAACCACCGTACTAGGAGTAAATGATAAAAGGTCGGCTGGTTCATAAAATAAACTATTTCCCCAACAAAAAATGTACTATTTCCCATCAAAAGTGATGCGAGTTCCACAATTTCCCATCACTTTTGTAGGTAAAAGTTCCTGAACTGTGTGAATAAACATGAAACATACGAGCCACTTAAAAAAAATTTTTTTCTACACTTTGATGAAAGGTAGGTTGCCAACAGTTTGGAACTCACTTAGGCTATTAGTTTTTATGTAATTAGTGGGAATAGTAACAACCAACTAAGTTAGCATAAAGAGTGAGAAAAATATTGGGGGACAGAAGAAAAAAGGGAATGGAAAATGGAGGAAAAAAAGAAGGATTCCAAGCTGAAAAGATCCAAGGAAGAAAGAATTGAAGAAAGAAAAGAAGGGTGGAAGCCAAGAAAAACAAATAGAAGAAAAAATAAGCCCAGATCTGGATTTAAACACAAGTTTGCATATCTAGTCGATAGGTGCCTTAACCATTGGATTATGCTTTATGTGGGTTTTTTTTTTTTTTTTTTTTTTTTTTTTTTTTTTTTTTTTTTTTTTTTTTTTTTTTTTTTTTTTGCGTGTGTTTCTTTTTGCCGGTGTTTTTTTGTTTCTTTTCTTGGTTTAATAAATAATGGCCACTTTTTAGAGGGGGTTTCCTCTCTCTGGAGCCGTTATAACGTAGTTCTGTGAAAATACGTTTTCTTTGCTAACTCATGGACGGTTGGGCTTAAGGTTTTAAATTTTCAGAGTTTACTGGGGGGTCATCCTTTAGACATTTTAATGAAGTTATGTGAAAATCTTTTTTTTTTTTTTTCCTGAACTCCGGACATTGGGCCTAAAGGGCTCACTTTTTCGGGAGATAGGGGTTACCCTCAAGTGGTTGTAAAGAAGTTTGGTGAAAATCAGAGTAAAATCCTGCCCATAGGGCTATTTTGTTCATAAACTATCCTGGTTGTGATCGTAAGTCAATGTCTGAGTGAACCACCCACCTACTACAAACCACAATTGTGCAAACACATGCGTCAGCAAAACTGTTGTCTCCATCTGCAGGATTGTTACTTTTCTAGTCTTACTAAACATCTCAATTTGTTCCCAATACACACAGCCTCCAGTCGACAGCTAGTTAGCTAAAATTATAACCATACCTGCAAGATTGAGTAGAGACGTTTGTAGGTTTGTTTGTCTGGTAACTACTATGAGATTGTTAGGACTAAATGGCTCAAATGTTCAGAGTTAGGTGGGAGTCACCCTGGGGATGGTGTCAGAGGTGTGAGTGACTCCCCAGGTATGAATGACTCCCTAGTCACTGCCGCCTAGCATCAATTACCTCCCTAGGTGTGGATGACTCCCCTGATGGAAAAAAGAGAAAGGAAATTAAAAAAATGAAAAGTTGTTTAAAAACTCAAGGTATGTGCTGGAGTGTGAGATCATTTATCAGTTGTACTTGTGTTGGGAAGAGAATATTGTTGGAATGATGCATTGTTATACCACCAGATGGGTGGAGTAATTATGGAAGTGGGAGAAAGCATAGAGCAATTGATATTATCCAAGTTTAGTAGAGCTACAGTGTTAAGGGTAGCTCATAGCATATCATCAGCTGGGTATTGTTTAAAAAAATAAGAGAGCACAAAGGATTAGGTGGAGGGTTTTTTGGCCACATCTTAAAAAGATGTGGCAAATTGCTGTTGATCCTGTGCCCATTATCAGAAAACAAATTCCAGGATGGTTTGCCCATTGTCACTAATTACTTTGCCTGTTAATGATGTTCCATTTGAGAGATAACAATGGGTATTGCAGGACCTCTACTCAGGAGTAAGGCTGAGCACAATTTTATTCTCTTTAACTTTACCAGTCGGAAAATTGCTATAAAAGTCTCAATATTTACTCATTTCCAATATTTCAGATATCATCCATCTCCACCTGAAGTTGTTTTTTTTGTTTTTTTTTTCCCTTTGTTAATCCTGAAGCTCTGCAAGAAGTTATCAAGATTTAGCTATATAGTTGATAAGAGAAGTACAGACATTCTTCAGACCACAAAGAATATAGCTAGACATTGTCCTTTGGTTGGAAGCAGGAACTCTTAGAAGAACTGATTCTGAAAATAGCCTGTTATTAGTCACTGTACAAACAGGTCTATTAAATATATCAGGAAGTACATCCATAGATATTTAGCTAGTTATCAGTATGTGACAAACAATCAACATAGAGTTTATTATATATATATATATATATTAATAGCTTTAGCTGTGGCAGCATTCATTCTGTTGGAGCTACTATGGCAAACTCCTAATAATGACTAAGATTTTGATGTTGAATTTTTGGGGTAAGATTATGTTCATTATATTGAAGAGAACTATAGAAGATGGAGGAGGATTGTGCTGTGAAACTACTGGGATGATATCCTTACTGAATTGAAGATTGCTTGTATTGTGAAACTGCAAGGGCAACATGTTCACTGCATTGAAGCAAACTGCGGAATATAGAAGAGGTGAATGGGTGGGGGGAGCAATATGGTATGGAAGAATTATGGAAATTTTTATGTGTTGAAGATTGCTGAGATGGTTGGAGAGCATTGCCATGGTATTTCTTGGGAAAAGTGTGCAAAGCATTGAACTTACTGAGATGGTTGGGAGTGTTATGATGCAGAACTGTCAGGTAACATTTCTTACTGTATTACAGCATTGAGGGTGGATCATCCGGATAGGCTGAGCTATTAATCATGTACACTACATTGAAGACTACTGAGGTGGATGGTGGAAGTATTTTGGCATGATGAATTGGGAATATTGAGAGAAAGTTAGGATCAATTTTTCTATTGTTCTATCAAGTTGTATTGAAAGTTTGTAGTTGTATTTGGTTCTTTTGTTAGCTTCACTTTGTTATGATAATTGTAGTGCCATGTCAATTAAGTGTCAATCATTATCGTTATCACCATCATGTTCAATAATTACTTCACCTACCATATCTTCTAGTCTGTCTTTGTCAAAATCGTCATTTGAATGTTCACCATGTGCTTGGTAAACTTCCTTTAAATTGTTCAATGATGTCATTTTTTAATGCAAAAATCGTTTACTGTCTTTATTGTAGGAGAACTCTATAAGACGTTCCTCCAGACAGGACCAGACTCCATCAAATATTGAACCTCCTTTACCTTCTCAAAACAACTGTACCACTCTTCCTATTGCTTCATTGCTGAAAAAGTTAGTATATATTTATTTTAGCATTTGAAGAAGAGTTACACTTTTACCAATGATAAAAACTTTCCATCATTAGCCAAGAACTTAGCGTGGATGTTACTGAGACACTTTTGATATATGTCATTTGCCTCAGACTATCCATCAGTCATTTTTATCATTTTGTGTATGCACTCTTATTGTTTTTTTTTTTAATTTCGAAAAGAAATCCAAAAAAACTTACAACATTTTCCACAATATATATTGTTTCATTCATGTCGATTAGATATTTCTAATTTAATTTTTACCCTTGAGCTCCTGTTTAACCCTAATAATAAAACTGTAATATATATCTCATGGGCTATGCACATGCACAAATATGCAGGAGTTTTAACCCTAATGATAAGCACCTGATGTATATCTCATGAACCTAACTACTTACTGTGCAGAAGAAGCAGGCAAACACATTCGTCGGCAACTATAGCAAGCGGGTTATGCTTGATACATTTCCAGCTTGTTATAAAGGATATTCAAATCTTTGGATTGCATTCATTGTCTCCATTGCTAAATTAATTACATTGCTATTGTTTTTATATAACAGAAGTCTTGTATTTAATCATGCTGCAAGATTAAGCCACTAGATTGAAGTATCTGTCTATTATGAGCAATTGTAGTAAGGACAAGCAATAGAACTATAGCAAATCACCAGTTGCTTCTGTAACTTATTGTATCCCTAATGGGAACACATCCACACTAAAACTTATCTAATATTGATTGAGCTATGTATTTCAAAGAATTATAAAAATATGTGTCATGTGTGGACAGTGGCTGAGTAATTATTATTTTTTACTGACATCCCTAGTGTTGTAAGTTCAAACCCAGCCATGACAGGAAAGCTTAACTCTCCTTCAATATCTTCTTCCCACACCGGCCCACCCAGCTCTTATTGGGACTTGGAACTTTGTGATGTGCAAATTCAATGGCCATGGCTTGCCAATCAGCTAAGGGTTCAGGTGGGACTAGCCAGAGTGTTTTTGAAAGGCCTCATGCTATCTTCTAGCCGAGCTTCAAGAATTTGCTTGCACTGGCTCATATTTCCTGCTTAGGACAATGCTATTGTGACTATGTCAGGTGCAAAGGATAGTGTTGACGGCAGCTAGAGAATTTATATTTTGTGTGTGAGTGGGTGTGAGTACTTGTGTTTATATGCGTGACTACATGCTTGTGTGTGTGTGTTCGTGTGTGTGTTCGTGTGTGGTGTGTGTCTGTGGCTGAACAGTTATGCTCTTAGTCTAACAACCCCAGTGTTGTGAGTTGAAATCCAAGCCTTTATAGGAAGTTTTCCAGTTTTCCAACATCTTATTCAAACACAAGTTGACCCAGCGGTGACCGTGAGGTGGGATTTTTTGGAATGCAAATTCACTATTCATGGTTTATAAATAGACTAAGGGTTCAAGTAGGATTTAGGGTACCCACACCTATAAGTTGAGATTCTTGGCCCATCCTCCTGCAAGTTCATAGCCTTGCTCCAGGAGTTTGCTTGCACTGGCTCATAGTGCTTGCTTGGTTCACAGGCATCCTGACTATGTCAAGTGCTCTTGACTGTGTAATAGCAGCTAAATAATTAGTTGTTTTTTTGTGTGTGTCTATGTATGTGTGTACACTTTGATTCAATTCCTAAGATACAGATTCATGGCTGCTATCAAAAGAAAAGAAAGAAATCAATCCTGAACTGCTGTGGTGTGGTTTTCTTATTTTGATGGGGAAGGGGAGGGTTGGAAGGCTAAGCAGCCAAAATAAATATGGTATTGGACCAGTGGTACTGAGAAAATGGAAGAGATTACTAAATTTCAATTAAAAAAGAGAGGAAAGTTAAACAGCAAATAGTATCTCAGCGTCATTTTGGAGAGGAAATTGCAGAGTTGGGAGATGAAGGAAATTCATTTTTTGACCGCCAAATTTTTTCTGATGCATGCAACAGTAAAATATCCCCTTTTTTCTAGAAACCATTGCCTCCCCCCCCCCCCCCCCCCCCCCCCCCCCCCACCTCTAAAAATTCTAGATCCATCATTCCAAGCTTCCAAGAATAGTGCAGTTGGGATCAAATATTTCAGAAATAATATTCCAGCAAAACTCAAATAAATGAAGCTAGACACAAAACTTGGCATGCATAAATCACTTAATTTCATAATTAACTATGTAAGACTTGGTGCCACAATGTAACAATTGAACCTATTGTCATGTTCATGAGTATTCCTATCTGTTGGACGATTGGTAGCTGGATTGATCATGAGATTATGTTTGTAAGACAAATGGTGCCTCGAATATTGCAAGACTAGCTACGATGGGTCTACTCATTTATTCATCCAGTTATTATATGTTATTCAGTTGTGAGAAAAGTGTGTGTCTGCTTACGTTAGTATATATTAAATTTCATTTGTTTTCCAATGATCCAAATTTATTTTCTATATCGAAATAAATATAAAAGTTGTTTTTTTTTTCCAACCATTGAATAGAAAAGCAAGTATTCTATTGCAATCTTCATAGAGAGACTAATCTACTGTAAAATTGCTGGCAATGATATATAGGAGGCAAAGAAGACTGATGTTAGGGGTATTCAAGAATACTGCATGAATAGTTATGAGGTACTGCAGTGTTTCATATCTGTTGTCAGCCTCTGAAATTTTATTATCTGTGTTTCACCTGACCACACTTAGTCTTCACTTTAATAATGCTGAGTAAAATTTCAGAGTGCAACAAATGTGTAATTTTAGGTGCAATGGTGGAAGCTCTGCTGCTATCACACAACACCAAGGCTGGTGAGAAATCTTTCTTTGATGATTTTTTTTTTTTTTAAATAATCTTTTTTAGAATCTGTAGGCATTTAGGTGACTTAGGAACAGTTGCCAAATTTGGTTCAGTAGTTTAGAGAATGTAGTGTGTGAACTCTAAATACTTCTATTCTTTGAAAAAGGGAAAGGGTTAAAGCAACATTTTGGGCTTTTGCCTTATATGTTCGAATTAATTGGTGTTGCAAAGTGGTACCTAGCTTAGTAGATTTACTACTATCCCAAGTACATATATTCCAAGTTTCAACCAAATACATCTGAATGGCCATGGCAGTAGAATATGCAGTCTCCCTTGAACTGCCAATATTCAGGTCTATCACCCACAGTTCAACTTTCAGGACACTGCATCTGTTGCCTAACCTTCAAGATCTAGGAGCATATTATACTGCCACTTGATATTTTCTGTGTTTCTTAGGGTTATTTAGTCCACATCAATCCTGATTTTGTGAGACCTTTCATGTCATGTGCTATTCACATCCATCGTCTCACTGTAAATGACAATTTCACCCAGTGACTCGAAGTTATTCTTCCCTTCCAGACACATTTGCCTCTGCTTGTGCCCAAGTATTGGTTATTGGTCATTGGATAACTAGATTCGACTTGCCTACTGACACAAAGCTCCACTACACCATTGCATACCACCTTCAGTGCAACGGTACCACCTTCAGTCCAACAGCTTAATGGAACATTTTAACCATGATATTAGGTCAGCCCTGCTGACATGCATACCTAGAGATGAGGCCCTAACTGGTTTGCTGAATTTATGTGGGTATTTGAAGGAATATAAAAGCATCAGAGAAGGTTGGCCTCTTCAGAAGAATCGGTTTATGCTGCCCTCTTCACTGTCACCAACTGTTTTATTGTTATTTATGCTACCCCTTTCCTGTCACTACCATTTTACTGCTATCCATTACTACCATTAGGATCACTGCATAACTGCCAACTTAAAATATTAATTATTTTCCTGACAAGAAGGGAAAACTGAGGAACATGGGGAAATAGTATCATGTCTCACTGTATATTAATTATAATAAATCAAGATAGATGTTCAGGAGAGTAGCTCTTTGAGGACAGTTGCTGTTACTGAGAAGAACAGCTATTCAAGAGAGTAGCTATTGAAGAGAAATGACTGTTCAGGAGGGTAACTGTTTAGGAGTGTAGCAATTCAGGAGAGCAACAGGAGAGTAGTTATTAGGAGAGTACCTGTTAGGTGAGTATTTGACAGTAGCGGTATGGAGAAGAGTAACAGTCCTTGGTGAGTGCTTCCCGCTAGGTAAGCTTTGGGCTGAGTGGATCTAGAGCCTTAGAAAAAAAAAATTATTATCAGATTCAATAAAAAAGGGTTAAAAAAACAAACACTTAAGAAATAGCATCTTTTGTAAATAAATAACAGTCAGATAGGCATCATTGGGTCATTTAAACCTTCTGATTTGCTATGGCTAGTGAACCAGCCAGGAGAAGTGCATGTAATATGTCATGATAAAACTAGGATGAAAGCTATGATTACCTTCCAGGAGGCTCAGCATATTGATCAGATCGAGTGTTCAGATAAAATGTCAATAGTTAGTGAATGGTTATGATATTAAATGATCAACCTTCAAGGAAATGTAGAAAATGTTTAATGTCGAGGTACAGAACTGGTAGTGCTCTGTCAAAGGCAATCTAACAATTCTCAGCAGGTGTCATATTCCTGAAAAACTATGAGATTGGATGCCAGGTATCATTGATATGCTATTGTAAAACTGCTCTTACAGCTGTATCAAGATGCATCAATTATGAGGCAAGTAGGCGCTTCACAGTCTGGATATGGCAGGAGAGAGGCTTTAGCTAGGGCTTCCATTATGGTGATGAGAGAAGCCAAAGCTCAAATTAGTGCACCTGTGGTCTCAATATGATGAACAATATAATGCTTAACAGGTTTGTCAAGTGTATCAACTTTCATATTTGGATAAATAAACAGGTTAGTGAAGGGTTGGTAGATAAAATATCCTGGATGTGTAAATGTGGTGGTATCGATCAACTATTGCTGTTTCATGTAAACAAGTAAGCCAAAATGCTTCATGTAGTCAGTACCAATGATGGTATTCTGAACATCAGCAATAATAAAGATCCGCAATAGTGAGCATCTGAGGTCAAAGTTGAGGGTAATTTCCCATAGGTAGGTATGAATAGGAGTGTCCTTATTCACTGCTGAAGGAATGAGAGTGTCTAGGGAGCGTGGATGGTCAGAAGCAAAGGGTGGGTTGGCACTCTCTTGGGACCCTGTATTAATTGGAAATGATGTCCGTGTGTGTATGTTATTTACATAAAGATGTGATTGAAAACTGGGTCAGTATCTCTCCCTGCTAGTGACTGCCTTGGGAATTTTGTCAGTTTCAAAAGTCACTCTGCTCTTGTGCTTCTTCTTCAAATTTGGCATGGTACCGGTAAAGTGAATGCTTGAAGGGGGACTTGTTGGGGCTGGGCTGGGCTGTGGCATTGTTGGCTTTCAGGCTAACTTCTACAATGAGAATAAGAAGAAAGGGAAGGAATAGAGTTACAAGGCTGCTGACCTCATTTCTTCCTTGTCCTCTTCTAGACTGTAGAAGTTGGTCAGTGACTTCTTGATTGAGTTGCTTGACTCCTAGAGCATTAATTCAGTGGGAGTGTCAGAGATAGATGATGAAACCAGGGCATAGCTACTTCAATGATCTTGCCTGCCATGTCAGCTAGCTTTCAGTATCCACAGTGGCATCAGCAGAAGCAGAGCACCATCCTCACTTAAGGAAGTTAAACATTGCAGGAAAAGTTCAGGGAGAAATGACATATCATCTTCTGACATACCAAGCCTGTCACTAAGGAGTTGTTGCATACACCTCAGCAGTTGTGTATGTTTTCTGTTACCTAGTTCCTCACCACAAATTAGTTGCTGAAGTTTAAGTTGCTCTGATGCTGCTGTACCTTACAAGTGGGTGTTGAGAGCATCATAAGGGTTCTCAGCTGGAGACTTGAGTAAAAGTCTCCAATTTCTATTGCAAATTCTGGACTAGAGGTGCTTAGGGCATAGTTAAAATGAGTCAACTGAACTGTTATGACCTATTGGTGATCTAAGCTTCTTCTATCTGCTGAACCAAACTTCAGGTTCCTACTCAAGGGCAGCAGGAGTTTGTGGAATAGCATGGGCTGCCCCCTCATCCCTAGCAATATTAAATAAATAGAGTAAATAGTGTTCAGTAGGGATTACCAATATAGTATTTAGTCCTTTCAATGTAGTATGTGGCTAAATTTGATCTAACTCAACAACCTATGCAACTTAAGACTGAAAAAATTTAACAAATGCCATGAGATGAATGGGGTGAGCAAGCTATTGAAAACAATGGCACAATGCATGATATCTTACAGGAGATAATGATGATTAATTCAAGGTTCACTTCACTACAGAACTTTTATTCTGTTGTAAAGAAAATATTATGGTTACAATATATTTTAATTGATAGAAACTTGCAAATAGGGAGTCAAAATTTGAGAGAATGTCTAAGTGAAACAGGCAGATAATAATGGATGAAAGTATTGGTGACGTAACTGATTTTGACTGATGATAGTAAGGATTAATGTGGCAAAGGTGTATTGATCATAAGGAATAACCTTAAATATGGAAGAACTTCATATTCAGGAGATAAGTTATATAAAAAATTCAACTAGGGTTACAAAAATGATTAATTCTGATTGATCTATGTAGGGGTCGGCCTCCAACATTTTTTATCTAAAATTCTATTCTTTCATGGAGAATGAGATGGAAAGGAAGAAAGGGAAAGGAAAGATAGAAAACACCTGGAATTCGAGAGAAAACGCTTAGAATTCGAAGAAAGGAAAGAGAGAAGCAGCCTGGAATTCTAGGTTAGACACTATAGCTTGACAGAAAGTTGCATAACAAGAATTCTGGACAGACTACATGTCAGTAGCTAAAGAATTGGGATGACAACACAGACCCAATTTCTTACCTTGACAACTTTGAACCAGCATTTTGCAGAGGAGACCTTAACGCTACTGGATAGCAACAGAGCAGAGATGCCACATCAAGAAATTATGACTATCAAGTTACTCTGAGAATACAAGAATTTCCACACACTGAGAAGGATGTGAAGGCACGATCAGCACCCAACAGAGCAAATCCCCCGGATGAAAGATGGAGTATACCAGAAGTACAACTGGATGCCTGGAGGAAACAAAGACCACACAGCCCAACCACCTAGGGAAGGTGAGTCACTAAGCAATAGATGCAGGGGCAGTGGCAGATCTTTTGGCAGGGGATGGGACGGGTTAACGTATAGCCAGTCAGGTAGCCATACAGAGGAAGTGATTAAACTTAATAAAAGTAGTGTGACATGTTTTAACTGTCAAAAGCCAGGCCATTACAGGAGTGAGTGTCCTGAGTCCATGGTCATGTTGAGTAGAATTCACTCTCCTGATCCTACTTACCAGAGGGTAAGACTGTGAGTAGAGTAAATGAGTCTGATTGCCCTACTATACATGATACTGGAGCCACCAGGTCAGCTATACCTAGGAAGCTGGTAAAGAAGAACCAACTTATGGGGAGCCAAGTGAAAGTAACCCTTGGTGATTTTTCAGTTATCTACTTAGAGGAAGCTGAGTTAGAGATTGATTGTGAAGGGAAAGTGACCAAAGTGAAAGCCATAGTTTTAAGGGATAATATCCCTGAGATACTTCTAGGCACAGACCACCCATTAACTTGGTCTCTTCTGGTAGGAAGAAAGCCTGAATTTTATGACCCCACACCATGTAAGGTCACGGCCATTACTAAGGCTCAGAGCAAGACCTGGGAGAAGGAGCAGGTTAATAACATAGCAGCATATTCTAGAGATGGGCCAGTGTCAAAACAAGTTAAGTTGGCAGCACCCACTAGCAGCCCTCCAGCAGGGCTGGGTAAGGGTAAAATACTCAAGCAGAGTTTACCACTTGTGGTGGCAGGCCAATTAGAAGGTGTCATCCCATATTTAATACCTCCCCTCAGAGAGAGGGAGGGGCAAAAGTAGTGTGGGCTAATATTCTGACAAGTAAATGAGATCAAACTGATGAGGCAGAAACTGATGATGCAGAAACTGATGAGGCAGAAACTGATGAGGCAGAAACTGAGGAGGCAGATGTGGAAGAGGGTAACTCTTGGGTAGAAAAGGTAGAGGCAGACAACCTTATTGGATTAGAGAGGGAGGACATTGAAGCTAGTGACCAGCCACTCCTACTTCAGCCAAAGGAAAGGAGGCTCATGTGCTGGCCAGTCAGCAGAAGGAAGACAATAGTTTGGCTTGGGTGATGAGCAGGTTGATGACGTTTTTTTTTTTTTAAATGGAAGGGAATGGGATGTTTGTTCAGGTTAAACCAATAGCCCCAGGGAAGGAGGTAAAAAGGGTGGTGCTTCCCACTATTAGAAGAAAGGAAATTCTTCATGTTATACACAGGGGATTAGTAGGTGGCCACTATTGACATGATAAAAAAAAAATCAAAGAAGTAAACGTTAGAAGGAAACCAGATCATTAGTAAGAGTTTTACGATTGCATTGATGGTATCGTGCTACTAGGATACTCAGATATTAATAAGTTATACCAACAAATCAAAAGGTTTGATACTAAGACTTGTGGCAAATAATTACTACTAGGAATGTGTGTCCACTGGAAAAGGTCATGTTCACAAATGATCTTTTTCCCCCATGGAACGGTGTCTTATGAGTCACCTAACAAACAATCTAATAATTTAACATAACAACAGTATCAGTTCAGATCTTGGAGAATTAGAACAGACATTCACTGTATACAGTTAACCAACTAATTGTTTTTGGTATTTTTTTTAAATAAATATATTACTTTCCAGCTTACTCTGAAAAGTACATATGCATACAATAAGTAAGAATAACCTTATCTGACATATTGAACCGAATATTAAAAAACAGTCAAAAATAGAAAAAAAAAGCAAAAAGAACTGAAAGTAGTGAAATAACCCTAACCAAAAATAGACATAGCAGAGTAGCCAGTGCAACAAAGTCAAGTCTCTCGTCCTTGCGCTACTTTAACTGTCTGGCTCTGAAGATACGCTTAAATTGATCCATGTGAGCCCCCCCCCATATATTCTTAGATAGTGTGAATGATCCCATTACCAACTTGTCATTACCAATATCAAGTATAATATGCTTCAGGTTCATCCCCTGTGCTTTTGGACGATAATACCATAGCCAAGGACCAGGGACAGCATTTTTCAAGTGCATTGGACCTTATTTTGGAACCACTTGGATCTGACATTTTGATTGGCACAACCTTGGAGTTCTCCAATGTGGGCAGGTGAGTTGGCCCAGTGTACTGTGGCACATGGACCAGTACAATGTTAGGCAGCTGTGTACTAGTAGCTACAGGGTAGTGAGAAACTTTGATCACGAAACAAAAATATGAAATTTTCAATTCATAATTAATTGATTCATAATTAATTGTAATTATAAATGTCTCACATTAATGGGAACATTCTCAATATACCAAATATGAGAAAAATGAACACAACTAGTAAACAATTATATTGGTTCATGAGTATTTTAGTATCTTATGATATCTTAATACTGGCTTTATTGATAGCCAGTTAATAAATGCACACGCTTAATGCTCACTCATAAAAGTTAACAGAACCTTTCATTGCAAGACGACAACAACAAGTATTGCAGACGGATGAAGTGCAAGAACACGTGGAAGAACAAAGACAAAGACAATTGCAATGTTTTATATACATACAATATACTGGTAATGAATGCATAATCAATGACATCATTAAGCATCATCCTTGAGTGGTATAATCATTATATTGGAGTGGTATAGTTTACCACACTCCCCCCTCATTAAGGATTGTATTAAGGGAATGAGAAAGACAATGATCATGCTTTGAACCTCGCAGGTTTCTGCCGGGTACGGGTAGAACGTCTTGGAGGTGTTGGAGTACGAGCAGGTGGAGGATCAAGTGGAGGAACTGGTTGACTCTGAGTCAGATCCAGGCCTGATGGGAGATCTGGAAGTGCAAGTGGATCCACTAGTTGAACGGAAACTGGAGTCGGAGCCAGGATGGCAGGTGAAGCGGGAACATCGGTTAGACATCGCTGAATCACATTATCAACATGTCTTCGAACTGTACTGCCATCGAGAAGCTCAATGCAATAAGAGAGGGGTCCAGTAACTTCAACAATCTTCCCTGGAATCCATTTTTGTGGTGAGGCTGTAAAATCCTCTACATACACAAGATCTCCAATAGAAAATGTACGCACTGGTTTTGTTGAATCACGTTCCTCCTTTTGTTTCAGTTGCTTACTCTCAACTTTCTGTGAAACTGTAGGAAAAAGCAAATCCAGGCGAGAGCGAAGTCGTCGTCCCATAAGGAGTTCAGCAGGTGCAATCCCCGTCGTAGTGTGAGGGGTTTTCCGGTACTGGAAGAGAAACTTAGAAAGTTTTTCCTGAATTGAACTGCCTTGGATGCGTTTCAGAGCTTGCTTGAAAGTCTGGACAGCTCGTTCTGCGAGTCCATTCGTAGACGGATGATGTGGAGCAGATGTGATGTGGAGAATTCCATTCTGACTAGTAAATGTAGGACCATTATCAGAAACAATTTTCTGTGGTATGCCATGTGTAGCAAATATCATTCTGAGTTGTTCAATCGTGCTATGGGCTTTAATAGAATGCATGAGTCTCACATCCATCCATTTAGAATGGGCATCCACCAGTACAAGAAACATGTGTCCCAAATAAGGACCTGCAAAATCAATGTGGAGGCGGCTCCACGGCCTTGCCGGCCACTCCCATGGGTGGAGCGGAGCAGTAGGTGGTGAGGGTTGAGACTCTTGACACTCAGTACAAGTTTTCACCAGGGTTTCAATATCAGTGTCCATGTTAGGCCACCAAATGTAACTGCATGCTAGTGCTTTCATTTTTGTAACCCCTGGGTGAGCTTGGTGTAATTCCTTAAGTAGGGGCTGCCTACCAGGCGGTGGAATCACTACACGAGTACCCCATAAGATACAACCATCCAACACACTTAGTTCACCCTTCCTAGAGAAGTAAGGCTTGCATGGAACTTCTGTGACATTGTTTGGCCAACCAAGCTGAATAAATCTCCGCACCTTGGAGAGGAGAGGATCCTTTGTGGTCCAGTCCTTAATATGCAATGCTGAAACACAAGTGGAGGACATGTGTTGTACAAGGTTAACCAATTCTGTGCATGTATCATCAGTGGCTGTGGTGACTGGGCGTGGGAGCCTGCTTAATGCATCTGCATTGCACAGTGTTTTGCCTTTCTTGTAACAGATAGTGTAATTATAAGCAGAGAGTGTAATTGCCCATCTCTGTATGCGAGAAGATGCCATTTGGGGAATTCCTTTGGCTTCATTAAACAGGAAGGATAATGGACGGTGGTCAGACTCAATAATAAAATGTCTACCATACAGGAAATTGTGAAATTTCTTAATCCCTGAGACAATAGCTAGACCTTCTTTTTCCAGCAGTGAATATCTTTTCTTAGCAGGGTTCAGAGTTCGAGAAGTGTATGCAATGGGTTTTTCTCGTCCATCTTCAAATATATGAGACAAAACAGCACCAATACCACACTGTGAAGTATCACGCGCAAGGATTAAAGGCTTTGAACTATCGAAATGTACAAGAACTGCATCTGAATGAAGAGCTTGTTTTGCTAACTGAAAAGCAGCCTCCTCCTTGGTGTGCCATGACCACCTCTTCTTCTTTGCCAACAGTGCATATAAGGGTGTTAGCTTTGTGGACATGTTAGGTAGGAATTTACTGTAATAGGTAATCATTCCAAGAAAAGAACGAAGCTCAGTAATGTTAGTAGGAGCTGGTGCCTCCTTAATGGCTCTAATTTTATCCTCAGTAGGATGTCTACCAGCTTCATCAATGACATGTCCCAAATACTCTAATCTGGGTTGTAAAAAGAAGCATTTAGAGCGATTAAGTCTTAGGCCTGCCTGTTAAATTTGTTCCAGCACAGGTTATGCAAATGGTTTTCATGTGTGGATCCTGTAACTAGGATGTCATCAAGGTAAACGGACACACCATTCAAGCCCCGTAAGAGGGTCTCCATGCTGCGCTGAAATATTGCTGGTGCACTAGACACACCAAATGGTAACCTGTTGTACTTGAACAATCCCTTGTGGGTATTAATTGTCAATAATTCAGAGGATTCATGATCAAGGGGCAACTGTAGATAAGCTGGGATAAATCAAGTTTGGTAAAGTATTTACCTCCAGCAAGGTCTGTCATTAACTCATCCACTAATGGAAGTGGGTAGGACTCTGTGAGAGTAGCCCTATTAGCAGTGACCTTGTAGTCCCCACATATACGTACAGTACCATTCTTCTTAACCACAGGAACTATGGGCGCAGCCCATTTTGAAAATTTCACAGGAGAAATAATACCAAGGCTTTTCTAGCCTCTGGAGCTCAGTTTCCACCTTATCTCTTAGTGTGAATGGAACACTGCGTGGCTTGAAAAAATTAGGCTTGGCAGTAGAATAAATTAGTAACTTGACCTTCATGTCTTTCATGCAACCCAATTCATCATTAAATACTGAACAATGTTTATCAAGCACTGTCTGGAGTAATAATCATTCTTCAAAAGATTCACTTCCCCCAAATTAACCTCAAGCAGAGATAGCCAATCTCTACCCATCAAATTAGGTCCATCCCCTTCAACCACATGAACACACACATCAACTAATTTTCCCATGTATTCTGCTTGCACTGGTAGCATACCAAGAACACGGATTGGCTGACCTGTATGTCTTTAGCTGAATAGAGGAGTTTTGTAGAGGAGGGACCACCTTGTGCTATGAAGCATCTGATAAGTCCATGCAGTGGATCACTTGCTTGATCCCTGACAATGTAGAGACTGTGCATATGGTCTGCACACTGGTCTTCAGGCATATCCTGTAGCACAAAATTAGTTTCCTTACCAACTTTAGATTCTTGCTGGGCTTTCCTGCACACTCTAACAATATGACCTTTTTTCTTGTAGAATTTGAACTCAGAGTTGATAAACTTGCAGGCAGGAGCTAAATGTGGACCTCCACACCTGTAGCAGGTTGGGTTTCCTCTCTTGGTGGGAATCTTGCCTTTAGAATGTTTAAATGTTCTGGAGTAATTGACTCCTGGCAAACGCAACAATGAAGCACCGCTATTTTTTGCTGCCCTTGAGGTCGAGGGTATCTCTCTCGGATGCCTCAATCGCTTGAGCTAGCGTGTAAGCTTTTTCATAGGTTAGATCAGTTTCAGCCAGAAGCTTACGCTGTATGGTGTCATGATTCACACCACACACTAGACGGTCACGTAGCATCTCATGGAGCTTGTCTCCGTAATTACAATACTCTGAGAGCTCACGCAAAGCAGCTACGTAGGTAGCTATCAACTCTCCTGAGGCTCGGACTCTGGTATTAAATTTATACCTTTGAACAATCTCCGAGAGAATCGGCTGGTAATATCCCGCTACCAGCTTCGTGATTTCGGAGTAAGGCGTAGTTGCCAGTTGTCCTACTTCCACTAGGCTTCGTATGAGCTTGTAAGTGGAGGAGCCACAAGCTGAGAGTAGAATGGAACGCTTCTTGCCTTCGTCAGCGACGTCATTCGCTATGAAATAATGATTCAACCTTTCAACGTAAGTCGTTCAGGTTTCTTTGCTCTGTTGATACTGGGAGACTGTCCCGTGAGTAGCCATTTACAACTCGTCGCCAATGTAGTATCTTATGTGATATCTTAATACTGGCTTTATTGATAGCCAGTTAATAAATGCACACGCTTAATGTTCACTCATAAAAGTTAACAGAACCTTTCATTGCAAGACGACAACAAGTATTGCAGACGGATGAAGTGCAAGAACACGTGGAAGAACAAAGACAAAGACAATTGCAATGTTTTATATACATACAATATACTGGTAATGAATGCATAATCAATGACGTCATTAAGCATCATCCTTGAGTGGTATAATCATTATACTGGAGTGGTATAGTTTACCACAGTATGGATAAACAACTTCATGCTTGGAGTGGCATGGGTGGAATCCTTCCTGGTTACACCTCTTACCATTGGTGTGTAAAGCGAAAAAGTGCCAAAAAAAGATATTTTGAATAGCACTTGGACCGAAGGAGTTAGATCTAAAAATATGCTTTAATATATATTTTGGTTCATGAGTGTGTGTGTACGCATCACAGCTAACCACTTGAACTAAAATGGCTGAAATTTGGCATGTACTCTCCAAGAACCCGGGTGAGCATTATTAAATACATGCAGGCATGGTAATGGGTGTGGTTTTTATAGCCACACCCACACTCATTTATGGACTAATCAAGCTGAAATTGGGCATATGGAGTCCAAGTATCTCAGTGAGCATTATTAACTATGATTTGGTGTGGTAATGTGTGTGGTTTAGTATTAACCACACCCACAGGATATAGTTATGTCACCTAAGGCTAATTAAATGGCCAACCATGCCAAAGTTTGAGTGACTTCTATAATGTTTCATGTTAAAATTGGCCGGGCAACGCCGGGTATATGCTGCTAGTATCCAATATACACTGAAAACTTTAAATAACAGAAAGAATTGGAAACCTTACTACATCTCATCATATGACATATTCTATAAATGCTATAATAGGTGCTGCTGTAGAAACCCTGCTTGGATATAGAGACCTGAAATCATAATAGGTTTGACATAAGCTGTGTCCCAACAGGCTTCACCATTTATCTGGATGTGTCAGACTGAAAATATTAGAACATGAGGGTGCACATACTTTTGTGTTACTTTCAAGCACATTCACAGTACTAATGAAACCTGTCTCAGTGAGGTAGACACTTACAACACATAGGATAGTTTTAAACACAAAATTTGTATCACCTATCCATGCTCCTTTCTGAAGGTATATAATAGAAAACCAGATATTTTACTTGTAACTAACATTTTGGCCTACAGACGTAAATTTTGGTATCCAAGTAATAATCTTGGACCCAAAGATCAAAAACATGGGGTATACAAACATCATTACCCTTAGAATGTACATGGGCTGAGTCCTACAAGATTATACCTTCTTAGTTGGCTATGTCAAGGTAAAAGTGCTGAAAGTTGTACTTAATCAAGTCTTTGGATATGATCTAGGTCACTCAATATATTTCGCTACATCCTGAGAAATGTTGGGCGTATCACTTAGAAACATATAATTTGGCATAATTAATTGAGATGTAAAAAGAAAAAAAATGGGTATAATTATTGTTATTTCTTCATTATATTTAAGTTAGTACGTATCAAAAAAAATTTTTCTATTTATTCAGAGTGAATATAATTTTGTCCCAGATCATTATATTGTTTATCTCTTAAAGAACACATACAGAGTATGCTATGATATGGCTACACATGGCAAAGTATATCAAAGGTGAAATAATAACATAATACAATATATTATTTTGAAAATTTCTTTGTGATTCACCGCAATGGGAGGACAGCAAAAAGGTGACTTCAGATTCCTAATTATTTTTATACAACTTCATTTATGTAGGGACTGTAAATTATAACAAATATTTATTATGCATGTGTATAGAAATCTATTATCGGAATGTAATAGGTAGAAAAGTTTGAAAACAGGTTATTTGCATGTCAATTGACTCAACTTAATGTAATACATATCCAAATTAATATAAATATACTTAACAATGAATATAAAAAATATTCTTTTTGCAACACATGCAATATATCCTCCATATTAAATTAGGTGGGCTAATTTAAACTACTAAAATGTACAATTAAATTGATTAGAAAAAATGTGTTCAAGTGCATGTAAAAGGGAGAGTCAGCAATAGTGCAGACACAGAAATAAGTGCATTATGCTTGTCCATAAAGTTCATTGCATGCTTTTAAATGTGGACAATTTTTTCTAAACACCTCAGCAATCATAGGCTACAGCCTAGTTATAAATCTCCATTTCATGTCCTTGCTCATTAAACTGTTTCATGACAGAAGCACTCTATTGAACAATAAATAACAAGAACAGACACAGCAACAGTAATGACAACAAAACAACAATAGAAATAGATAGAAAGAAAAAAAAAGAATAATGCAGAGAGAAGTAAATCAATGAAATAGGAACCAATATTTAAATCATATCAATTTTTTTTCTATTTAAACAATTAATTAATAATCCTAATTACTTACTTTATGCTTTTTCTGGTTAACTTTTAAACTATGTTATTTTTACATTGAATTTTGGTAGAATATGGGTATATTATTGTGCTGATTATGTGCAGTATCCACTAGTTAAACTAAGCCTTGTGTTGGAGAGTCTTCAAATATTTAGTAAAACCATTTCAAATGATGTTCATTTTTACAACTATCTGATCTCGTTTCTTTTTAATAATCTTTCTTCTTTTTTTTTAATTTATTTAACTTGAATGTTTACACTTATTCATATTTTATCATCAATCATCAGTTGATCTTAAAATATTAGACATAATGTTACAAAGGTTTCAAAATTATATTTTCTTTATATTGATTATGTGCAATGGATACATTTCCTCTCCTTTTCTGCTATAGATTTTGTTCCATGCAATAGGTATACATCATATAGTATCTCACCAAACACATTGAGAAAGTATGTACACAAAACCTTGATATAATTTTGATCTCTATTCAGTTTCTAATGTGCAAAATGCATATAGTTTAGGTTTGTTTTTTTGGCACTAAACTGGAGGAGCATAGAGAATTCATAGTCTGTAGTTCAAGTTATATCATTAGCACAATTAATTACTGTTATTCAATAGTGGCCTTATTATTGGGAACTTCAAAGTGGAACGCACAAATTAAACCTTACAAAGCTAATCCAAAACCATTTGTGCCATTAATACTTACTCTCATTGCAGGAGAGACATTGACGGTGATAGACAAAACATTGAACAGGTATTCCAGGAAGGACTCAATAACATACTCTTTAATATGGTGGGTAGTTGGAGGGAATTGCACATTAGAAATGATGTTGAAAATATGTAGTAGTTGCAATCATATCTTGCACAATGGATTGCATGGCCAAACAAAACACATAAACTAAAAAAAGGTTCAATGTTATTTTTGATAAAAAGATAAAAATGAGAAACAAATTGTTACACAGATGACTTTCATCTAGAACATTATATTATATATTTGTTTTAAAAAATAAATTATGAATTCCTCTTTTAATTAAAATCACCTATGAGTGACTTCTTCTTTTTTTTGGGCAAAAATCCCATCAAAATGCATTTAGTAGCCACAGTTGCTCAAATCCCCAGACAATTTTAAGGTCAATTTTGGGGTGACTTGCACAGTTTCTCAAATGTGCAAAAAAAATAAAAATAAAAATAAAAATAGGGGTTAGATACTGAAGTTAAGCACTGTTAGGTCTGCTCAGTATTTGGATGGGTGACCACATCACAGTTGCTCAAATCTGCAGACAATTTTAGGGCAAAACTTTCTATTTTGTTCAAATAAGCAATATTAGCCCTGCTCACTACTTGAATGGGTGACCACCTGGTAGGTGGTTTCTCTCTTCTTTTTCTTTTTCTTTTTTTTTTTGACCTTATTTCCCCCCTCCCCCCCCCCCCCCCTCACACACACACACACACACATACACACACTCAGTTTTCTCTTCTTACTTTACCGTAAAGGGCATGATCATGTTTGAGGCGCTAAATTTGAAGTTTCTCAATTTCTCACCACTTTACCCTATCACTTTACACCTACCCTTTACACATAACTACTTTTTACAATCTTCTTTCTCTAGAAAATCTATCATTCCTGGTAGATCCTGAGAAGTAGAGAGTTATAATGTTTTACTTTTATAAGTTGAGGAATGATTTTTACTAGGTGACTTTAACAAGTTTATGGAGTTTAAATGTAACTTTCTTGGGAAACTTGTCATTCTTGTTGTGAAACTTACTTTGACTACAAGTGCTGAGGTCTTGATTCAATTCCTCTGTAAAGGTTGAATTTATTAACTCTCCTTTTTTTCTCCCTATTTTTTACCCATTTTAAAATATGTATAACCAACAATTAAGTTATTATCGTCAAAAATTAGCAGACATTTAGCTGGAAAATCTCCAGTCTCGTTGAAAAAGGGTAAATTAAATGCATTCAAGGATAGAATCCCACAAATCACGTTATACATACACACTTAAGTGTTGTATAGGGTTCATTTATTCACAGTTAGGCCAATCACTGTACTGTTGGATACTGTGGAGTTACTAAGTGATCTTATATATTGTCATTGTTATGTAAATGTGCCACAAGCAGTCACTAGGTGGTTTATATATATATATATATATATATATATACACACACACACACATATATACTATATCTAGGACATTATATTATATAATAATTTGGAAGAGTATATTTACAATTCATTTTTTAATACTTCAAACAATTTTTTCCACAACTTTGTTAACCTAGATAATCTATCATTTCTTGTAGATGGTAAGAAGTAGAGAATTATATATTTTTACTTTAAATTGAGGAAAATTTTTCACCTAGTAATTTAACAAGTTTAGGGAGTGTGAATGTTACTTTCTTAGGGCTAGGACTGTGAGTTCTAGATTCAACATCTGGTAATGGTTGGGTTTTATTCATCTAATATTTCCTTCTTTCATTTTTACTGTAATTGAGATTTTGACTCGAAATTTCCAGTTTTACTGACAAAATGGGAATGAAATACATCTGAGGATAGAATCCTACAACCCATGTCATATATACACACTTGGTTGCCATACAGGATTCATTTCTTCATGATTAGGCTAACCAATATTAGGTTTGTCTTAGAGTGGCTAGGTGTTTTTATACAGTGTGACTTGCTAGGATATTTTGCCACAAAGTAAATATAATTACTTAGAATTATTTGTGATTCAACAACAACTATGATTACTGTAACTTGTAATTTATTATGAAATATAGCTGAAATTAAAGAATGAACAAATGAACAGATAGACAGAATGTATACATATATGCACACAAGGACTAGACAAGATTTTGCTTAGTGCTTTATATATATATATATATATATATATATATATATACATATAAATAATTGTGACCTAGTGTTGCCCTACCAATGATCATTCCAGATTCAAGATATTTTCACACTTCTAATTGTCTAGGTACAAGAATTTAAATACCACAAATAGTTTGCATCATTATAGGTATTTTAAACCTGGCATGTCCATATGAAGAGATATGGTCAGGTGACCCAATTTTTTTTTTTTTTTTAAGTTTAAAATCATCCACTGTGTAGAATGTGCCTACCCTGAAGTGTGGGCCTTACTTTAATGGTGGATTAATTGGTAGGAGGATGGCATGGCCTAGTGTGGCCGAGCCCATGTTCAATAATTGTCCATGCATTTTTTCTGGCATTTCCAGCCTCACAAACCTATATAAAGAGGTTTGAATAGTAATAGCTACACTGATTAGAGAGTATCAATCAAATGTAATTCAAGCCTCTTCATTCACAGAAAAATCATTAAATAAAAATTTTACCTCAAACCCAGTGTTACCAGATGGTTTCAGCTCAAACTACTACTTTTATCACTCCCCCTTTTAGGAATAAAAAAATATCACTAGGAGGAACTAATACAGTATTATTTAAGATTCCAACTACAACAGACGAATATATATTGAAACATATTACAGCTTTTGCTTCAGACCACAGCTTCAGCATTGGCCTTATGTGCCACTTGCCTGCATTTGAAACTGTGAGACAGAACATTTTAAGCACTCCCAGGATAAACAGTTGGGATAGAAAATTCTACATTGGATCCTTGTATGAATGCCAATCCAGAAATAAATTCTATGTACTGCTGGTATCCCATGCCCACTGCTTCATCATGGGGCAGTTGGACTCTGGTTTTCCCTGCAATGAACACCTTATGGAAAGGATTATGGACAAAGATATTCTCTCTCCATGTATAGCTTGTAAGAACAGTGGCAGATGGAATGGAGCTGAATTGGTAAGGAGATTTATTCTTTCTGCAACCTTATGAGTACTTTCCACAAATACTTCAGGGCATTCATATTCTGTCTATTTCTTCTGCTTGGGCAGCTGGCTATGGGCTTACTTTGTCTGGAATCCCTGACTCCTGCTGAAAATTTATTAATCTTTTGTAAGTTTTGGCACTATACCAATCATACATTTTCTCTCTAAATTTGGTTCCAAAATTCACTAGTTGTGGTTGCACTACTCAGAACAACTCCACATTCTCCTGAGATCAGCATCCTTTAAGTAGGTTGGCACTAACTGATTGAGATGACAATATAAAACAATATTCAATGATTTAATGATCAGTCACCTAACCTAAATATAATTCATATATGTGTATAAGTGTGCATGTATGCTTGCTCCTACTTTAGCCAGTAATCTACATGTAACAAATCAACTCACCAAATATCAAATCAACCCAATTAATAACAAATCATAAATCGTAATCTACAAATAACTATCAACTTTCAACTTGGGTAACCTAATGAAATTACTTCTGTATGTGCATCTCTTAGTGTTTTCCATTGAACTAACCATTTTTTAAATGGTTTCTTTCATATACATTTGGTTGATGAGAGAATTTAAAGGGAAAAAAAATGTGGCAAAAAGTGAACAAGCATTATAAAATGAGGTATGAAAAGGAGAAAAGGGGGATTTAAATGAAGAAAAGAATGAAAGAAAGAAAAAGGGAGATGAAAGAAGAAAAGATCAACCTATTCCTTGTTTCAACCACTGAATTTCAGCTTGGGAGACTTCTGCCTTTACATCAAAAAAGTGTTGTTGCTTTTTTTAGGTTTTTAATGATGAAAATACTTTTTTTTTTCTTCTCCAACTAAGATTAACACATTCAGGAAAATGTTTAGTATAAAAACTTAGTAGACACTCAAGAATTATGTCTGCCAAGTTTAGCTCTGTATGTCCCATGGATTGATCCCAGATATTACAATTTTTGGACCTGATGCAAGCACAGTAATTGGTATTGGCCATATATAGGTAATTAAATATTATCCTTGAGACACTAATTCTAAAATTATATGAATTTAAGGAAGTAACCAGAAACTGAAGGTGCTAAGGGAAGACACAAGGACTACAGAGATGACAATTTATATATACTAGCAAATAATCCATCCTACATAAATATTTGCTTTAGTGACATTTTGTAGGGAAAAAAAGTGAAAATGTGATCAGTTTACAGTTTTATTTGAGGATATGATTTTTTGCCTTACACACAAAGAGGAAGTAGTTTGGCCAGATGGAACCCATCCCATTTTATTTGCAGAGTCAGGTTGTGTCTGCATGCCAAAGCTTTAAGCCTGTAGCTCCATCTTTTCTGACAGTAGTACTATTTTTGGCTATTTTCTTGAATTCAGAAATGGTTGTGGCCATATAAATATGCTTATGACATTCCCATGGTGGCTCTCATTCTAAATGTATATGGGTTTGTGGGTCTAGCTCCATTTTTTTTATTTTTAGCAAAACAACCATTTTTAGCTTTTTTTTATACAGAAAAGGATGTGGCCATACAGATATGCTTATAATATTCCCCTGGTGTCAATAATCCTAAATATGTAGGGTTTGTCAATTAAACTTTAACTGTTTAAGCATGAATCGAGGATATACAGAGAGATAAATGGATAAATAATTCACAATTGTTAGTATAAATAGAGAGAGAGAGAAAAAATATTGAACATCTTATTTTTAAATTATATCCAGCTTAAGTTCAGAGATAACAATCTTTATTCCTGGAATCTTATTGAAAGCTCCTAGAATAGTACAATTTGTGAAATTGACTATCAACTAGCTTTATTAGAAAATAAATTTTCTAAATTTATATTTCACATGTAAATGGAAGATATTCAGATAAGATTAGATACATTGTAATGCATATATTACTAAGACACTGAAATATTTGGATGGTTACAGAACAGCATTTGTTAACAAAGTAACACACAAATATTGCATAATTCAAATTCCAGGTGACCTTTGAATATACACTTTGCACAGGAGATGTATGTTTTGGCATTAGAAAGAGAGCAACCTTCACAACAAATTTAGCATCAACTAATAATCCTTTTATGCCAAACCTGTAAATAAAAAAAAACAACATTATATTAAATACATTAACATTGAAAGATAAGTTTAATTGAAAAATAATGTATTATACACAACCCAAATTTAACCTTGGAGATGAAGTAAGGTTGATCTATGGTAATATCGAATACATTGGTACATTATGTTACATCAATTTTCTTAATCTGACATCACCAAACATCCACTTTATTAGTGCTATTACACACAAAAAATAGAATCTTGATAAAAATAAAAAAAGAGAGTTGAATGTAATAATATTTTTTACAAATAATAATTTTTTATGTTTTCATAATCTGAAATAATTTTCTATAACTTAATATTTTATGCATACAGTTTTGTTTATGGATATATAGATAGAGTGAAAATAAAAATCTTAAGGTCACATTATTTCTATATATATATTTTTTAATACAAGAGTTAATACCTTTACTATAACAGACTCCCAGATATCTGGAGATTTTAAAATTCTCACCCACCCCCCCCCCCCCCCCCCCCAACTACTGGCAAAAAGTACGTAATAATAACTTTTGGGGAAGCTTTTGCCCATGGATAAAATTGATTCCTCCAACCAAACTATTCCTTCCTCAGATTTGGACAATCAACTTTCCTTCTTTTTCCCCCTTTTATGTGTACAATGATTCCTCATAAGACATGGATAGCTGGTCCCTACTCTTGGTTTACTGCTAATTGTTGTTTTCCCCAATTTTTTTCAGAGAATAACAATTGTAATTTGTCTCCATTACAGAACCATTTATCTAACCACTCTATACATATATTGAATAACCAAAAACCAAAATTATTTAACTTTTCAATACAACAACATCAGATACTATTTATATGATAATTTATTAACTGCTTAACCTTTCTAAAATTAAATTTTGTCATTGTTTTCCTATTTTCAATACAGCTGCTCCAATGCCATTTATTCTCATTGACTGTTTACCTGGCCACCCCTTGAAATAATCTCATCACAATTAAGAAACCACACTTAAGCCCTCAGAGCCTGACTCCTTTCTATTAATAATACCTGTCTTGATTCTGTAGCATTAAAATATAGAGAATTCAGAGACAAAATTTCCCTCACCCCACCCCACCCCACCCCACCTGACACATGCTGTTTAAATTTATTTTATTCTTTATTTCAATTTTTTATTGCTATTCATTGAAACACTGCAGTTAGTACAATTCATGGTAAAAGAAACACCAAATAGATTTGTACCTATAAGAAAAAAAAAAAGATAATTGAGGTCAATTACATTCACACAACAAAAATGCATCACCAAAACTTTGGTAATAACCAGGAGTAAATTGGAGTGATTTATATATATATAATATATATAATGTGTGTGTGTGTGTGCATATATATATATATATATATGTATATAAGGTGTGGAGCTATATATTTAAAAGCTAGCTATATAGCTACAGAAAATGATTATCTTGTTATGATAATACTTGTTAGCTAGCATGCTATTTTGAGAGTGGAGCATGGTATTTCATAGCTAGCTAGCTATATGGCAAATTGTGTAATTGTTCATTTTACACTAGGTTATAACATTTATAGCTTGTAACCAGAAAATTTGTACACAAAAATTGTACACAAAATTTTTACACAATTTTTTTATACCAGAAGAACAAAAATTAATTGCATCAAAGTAGGAGTTTACCAAGAAGGAACCGTCTCAGAAGGCTAAAAATTGGCTTAGCTCTTTCCATAACCTCCAAGTTAAGTTTCCCTAGCATACCTCTTTGTCCCTAAAAAGCCACAAAATAAATTTCCATACCCAAAAAGCCTTTAAAAAAATGTGGTGGATGTTGGAATGTTTCTCAGTTCATACCCAGTGTGGGATTTGTAATTTCAAGGAAACATTTCTGCATTTCATTTCGATGAATCTTCTAATCAGGGAAAGTAATTAATTTATTCTATCATATTATTATGACAGATATGCAGTCACAAAATCCTTCTCACATCCCCTTAGAGGCTAATTCATTGAGTTGGTAATTTCTTTTTAAAGTTCCACAATGCCAAATGGTATGTTTAAATTCATATATCTAAGGAATTGTTCACAAGTGGTGTTCATTTTGCTAATTTTTAGAACCAACAAAATCTTTTCTTATCAGCCTAAGTCATTTATTATCACTATTACTATTGAATTGAAAATTTCATTTATTATTGAGTGATCAAGGTCTGTTACTACCCTATAGCCAATGGTATGAATCAAGAAGGATAGATTTTTTGGGGTGAAATCCAGTAGCAATGGAATTTGTGCACTAGAGTGAACTTTATAATTTAGAACTGCAAATTTAGGCATAATTACAATTTTCAAGCAATGAATTGCACACTTGTCATGTTGACTAATTGATTTATTTGCACTCAATAACTCATATCAATACTACACTGCTTTAATGTCCTCAGGTGGAGGCAAAAAATTGGCATAGCTTTTCTTGGCTTTCTGAGTGAGCCCTTAATGTTTGGTTTCCATAGCATACTTCTTTGTACCCCAAAAGGAGAAAAATATATTTTTATGCAAAAAGCCTGAAAAAAAATGTGGTGGAGGTTGGAATGTTTTCTCTGGCAGTGCCCCACCCACTACTTGTGCTGCTATGTTAAATGGTTAGATGGTTGGTCAGGTAATTTATATTATTTCCTGTTGACACCTATTCCTAGTTACTATGTAGTATAAGCAGGTGGTCGAATATTACGATTAATAAGGTGCATTTGGTAGAGGGTGAACATATATATATATTTATCATTACCTCAAATTTATATATTTTTTATCTTTGGTGCACTTGTCTAGGAAATTTCAAATGAAGGTTATGGAGTGGTGGTGGAGGGGGGGCGGGGAATGGGGGGGGGGGGCAGCATACATCTACAAGTTTTTATAAAGAATGGATTTTTTTTTCTAGGTTAATCATTTGGAAACACCAATGTTTGTTGTTACAATTAATTGGTTACGACCAAATCATTTTAATATAAGAAAACACTGTGGTTACAACTGAGCACATTTTAGTGTACAGAACTCAAAAGTTTGTAAATCTTACCACATTTTCAGTATCACATTAGGTGTGACCAGTAGGCACTGTTGGATGAAGGCGCCTCAGTGTTGTGCTGTGTGTTTTGCTTCTTTGTCCATTAACCACTCCATCTCAAAGTGGTTGATGCCCTCAGACACAATGCAACTCCACCCAGCAAGGTCAGTATCAAGGGTGTCAAATTAACAAGGTGGAATGGATCAGATCTTGAGGGACTTCTTGAGCATATATTTTCATCTTTTCTTTGGTCTCCCTGGGTGGCGGCTTCCTTCTCAAGTTCCCCATAGAGGACCACACAGGGAGTCTGTTGGAATCCATACAAACAACATTACCAGCCAGTGGAGTATTCAGCGGAGCTTCATGGACACAATGCACATAGGGGATGCATTATTCCCAAGTGATCTTAAGTGTTCGTTGGAGACATCGATGAGGAAAGCATCAAGGACCTTGATGTGTATCCTATATATAGTCCAGGCCTCAGTACCGAAATGAAGGATGGAAATACATACTGCATGGTAAACTGCAATTTTTATCTGCAGTTTACAATTAGCAAAAACTTGATTATGATGATGCTTGTCTAATTTGGTTTTGATCTCCTCATCAATGGAAGCATCATCAGGGATAATACTGCACAAGTAACAGAATGATGCTGATTCTTTAGGGGTACTTTATCAGCTGTAATAACAAGCAGGGGGTTAACATGGAGGATTGAGGATTGCATAGTTATGGCTTTTGGTAAACTGACTGCTAATTCCATCCTGTTGTAGGTTCAAAGGAAGACTCCATGGTCCTCTGGATGCCTTCTGTATTAAAAGGGATGACAGTTGTGTCATCAGCATATTACAGTTCACAGAGAACAGGAAAGGAAGTCTTGGAATGAGCTGAAAGTCACCGAAGATTGAAAACACTACCATGCAAGCTGTAGCAGATATGCACTCCATCATCAATATCGAGAAAATTTCTAGATAGGATGGTGACAGCCACAAGGTATAAGTTGAAGAGAGAGAGGGCTGGTACACATCTCTGCTTCATTACAAGGACATCAAAGGAGGTAGAAGCATCACAACTAATGAGGACTCTTGCAGTAATCCCATCATGAAACTGCTTGATCATGGTCAAAAATATAGGTGAACAACCAAATTTTTCAAGTACTTTCCAGAATAGGTCATGATTGACAGTGTCTAAGGCCTTACATAGGCCTATGAAGGCATTATATCTCCTTCTGATACTCCCTTGCATTTCCAGGAGGACTCTGTCAGTGTGATGATGGAGGAAGCAATGGATTATGACACGAGCAAGATTTCCACCTGCAACATTAAGAAGGGAGATGTCTTGGCATTTACCATAACCTGATCTGCCACCTTTCCTCTTGTAGATAGTGGCAATGGTGGCATTCTTCCAAGATACAGGGATTTTACCTTGTTTCCAACATAGGGTGAAGAATTTGGTAAGTTCGTCAGCAAGTTGTTGTCCCCCATATATTAATTTCTAGCTATGGATTGGATCTTCACCAGAAGATTTCTTGTTCTTCAGAGTTTTGAAGCCGACACAAACTTCTTCAAGAGTGGGACAGAGTTCAAGTTCAGGAAATTGTAGAAGAGTAGGAGCACCTCAAGAGCAGAGAGCTCAGAGGAGTTCATCCTGTTCAAAACTTCTCAGTACTCGGCTCAGCATTCAAGGATATGGCATTTATCTTTGAGGAGGGTTGTACCATTACTTAAATAGACTGGGGCTACTATTCGTTGGTTGCACCATATATCCTTTTGATGAAGTTATGGAACTCATATGCCTTGTTTTCATCAGCATAGCGGTGGATTTCACATGCTTTGGGAGTCCACCAATTATTCTGGATCTCTCTGAAACTACATTGATTATGGAGCAACTTTTCTTCTATTTTTGCAGTTGGGTGTGCTAGATGGGCCCAGAAATCTTTTTTTTTCAATGCTGGGAGGGGAAGGAATTCTTCTGCCGATTCATTAAACCAGTCTGGGTTCTTTTCTCTTGGAGAAACCGAAAAAATTTTCGGAGGATGATTGGAGGACATTAATCATTGAAAACCATAGTTTTTCAACATCCAGGTTAGCTTAATTGTCATCCAACATGTCTCCTGAGATTGATATAGAGTCAGGTTAAGAGTCAAGCTTGAACATGAGGTTTTGCCTAACTATGATGTTCCCAAGATCAGCAAATTGCGATGTAGTTTGGGTTGTTGTTTTCCCGCAGGTGATCTGAGGATAGCCTTGAAGGTATAACAAATAATTTAATGGTCCTTTGAACACTCAACTCCTCTCATAGCTCTCATGATGTGGATGTCCTGAATATCACGTCTGTGGACAATTATGTAGGTGCCAGTTTTTATATTGATGGTGCGTCCAGTTTACTTTCAACTTATCTGGGATTTGAAACAGTGTTGGTGATGCACAGTTAATATACCATGCAGAATGAAATATGGCGAAGACCATTTCAGTTCAGTTTCCATCGCCATGCTTGCTGATGATTCCCTGCCCAACTTCAGAGTTCTTGCCTATGCAGGAATTAAAATCACAGAGGAGAGTGATATTGTCAGCTGCGGGGACTCGTCGGAATGCTGTTTCAAATAACACATGGAAGTCGTCCTGTTTCCTCCACAGAAACCAGCGATGGAGTGTATGCAGTGATTATGGTCATATAGGCACCTTTCCTCAGCATGGGCTGATGCCAAACGGGATTCTAGAATTTTTGGGAGAAGTTCATGTCAGATGGGGAAACCAACACCATGGATCCATTGTTCATCAGGAGCTAGGCATTTCCATGAAAATGTATGTCCTACGAAGGTTTCTGTAAGTGTTCCCTCATGGGAAGGCAGGTCTTACTAAGACCACAGACAAAAATTTCATAATGCTGGAGCTTAGAGAAAATGAGAGCCATACGTCGTGGAGATTTATCGTTTGAAGTTGCAGGGGCAACCATTAATGTTTGGATATTGCAGGAGGTGAGAGTGAGATGTTTTCTCTCTTTTTTTGGGCTTTTTGTTTTCTTTCAGACTGCAAAAATTGGATGGGTCACCAGGTGCGGTTCCCTAACCAACCTAAGTGGCACAAGTTTTGTCCTTGGAGTAGG
Source organism: Lycopodina hypogea (assembly GCA_963969325.1). Lineage (NCBI taxonomy): Eukaryota > Metazoa > Porifera > Demospongiae > Poecilosclerida > Cladorhizidae > Lycopodina > Lycopodina hypogea. Next base: position 10,992,686 of record OZ017788.1, read on the forward strand.
CTGCCTAATTGATCAATTTAAGCTAATCTTCAGAGCTAGACAATTTAAGGAGCTCAGAGATGATGACAAGAATCATAAATTATTTTTACTGGCTACCCTTTTATGCCTAAGTTGTTATCAGGGATATTCATCACTTTTAGTTCTTTTGTTTCTTTTTTTCATTTTTAACTCACCTCAAACATTGATTCAATCAATATCAGTCAAGGTAATTTGTATTTATTCTATGTATGTGCAATTTTCAGAGCAGGCTGAGAAGTACTATTTTTAATACAAAAATACAACAAATATTTGGTCGGTTAATTACATATAGTTAACACCTGTTCTAATCCTCCTGAATATGAACTGATACTGTTGTTTTGTCAAATGGTTGGATGGCTCATAATGTGATTCATGAGATAACATTCCATGGAAAAGCAATTGCGAACCTGGCCATTTTGAAAATGTCATGATCTGATTTAAATTGTGAAAATTATCTCAGATATGTTTTTTTTCATATCCTAAACATTGTTAGACAAAGCTCTAAGTATACTCTTATAGTGACTGCATCAAATACAAGATTATTTCCATATATCTGCCTTCCATAACAGAAGGAGTTCTTATCCAAATTCCCTTATGACATCAATGGCATACTAAAGTGGAAGCTGTTTAAAAGTTGAAAAAAAATTTTTTGATAATGGCTTAATGGAATCCATATTTTGAAATACCTTTACTCATTAATATACTGAAAGTTGTTGTAGTCAAGGAAATACAGCACAGCCCATCAGAAAGTAATAGAAATTGGTCTACACTAGCTTAACTTGTATTCAGGGCCTTCATATTTTACAATGTCAATTAAAATATAAAAATACATTAAGTAACACATGTCACATATCCTTATATATAATATTTACTTGAAAAGTGCAGCTGATTGAGAAACAAAGCATTTTCATGTGCCAAAATATTTTCTCCCTCTACTACAAAAGTCAAATCATACTCCTTTTTTTTTCAATTGACTTCTGTATTCCAAATATTGGAAAATCATGAGAGTGATTGATGTTGATGATAATGGCATAAATAAAAGAAAAAGAGTCATTATTACCATCCCACTGGAATTACTGATTACACACCAGATTTGGTTGATGCAAATCTACCCTCCCCTTGTTTCAATGTGAGGAAATGGTCAATCTCAAATATTAGAAATACGACTAGAGGTCTTCTTTTGCCACAAGAAAGTTGAAGTGATATGTAACAATATTCCATTCCATGAACTTATATTTATGTATTATATGTTTGGATACGCTTGATCCTTTTCTGTCCCCATCATCACAACTAAACCTAATTTTTTTTTTTTTTTTTAAATGAGAAAAGTAAAAGAATTAATTCATGGCCTATCCTTTCTCAAATATCAACTTCTATAACTACCATGGATAATTCACTGAGAAGGGTTATATGATGCATTCATTTATTTATTCTGTGTTATTATAATTGTGTTACTTGAATAGGTTAGATTAGTGTTTATATATTGACAGAAAAGAGATTAAATGTGTTTACTACCAGTTTAATACATTTTCCTTGAGAATTACCTCAATCAAAATGAGCAATTCATTCCATTTTAAGTATAATAGACTCAATAGTTTCAACAATTAACACTAAAAATGTTTTCAAAACTCTCCTAAAAATATTGAATAGGTCAATATATATAAAACCTGTGGAACCAACAATTTCACTATGTCAATCAGCCCAGTTACAAATTCTCCCATAAAATCTAAATAACAGGAAGCTGTGAAGTAACTACTTACACTTTACTATAAAAGCATTAATCTTAACTACAATAATGTCGGAGTTCAGCTGCTGAATACAACAAATACCTTTTGTACACAACAGTCAATCTCAAAGTAGAAAAAATTAGTGTCAATATATCTAACAGATAAGTACTTATTACAATTTAATGTAATTGAAAATAGTTTCATACATATATATTTACTCCCTTGGTTGATTAACATGACATATTCAAGTCAATGAGTTTTTTCTTGTTACTTCTTTATGAATATATTTACAAAAAGCATATTGTTCTTTGATTTTTTGAATCTCAAATGGTGGAAGGTTTGATATGACTAAATATGTTTAGTAAAACACTGTATTAACAGAGATGCAAAAGCTTCAGCATAATATATTTAGACTATTTAATTAATGCTTGAAATGTACATGATGTAATGAGGTTGAAAAACTATTATGGATAAATTTTGTATAGTGCTCATTAGAGTGAAGTTCAATAATAATGCTCTATGATTTTCACACAAATGAGTTTGCCTGAGGGGGGAAATAATCACAACAAAGAAGAAGGAGACCAAATAAAAGCCTTCTTTTTATAATCCTAATATACAAACTTATATGATAAGAATGTTAAGTCCAAGCTCTACCTAGAGCTATCAGTTTATTAGTATTTCATTTGATTTTCTTCTAATATAGTTTTTCATGGTGATAGATTTATACAGTGATGTAAGTTAATGTGGTAGAGAAAGTCATGGTAGTATCATTCCCTCTGTTCAAACTATATCTGACTCTCCCACCAATGCTTTGGAGTCAAATTACTCCTTGAAGAAGTCGCTTATCCCACTCACATTGTTGGTTTGTTCACTTTGAACACTTGCTATTGAAGTTCATACAGAAGATAAGATTACAACAGCACAACTACATCATTTGTATCTTCAGGTAATTCAATCATTTGGTACTATGTTAAATGTGGAGGAATGCCAAATATTTAAACACCCTTATACCTAAAAACAGCACAGGCCAGTCACTATAGGCAAGAGGGTTTACTAGACCGATTACTGGTTGCCTCCTTTATGTAAGTAATGCATATATACACATCATTTTTGTTCATACATGATCAAAGTGATTTCAAAACTACCCCATTTCTCCCCAGATGCAAACATTTTTATGGCAGTGAATGCCACTTCTATTCCTACATACATACAGGACAGTTTCAGTAACACTTCAACTTGACCTTAGATACTCAATATTTTTTTGCTTCATCTTCAATGATGTATAGAATTTCATCAATGATGTAGACTTTTTGAAATATTTTGGACTACTTGTTGAGTTACAGCACTACCAGTTTATTGATACAACCACACATTCGCTCATCCAGAAAAGTAAAATAATTAATTAATGGCCTATCCTTTCTCAAATATCAACTTCTATAACTACCATTGATAATTCACTGAGAAGGGTTATATGATGCATTCATTAATTTATTCTGTGTTATTATAATTGTTTTATTAAAACGGTTAGATTAGTGATTATATATTTCTTGCTACATGGCACTCCACATCCAGATGGAACTACTGGAGAGCATGTGAAGTAATCAATGAGACAGAGAACAAGGGGTATGGCCACTATGGAGAAAACTGTCAATGAAAACTCTAATGCCAACATGAATGAGAAACATATATTCAAAAGTTAATACTATGCTCACATTAGAAATTTAACCTGTAATTATGTGTGTTTCATTCCCTGTATCTTTTTCCTCATTGGTTAGGCACACTATGTACTTTTTCTTCTCTCCACTGTGGGCTAGGGCTGTACTTCTCTCACACTCAATGGATTGACAACAACTACACAGCACTTCCATTTAGTAATAGTTTGTGTTATTGGATCCCTCTTGATTGTAGTTTATATTTCAGCGAGGCAGGAGAAACAAAAACTCATATTGAAATATAACTTTTTGAAAGCAGGATACCAGCGGTAATCTTGGTACCTTGTTCACAACAGTTTTAAATCCAGAATGTTTTCTCACATTCATTTCACTTCTTAATGCATTATCAGCAATAAATGGTAAACATGTAATTATCCGATGATTGTCAGTGTCACAGTGTCGCATAATTGTACTGTGGTTGTCTGGTGGAGAACAACTGACCATCATAATGACACTCTGCTCCACAAGCAAATTTTCCACTACACTCTTTTTCCTCCAACATATACCACATTAACTTAAGCCATTCGTGAAGCCATATCTCAGAAATATCCTTTAATTTACATTTTCTACCAACAAGGTCAATTACTACTGGTTCATCTCACTGATAATGGTTGTTCCAGGCTATTCTTCCTCTCCGCTCCATTTTTTTCCATATTTTGAAAATATTTTGAAAAGAAAAGAAAATACAAAAAAAAATTAAAAAGATAATAAAATTTTAAAAAATGAAAAAAAGGGAGGAAATATAACACAGACTATATATTTGCATACCTCATTGACATAATACTGGCTTGTCCACAGTAGAGCCTCACTGCTATGGATGATTCGTAGCATTGTTATAGAGAAGTGTGCCATCATTCAAATGTACACTCTGGTCATAATAATAATAAATTAGACCCTTTCTTCTATGCAACCTGTTTTAAAATGATCATATAGGATATGATTTAAACTCATTTGAATACTGTATTGCCATATTAACAATTGAATTGACCCTCAATTGTATAAACCCAGCATTACAATTGTTAGAGTAAAATTTGGTTGTATTGATGAAAATTGTTACCACAGTATAATAGAGTTAACCCACATTCATACGGAAAATGCTAACTGGTTACAGGAAGTATGACATGTCTCTCCATTGACTATATTACCACGGTTATATTATAATAAATTCTTACTAATATATATAGTGTGGTCTGTGAGTTATTAGTGTGAAGTCATATTTATATGACACCATGTTCCCATGGTTGTATTTGGGTAGAACTTCGCTTTTATGGATGTTGTGTGGCAACAGCACAGTAGAATTGACCGACTTTTGTTGCATGATAACAAAACGGTTGACTATGTTTTTTTACAACTCCGTGGACAAAATTATGCTACACTTGATCATTAGTATTCTGGACTTTATGTTCCATAGATATTGTACAGAAAGCTTTCACTTTTATGGATCCTATTTAAACATGTTCAGTGCACTCACTCACATAAGATCCATACTTTGCCACGGTGATACTATGCTAGACCCTCAGCTGCATGGATTCGATGTCTTTAACTCAAAATATATGGTCTCCAAAATATAAATGTCAATTTTCAAATTAAGTGCAAATTTTTGGTTTGATTTAAGTGCAAAATTTTGGTTTGATTTAACGATACATTTGATCAATCTAGAGTGAGAGGTTTTTTGCTCTCACTGCTTGGACACAAACTATCACTGACAACTGAAAATGTAAAAAAAAAAAAAAAAAAAAAAAAAATCAATTTTGATGGGGATGAAGTATTAACAAAAAATGATTTTTCATTGAAAGTAGGATCAGTACAACTGATCCAGTGCTCTCCAGCAATTCAACAGGTGTTGATGCTGCCCTTATACCCAATATTTTGTGCATTTCATAATAGTGTAATGGAACTATACACTACCTCCCACCTGATTTTTTTTTTTTTTTAATACTTTGCCTTCAAGTGATAATATTTCTCAGTATATTATCATTAAAATATTTGGGTAGCTATTGTTAATCAGTGTATAATATGGAGAGCTGTTCAACTAAATAGGAAGCACAATTTTGGAAAAAATTATAACTACAAAAGAAATGGTTGAAGTCATAAGCCAATTGCTTAATTATTAAGACAGTGCCAAATATTGAAAATCTTTATATGAATATCTAATATTCCAATTATTAAAAAATATATATTTTGTGAAAAGTGGGAAAGCATCTTGGAGGTACCGATTTGGGTAGGAAGTAACCTAGGACTATTAATAGTTCATGAGAATGAGTTTTTCTGTTTTTTTATTTATATAGTTGCACAGTATCTGTGAAATCTGCCCTACAAATAGGATGCAAATTGGATAATAAACTGTTAAGTTATGGTGGACTAGAGTTAATGTTCTATGGTGGCCATTTGGATTTCCTAAAGTAAACAGTGACTTTTATTAAATATAATTTATGTTTTTGTATCTTTTTGTAAAATGTAGATAATGTAATATATTATATATCATTTTAAAGCCCTGTGTATACACTACAATTTAATGTAAATATAGTACTGTTAACTGCTTTGGTTCTACTCGGTGTTTTCAGAGTGGTGAGCATTGGGCATTGTGGAGCTCTAAAGAAATAAACGGACTCAATGATTGAGCCTTCTAATGATAAGTGAGTAGTATTTTGTTAAAAATATATACTTACCCCTGATTGTGAGGATAGGAGGTTTCCTCACAAGGAATGCCAAAAGGTTTCCGTAAAATTAAAAATCCCCAACCACCTAGCACAAGTAGCAGACTGTAGAAATATATACTTAGTCCATGGGAAAGATTGCAACTATCATTGCAAGGAATTGGCAGAAACATTCCTATCTCCACCACAAGATATACGTTTTGCCACTTTTGAGAGAATTGGAAAAAGACAGAAATAATTTGACATAATACATTACACAAACCGAACATGTTACTAAAGGAAGCTAAAAACTGATGGAAAAAAATGTTTATAAGGAGGGTTCTCACTAGTTATACATCATTAAAAATAAGTCAGTATCGGCTGTTCCTCTTCATCCTAGACGGAACTATGCCAATGTTTACATAGTTTCAATCTCCACTCTGCAGATTGGACAAGTGTTGTTCTCCTACAATGAAAAAATATATAAATATCAACAGTCAATCAGTTAATATTGATATTAATCAGTTCCAAGAACACCATAATAATTATATATATGTCGCCTAAACAAAATCAAATAGTATGATAAATTTAGTTGTAATATTTTGTGGGGTAGATTGATCAATGAGTTTCAGGAATTGCCATATTGACTTCCAAATTCATCAGAGGCTACTACAAGCAAGTAATTGCCTTTCAAACAGTGCACGCTTCTTTGTCATATATTATATAAAATATCTCCAATTATTTTGTTAGCAGTCATGCATGTTCTATGATTGCCCAGCAAGTGTATTAGAAGATGGTACATTCAACCTAGTAACTCAACTAATGTGATAGGATACTATGGCATTTAATGTTTCAAACTGACTTTTTCCCCTGTGTGTAATGCTCTTTTTTCTATAGTAATTCAGTCCTTGATAAATCTTGGTAAAACAGCTTAGACCTGCTTATTAGTTGAATGAATATATGTCTCTGATGATTTCCCACTAACAATACTCAAATATACTTGAAATGTTTAATATAGTATTTAAGTGTGGTGATGTTCATAATTGACTGTTAATCATTATTTTAAAATATTTGGATACCACAATTAGAAATTATTGGATGCAAAGAAAGAGAATTTGAATATTGAGGATCCAGTAGAGTTCCAAGCTGGCACAGGATCCATAACTTTTTTTCATTTATTGTAATATGCCACTCAATCATAAGGGGACAATTGCAGTATATAGTAATTCAATACAACATTTAGTAAATTAAAAGCTGACTAAGGTAACAAGAATGTATTTTAAGTATAAGGTTGTGTGCATATTGGAAGGCCAAAATAAGAGCGTATATAAACAATCATTATTAAAGGGTGAAAAAAAATTCAAATCATGGCACCAATGTTATTAACTAAAACAACATTGTATAGAATCTCTTCTTAACTCAACTAAAATAGAGGTTTATATATGTATGCATGTGTGCATCTTCGTGTGTGTGTGTGCATTTGAATGCACAGATGAGAAAGAAACACGTAAATATGTACATACATGAATTTGTACCAAACATGCATACGTACATACATATTTACATACATACTCACACACACATACATACACACACACATATATTTATTAATATATGTAATATATGTATATACATGCTTTACCTGTAGCCATGGTTTGATACAGTCATGATGAAATTTATGCATACAAGGTAACATCGTCAGTTTTTCCCCTGATTCATATTCACAGAGACAAACTACGCATCTAAAAAAAGTTTACAACAATAAAATTTAATAAATAAAGTTACTTCAATACATTAAAAAAAAATGTAGTGGCAATGTTACCAGAGATGACTTAGGTGGGAAAGTGGGGAGGGGGGGGAAGCATGAAAGGGAGGAGTAACAAGTGTTACCTATTTTTAATGAATAAAATATCCATTCTATAATCCAGAGTGTGTATAAATGTTGGTACACTTATGCACATTACCCTTCACATAAATATTAACCTAGAACAAACTTTAATAAAGATGCCCTGAAATACATCTGAACCCAAATGAAATGAAGTGATAAATGAAACAATTAATTAATTCATATATTTCACTGTATTTGCTAAGATATTTTTATTAAAAAATTTTTCTCCTGTTATCCGCATCTTAGAAATGCACCAAAGAAATAGAAAATCAGCCAACTAATATTTATGCCCCTTTAAGTTAGTTCTCATCCTATAGTAACTACTTAATCACAGTGCCTTGCACACAACTCAACACTCATATAGCTGTAACTCATGTAGATGCACTGTGGTATACATTCACAGTATCCAGTTTCTACAAGTCTGAGGCAATGAACCTTTCAGAACTTACGATTATAGCAGAATAAAAATGTACTTAAACCAAATTATTACACCAGTCTCCTTATTATATCTTCAATCAATTACTTCTTATCAAAGATAAGATTATAGTTTGTCTAACATTTACTCATCGATAATATAATCCAGATCTAAGATATAGTCAAACAGTTCACTTCGTAGACTTAAAAATATGTTAAGGATATTAGGTAACACTGATTAATGGGCAATCAAAGGTATGATAAATAGAATATATTACACCATGTAAGATTCGTATTCAATTGAAATAGGGAAATAATACAATTTCTGCCTTTAACATACAGAACATCATCTTAGTGCTAGACATGAAGATAAATATAGTCAGTATCAACAATAAAAAAAGGTTATAAAAATATCATACAACACTTGTAATGCCACCCTATCTAATCAACAAGATAGTGATCCAAAGAAAACAAAGCTGATCTCGTGGATCAGGAATCAATTACTGTTTTAGGTTTGAAAATCGACTTTCATAGCTAAAATATCTTACTTCTTGCAGTAGTTGACATCTGATGTACTTTCACCAAATTCCCTCAATGGAAGAGCATTAATCACTATGAAAACAAATTAGAAGAATCATTCTTACCTCATCATATCCAATTAAAATATTACATTCCACCTCAAAATAAATCTCTTTGACAGATGATACATAATGCAAGAGCTATATATAATATCAATATTTCAGTAAAGATGTTACTTTGCTGACTAAGTCCCCTTGGACTGACAGGATGGAACTGATCATGAACTTCAATCGGTTCCTAATAACAACAAATATCACAGCATAAGATAATATACTTAAACAGTCAGTAGATTCATAGGCATAAAAAACCAATTTATTGCACATGCAAAGTTGACCCCCAACATTGTAGCTGCTATGATAGCACTACAAGAAAAATGCCACCAACGGAGTTATCTGCACTATGTACAAGAGTGATATCCTAGTACTTAAGGATAGAAAATTTTCTATGTTGAGTTGTTTTTCATATGAAAGACAAAATTGTTGGAACTGCAAACACTAGATGATAAACAACATCTATGTACGTAGCATGGTAGAGTGACATCTGTATCTATCACTTGGTATATCATAACATTGGGAGGTGATTATCAGACTGTGGTATACCCAGTGCAATAGTAGAAATTAAAGGATGTGATCTTTGTTTCACAGTGAGAAGATGAATATGTTTGACTCAATCTGCTACAAAGATGCTCAAAATGCTATCAAAGAAGGTGATCTGAAGGAAACATGACTTATCATTTGGCAGGGAAAAAATTCCACCTATATGTTCTAACACCTGCTACAGGATCAAAAATAATGGCATCCAGATATGTAATACTTACATCCCTCTGACCTAAACTTATCATTTAGAAGACACTGTTGTATGTTGTGTAAAATCAGTTAATGGACAATATGGTCATTGGTCTAATCCAGTAGGTGCATGAGATGTGATTGTGGAGGATGAAAGTTATCTATTATGACCTAACAAGTTTATTACATGCATTGTGTTTCTTCACTGAAACTCTTAGCTCCACTTAAACAGAGATGGTTATAATTTCAATGTTAATATTAATCATAACAACGTCACTGATAATGAAGAACAGAGCCAGTCTGTACAATTGTTTCCTATCTCTGTGTAGAATGGAAGCATTGTTAGTAGAATCATCCTGAATGCATTTGTAGTAAAATAGACTTGGTTTTAGATGAAGTATATTGGGTGGTGGTATATGGCCTGATGATCAACTTTCTTCACACCAGCAGTTTTGTTAAAAAATGTTTCACCTGAGAGGGAGTTGAACCATTTGCATTAAATTGAAGCAGAAGAGCAGAGCAACTTGTAATGTTTCTCACATTTTATTGAATTCTTTTAAACTCAATTATTTTGTGGTTTTTCTTATTCCTAAACCATACAGCATAATAAAGCTAGTTGATTATTCGAACATTAACTATCATTTCAAAAATCTATTTGCATATCAATAAAAATAATTGGATAAATAGCATATCAAGGTTGAATTAAAAAAATTTTCTTAATCAAATTGTGAATTAATCATACTCCCACCAATTTTAGGATCCCCATGTCATACAAAGAGGTATAAGAAGAATCATACCAAATCATTCATATGAGTTCATGCCAACTTAAAAGAAAAAATCATTCAATCATTACTACTTCCAAATGATTAGAATATACCTCTATCCAATGAACTTCCTCTGTAGAATATAAGAGTGAGTCTGATGTTAAAATCTGTCCATTCATAAGTGTGAACTCCTCTACAATTTCATACCCAAATGCATCCTCATTTTCCTCAAGTGCATCATCTCTAAGGAATGATCAAGATCAAAAGAACACAGTTTTGACCATAGAGGATTAGGAGATCTTCAATTGGTGAGTGAGAGATGTGTTAAAATTTTATGTCTTAGAGATAAACATACACCCCAGAGACTCAAACATTTATACTATCATGTAGGTTACTCAAACAGGTAATCAATAAATTATGCCAACCTTATCACAGGAGAGCTATTTCTGCTGGAGAGTGGTGTCAAGTATGAATTAGCAAGCATGCCTTCATTTATCGCAGGACCGGACTGGTTCTCCATTAAGGAAATATCTTGCGATGCCTCCTCTGTTTGGTGCTCAATATCCCCAGAAAGGTAGTGCACATTTTCTAATTCCTCTGCCATGTATTCATGATAGCTGGTTTGTAAAGGAGTATTAATGTCTGATGATGGCATGTTTTCAACAAGGTTCCCAGTAGGACCTGGGTTGTACAACGAATTCAGTGGAAGGATGGAAGTTGGATATGTACACATTGTACCAGAAAGGTGAGTGATGTATGGATGATCATGATCAATAACACATTGAAGAGAAAGATTGGGATATAATGATGCATCTGATGAGGATCGGACATGCACATGGCCATTTGCATGAAATCCAGCATTGCTGACACCACTGTTTTGGTTCAATATAAAACTACTCATTGAAGGACAATGAGTTGACAATGGTTGATTCTGTTCTTCTGGCAGATGCGGCATACCAAAATCTATTTCGGTTGGCAATTCCTGTAAAGTGAAACTTTCCTCAAAATTTTCTTGAAACAGTGCGTTAGACATTGCATTATTCTCAGACGGTAAAGGGGTAAATTCAGTATTTGTAATTTGTCCCCCATTACCAACAATAGAAAAGGAGCTTCCACAAACCCCATCATCAGTATCAATCACATTGCTGATGCAAGTTGAATTTGCTGATTTCTGATCTTCAGAAGACACATTAGTAGTCTCTCCATCATTCAGTGAAAGATTTACAGATGGTCTGCACCTTGAATTCTGATATGTGGATGGTGTGGATGTTATTGAATCAGTGCCACCAGGAGAAGATGTGGAAGAATGGACGTTGTCCATTTCAGAGTTGTGAACATCCAGTAAACTGAATAAAGAATGAAAACAACACAAATGAGTTGCAGTGAAGTCGATACTCTAGGAATCTCATGATAGCTTAAAAAATTCAATCTCTATTTCATTACCCACAGTAATAGTTTGCTCGATAAACCTTAAGAAATAAAACAACAATTGATGCTTTCAGGATGACAATTATGTTCATATTTAAAGAAACATTGTATGTTTACCTAAAAGAGAGACAGCACAAAGGACAGCCATTTTTCTCTACTATTAACATGAATTGGTTTAAAAACACAAAAGAGTTGCTGAAGCATACGTAAGAAAGATTTAACCGAATGAAAATTAAGTGAAAACATCATTTTTTTATTAACAAAAATAAACAAAAGTAAACCCCCCATGGGTGATTCTCAAAGTCAGCCACCTGCAGTAAAAATACATTTATTTTTCTTTATGTAAAACTAACAGAGTTACATGCTGCCAGTGAGAAATTCCTACTCCTTAGGCCTCAGAGTAAACTACATTCCCAGTGTTGTCTTGATCAGAGGTTGCAGAATTCTAATCTAAAAGTCTCAGTCAATGTAGACAATACTCCCAGAGTCATCCAGCACTGCCAATGTAGAAGACTTCCACATAAAGCTCCCATGTATGAAACAAAGTATTATGGTTTTTGCCCAAAACCTTCATATAACTTAAGTACATATTTGAAAGAAGAAAAAAAAAGTTGAGTGACAAGAAAACATTGAGTGTCAGGAAAAGCACAAACGTTTGGCTTTTTGATAATTTGATATACAAAGCCAAAGTGAAGTATTCCAGTTACTTATTTGATATATATGTCTTATTTATATGGAACAATAGTGCTGTGCTACAACTCACAGCCACTTATCCATTTAGAAAACCTGGAAATAAAAACCATAATTATATATCTTGAAATATCCAAGCCCCTTTTCAATACTCATTCTAGTGTTGAATATTGTTTATATGGGAGTAGAGGTGCTCAGAGCTGCCATATTGCTAGTCACTGGAAAACTTTTATTGCCCCCAACCTACCCCAACCTATAAAATAAGCTGCTGTTTTATACAGCTGCAATGCATATTATTTGGTTTGTTCTAATAGAAAAAAAATATATTAAAAAAATTAATGGATGTAACCATGACCTGAAGAACATATTTTCTTTCTCATGATACCTTTATAGACTTTGTAGAATGAGTAGATTTCAAATTGAGCATATTGGCCACAGTAGTTGATGGACTTTAATACAAATGCAGTGTTGGGTGGAACATCTTGGAGTGCACAATGGTGCAACATTGCATCCAGATTTTGATTCTTCATTCCCTATACCGGACCTCACCCACTGGGATTAGCTCTGGCAAGAGCAGTGTGGAGAGGCTAAACCACCTTTACACCTGCTTTGGACACTTGTGTTAATCCATCCAGAAATGGAGAATGGTCCCTTCAGTGAACTGTCAGTGTGGCATGGAGAATAAACTGCATATCATATTATTCAAAGATGCCAATACTCCTCACTTAAAGGTATCTATGGTCTGCAAGTCCTGTATGATGACACCATCAAATGGCTCTCAACCTCATGTCCCACATTTATCCTGGATGTTTTGTACTAATAGAAGAGCTTGAAGGGGTAAAATTATCATAGGTTGATGGGGGTTAGCCAAGGATGGTTTCATGAAAGTTTGGGATTAAAACTATGCCAGTGAAAATTTTTTTCTTCAAAATATTGCGGTTATGATTACAACTCTATGCCTGAGAAAACCACCTCACTTACTATAAACCAAATTGTGTAAATGGACATGACATTAATATTGTGTCCAAACCACTTCCCACTCTTTGTAGTTACTTCTTTTTTAGCACAGTAGGTTCAAGTGTCTGGGAATCGTTAGCAAGCCGCAGATGTAAAATTATATAAGTATGTCATTGCTGTCTCTGTTCAATGGGTGGGCACTATGCAAAGATGTCGTTCAGAGGTTGGATGGGGAAGGAGGGTTGTGTTGTCTCCATCCTTAAGATAGGTATTTCTCTACTATAAATCAACATGCAAAACATAACATTAATATAGACTATTTATCAAATTTGAATATATATTGACAAAGAGAAATTGTACGATTCTCTTGTGATAATTGGAACACGGTTATCCATGCCATATTGGTAATATCAGTTCAGTCTCAATTCCACTAGCTCTTGAAAATTAGGTCATTATTAAAATGAAATACACAAAATAAAAACAATATTTTCTTCTTAATATTATTCATCAAAAATCCCCACTAAACCCCCCCCCCCCCTCCAAAAAAAGTGAATAAATAGGGTATGGATCACATACAGTAAATAATTATAAATAAAACAAAGGACTATACCATCATAAGATTAATTTTCTTCCTCCTGGCTGCCTGCCTCTACTTACTCCTTAGTATTATTCATCCTATATCCCCACCAAACCCACCTCCTCCAACAACAAAAAAGAAAAAATAAGATAATCATCATATACAGTATATATACATAAGAAATATTGAAGAATGCACCATCTTAAGACAATTGCTTCTTCCTGGCTGGCTGCCTCTATTATGCCCATCCCAGGCTAGACCCTCCAAGATAAGACATCCTCTATTGTGAGACCACTTGAATGGTTCAACAACCTCTACAAAATGACCACCAAAACAAATCCACCTCTAACAATTCTTCAAGAGATCACATCACTACATGTAATGGTCCTAACTAATATATATATAATTATTTTTTAATCTGACAACACCATTAAAGTTCATTAGGATACTAAATTTTATTGTAACAAAAGCAAATATCGTATAAGCCTGACAGTTTAGATCATGTGACAATATCAGAGAGAACGGTGGTACTCTATAGTTGGGATAATCACAATTAAAAAATGGTGGCATCATTGACTTATACAACATGAGAGTTTCACTTTCTCTGCTATTGCTCAAACCTAGGACAAACTCACCAGCAGTCCATATAAGCTGCAACACAAACTACCCAGATAGTTCTGTCTTCAAAAATCAATTGCTAAAGTAGCAAGGGGAGATTCATCAAAATTACCAAATGTTCTTTATCTTTTTTCCCATTATGTTTCTTAAGTTCCAGGGCTAGAGCCTAGCAGGCTACAGCAAATCATGCAATAGTTATGCTAACAGCTTATTATTTCTTTAGACTAGCCCTACTTCCTCTCCATTTGCTTTGCCATGCTAACAAACTACCAAAGTATACCCCAGATTAATAGCTGCATTGCTAAGTAGAAGCCACCATTTTTATACTGCCAATTTGTCTACACGCACAATTTGAAACCAGTTCATGCGGGAGGCCATGAATCATTAAATGAAATTTTGAAAGGGGGTGGAGTCCCAACTTTCAGATGAAGAAACACCAAAATTTCTGCTAACAGTGAGTCTCTCTACTACTACCAACACCAGAACTACACTTCTAGCACAAGAACTACACTTCCAAATCTTGAATGTAAATCAAACTCTTTAGCTACATCTGTTACAGCTAGACATAGCATTTTTATAGCTAGCTGACCGTTATTTCTTTCTGCTTTTGTCTGGGAACCTATCTGAAGCTCTACAATACCAACTGCAGCTTCTACTGCTGCTACTGCTACCAGAGCCACATTGAAAAAATATATATCTGACAGTGTACAAAAACTAAAGGAAACAATTAAAAGTAAAAAATATTTCTTTGAAATAAAACTGATAAGTAGGGATGACATGTCAGCAAAAAGTGCAGAAACAAGAATTCTGTGACAGTGCATGTTACAAAATTTCCTACTTCACCGATTCCACATTCTCACGTAATATGTAAGATATGATGCCAAAAGACTGCCACCTGTTCATTTTTCTCCTAGCTAGCTCATGTAGAATGATTACTCAAGTTCACAGGAATTTTGCAACACAGACTGTCACACTATCACATGAAATTCAAAGTCCAAGGAATTAGTGAAGTAGGGCATTTTGTGACATGCACTGTCACAGAATTCTTGTTTCTGCACTTTTTGCTGAGAGTCATCCCTACTTATCAGTATCATTCCAAAGAAATATTTTTCACTTTCACTTGTTATAATATAATTTATGTGTATCAATGTAAAATCTGACCATGAGTTTAGCTGGCATCTAATAAAAAAGCCAAATCAGAGGCCTAGTCAGAGTCAGCACAGATTGGATTATTGTAAATTCAGTCTAGCATTCACAGATTTTCTGTTTCCAAGGAAATGGTACAGAAATGCATGTATATGATGTTGGCCAATGTCTTTAACAACACTAGTCTGGTAAGTATAAATTTAGGTTGATAATTAAATTAATGTTAACTGCACTACCTCATTAGAACTTGAAACTGATATACTGATCTTAGCAGTAATTTTATACCAGGAATAATCACACCAAACCTTTTATCACAGAGACAAATAATGCTTTCTGCAATAAAGCTACATAAATATATGCTGCCATAAAACTGAGTATAAAATAAAATACTTTCATTTCAATGTATTAGATTACTGACTTTAAGAAATTATTGAAAATTTTGACATGTTCCCACATTTTTTGTAAAATTGCACATAGTTTATCACCACTCAACAGAGATCTCATAATTATATCTTACTGGGGTAGTGCAGTTATCAGGAGTTGGAGTCTTTTTTCATTTTTTTAGCTATATTATGTTTTCTCACAATAACATAAAAGCTTGGAGTTGATATAATTCAATACTGTTGAATACTCCAGTATTTTGACTAAGCTTACCTGCTTGTCTATTTTTTATTTGCTTATCTCAGGTGCAAAGAAGGTCATCCTATGCAGCTATCACAACATTTGTAAGACCTATATTTTCTGCTGGTATGAGGATTGAAAATATCTCTACTACAGTACAAATAGCCTCTAGCGCATTACCAAATGCACAGATCTGGGTAACTATACCAGACTTGCTTTAGAGAAACTTCCTTTTCTGCTACTAAGAAATAAGCAAATATATTGGGCAATGGCTAAAGCCAAAATTAAGTTACAACTACTGATGAGAAGACTCTAACATATGAAATCCACACTAATGTCTGAGCAAATGCATTGTTTTGTTTTTTTCAAATTTGCTAATTAGTGGTTTCAAGATCAAGCAATGAGATAATAAGAAAATGATGGTCAAGGAGGCTAGAGACTACTGTATGTTTCAGAGCATACACACTAAACTCTCATGGGAGCTCTATCATTAGGGGTCTTCACAAACAAGTTACTGTATTCTCCACCATTTCATATAGAGAAAAGTTTATCACACAAAAGGCATAAGCCCTGAATAACTCTCTCAGCCATGAACAAGCTCAAAATTTGGTTCATATATTCCTTTCTGCATGAATATACAACCTCTATTAGTAGGACACAGTTATTACAAATCCAAGACAAACAAGCTCTTGGGCAATGTGCAAATTATCATCCCATCTTGCTCGTCTGTGTTCTGCACATGATCTTCCAAAGACTTTTCTACTCATACATAAGGGCAACTTCTGTCATTCTAAATCAATAGAGGACTAAGTAATCACATTGATTAAACATCCAGAGGAATATTTAAAAGCTAAGCTAGTAACAAAGCTAGTCTAGTAAATTTAAGTTCTTAGCTGGTGATGATATAGTATAACACTGAAAGTTTGCCTTTAATTCCATAGGCATCTACCTTACAAGAATAAGATCTGAATGAAATCTATCTCCTAAACCACCAGCATACTTTCAAAACTGACAACTAGCAAGGAATCATACAGAAATTGAAAAATAGTATCCCACAGATAAAACGCTTGAATACTTACAAAACATTAAAGTACTTAGTGCATCACACAGCTAATTAGTGGAAAAAATGCCAATTGACTGGCTTATCACAGATTGAGAGAATCTGCAGTAGTGATTGCTAATCAAACTCAAACCTTCCAAGAGAAAAGTTTTAGATTACTTCAGTTTCAGCCCACTAATTACTAGCATTTGATAGGCTATATAGAGATTACACCTATACACAGCTTGGTTATGATGTGGAAGTAGCAAGAAGTTTCAGTGTACTTGGTAATTTCTTGAGCAGCATCAGAATAACTTATTAATTATTTACTTCCCTGCAACCTTGATATTGCAAATCCATAACACAATATTACAATGGACAATCATTATACTATTAGATTTCCTAACCTTACTGATGGAGGAGCCACATCAGCATTGTTATGTCCATCATCAGACACAGGTAAGGGCCCATTGCAGTCAGAGAAATAAATACTGCTGTGGTTGTAGTCAACACCTACTGCAGGTGGAGTGTGTGTCTGATCAGTCACCTCTGATAGATCACTGTCAGGATGTTGACGTTTCCCAGTTTTATGGTCCATCTATTAAACAAAATGTCAAATTAATATAAATAATTATTTCTCTTAACTCCACATACCAACATTACATCCACTGCATTATTCAATTATTTATTCAATGAAATATAAGTTCAATTACACTAAATTCAGTAACAAAATAAGTAACGCAAACTCCAAGAAATAACAGAGAAATAAAGACAGAAAGAGTATCCAGCCAATATTTAGGTTACAAATAAAATGTTGTTGTGGAGGGACAGGTGCTTCCATTAATGTATGCCATATGAAAATTCTAAATTGGACATAAAAAAAATTATGATGGTATTTAGTGGGGGCTTATACTTATATATTCATACTACTAATCTATTTCTTGACTGTGTGGTTCACCCTTTTTGTGGCATTTTTAGGATTCTTGTAGAGTATTAGAAAGCCCATTCACACTATTCCTAAATTAGTTAAGAAGATACTGTAATGCACTCCAATCAAGTCCACACTAGCACAGTATGAAAATTGAAGT
Source organism: Lycopodina hypogea (assembly GCA_963969325.1). Classification (NCBI taxonomy): domain Eukaryota; kingdom Metazoa; phylum Porifera; class Demospongiae; order Poecilosclerida; family Cladorhizidae; genus Lycopodina; species Lycopodina hypogea. The sequence continues at coordinate 11,011,373 of OZ017788.1, forward strand.
AACAAAAAAATAAACCAAGGAATTAGTTTGTTGTTGTCATCTTCCTCTTGTCATCACTTCTCTTTAGATGAGTAAGAAATATTTTCTGCACAGAAGACAAAGGAGAAAGAGAGAGAGATCTTAAAGAATGGCCCAACCACCAGAGTCCAGCTGAAAATTGTATGGAAAGATGAATCAGGTCATCTATCCTTCAGATTAAGAATCTGCTTGCACCTAATTGGAAATACATTTTCTCTAAGAATAATAGTGACTTTAAAGACAAACAAAAGAGGAACTATGATTTGAGACACCGAGTTTGTGAATGGCCTGACATTCCTGTTGAAATGGGAGTTTTGATCTAATATGAAACTGAGGCTCTTCAGGGAGAATTAGTACTCCAGCTAACATGCCAAGAACATATTTTGTTGAAACACCAGCTGGAAATTTGTGGAGGAATCGTAACCAACTCAACATTATTCCTCCCTCACATGACATGGAAAATCATTCGATCTGTCAACCAGGGAAAACAACAGCAACTGATACAGATTATAATTAGAGTTACAGTCATTTGTACTTCATTTATGTAACTGTAATAAAAATAATTGATCACCACAAAAAAAAGCTGAAACCATTGATAGCTTATGCTAAACAGTTCTTGGAAGCAGACAAATGATGGTGTGTTGGTGTTTAGGAGGAGGTAAGGGAGCTGAAGAGAATACCTTGATAGGTGTGTATGTGAAAGAGAAGACCAGTCATACTTCAAGATGTTTAATGTTACTCAAGAAAGGTATTATAAAGCTATATTTTGGGTAAAAATATGACAACTAGAACAATTGGCTCTAACTGGTTGTTGATATACCTACACTGGTCACTCAATAAAGAGAGACGCTATGTTTGTGTTGCCTATCAACTAATTGTGAGAGCAACACAGCATACCCCCAGCTGAGAGGAGAGTGAGTATAAAATATGGCTAGCAAATGAAGGAGAAACCCTAACAACATATCAACACAATACACATAGCAAAACCAAGATAGCTACTAACCCCAACCTTGGCCTTAGCCCAAATTTTATCCTGTTGTTTCACTTACTCTGCTTCTTCATTTTCTTTGTAGTGGCTCTCACCCTGATTATTAATGCAACTCAATCTTTCAAATTTTTAACAATTGTCCAAATCAGTTAGTAGTAATCACCAACTTCAAGAGCGAACCCTTACCATTTTTGTTATAAAAAAATATACCTATTCTAAAATTTTTTTTTTTTTTAACTTACTGCAGGTTGTAAATCGGTGGTATTCAAGGAGCCTTGTTCACAGCAGTTTCAAACTCAGAAGACGTTTCTGGACCTTCCTTACACTTGTTTATTCTGAATCAGCAATAAATGGTTGTCAGATAATCTGCCAGTACCTGACACACGTGATGTTCCTCTGCTCCACATGCCACCCTTTCCCCACGTGACAACCTTTCTCCACGTGACACCCTTTCTCCACGTGACACCCTTTCTCTACATTCCACCTAATATGTGATGTCACACGTCAACTTCAACCTAATTGGGAACAGCCTCCAAAATGTACCCTCCCACCGGGTATAGTTACATTAGAGCCTCAAAGGAACACCCCCCCCCCCCCCCCCCCCTTTCAACATTCCATAGGTTGGTGATTGCAAAGTTGAATTTTGGTTCTTTCTATTTCATGATTCAGCTTGCCAGACTCAGATTTAGGGTTATGAATTATTGCTTAGGTGTGAGATTGCCAGACTCAGATTTAGGGTTATGAATTATTTCTTAGGTGTGATATTTCCTCACTATATTGATTAGCTAACTATATTTACAGAACCATCTTCTGTGTCAAGCTACCAGACTGTGAACTCTTATATATGTACTTCACTTAGTAATATTACAATCCTTTTCTCCTTGTGACCAAAGCTTTATATTATCACTTCATTTACATGCATTCCTGGGAGAATAAAAAATATGTATGGTGCAGCACATGAGTATAATCTGAAATGTATTATATTTGATAGATAAAATGATCATGGCAGATCTAAATTTAAATTGGTGGTACCATCATTTCCCATCCTGTTTGTAGATTCTTCAGGAGCAAAAAAGAAAATTTTTTTATTTGAAAAGGAAATGTCAGTCCATCACAGATATAGAAAAATATATTTGATTTATAATAAATTAATAAATTGCATTTTGCATATTAGGACAAAATGAGTAAAAATAGTCATTCCAATCTGAAAAATATTTTTCTGGCATTTTCGAGCAAATTATGTTCTTGGCTCATCTGGTTTTGGAGAGAGCACCACCCCCTTCCTCCACCCCTTATCTTGCTTACCGGAAATGTAAAAATTACACATAGCTCAGTCGTCCTTACAATCCATTCAAACAAGATCAAATTCCATTAATTCATTTAACCCTATATAAAAATTACCTCTGACCAGGCTATTCCACTTCTTTGCTCCCTTTTTTCAAATTTGAAAATGTTTTTTTTTTAAAGTAAAAAAAAATAAGAATAAAACAATGCAGTTAACACCTTTATGTACCCCATTAACATACTGCTTGATACTACATGCTAAATTACTGTCTAGAATAGACACTCACTGGTATGGACGATGTGTAGATATTGTCATAGTAGAGTGTACCCTTATAGGAATGTACATTGTGTGGCCATAGTAATAGTAGATCAGGCCCTCTCTTGTATGCACCCTGTTTTGAAGTGATCATATTGGATATGATTCTATCTTATTTGAATGTGGTGTTGCCACATTAACAGTTGTATTGACCCTCAATTGTATATACCCAGCATTGCCATAGTTTTAGTGAAACAGGCAGTAACTTTTAAGAAGCCTATTTTCCACAGTTACATTGAGTTGATTGGTTATGTAAAATATAACATCTATTGTATGGAGCTTGTGTGACCATAGTTATACTAGAGTAAACCTCACTCATATATATGTACTAAGTGTTCAGTTGTTTTTTTTTTTAACTGTGGCACACAGGTGTAGGGATCCTTGGAATGTTGGAGGGGGGGGGGGGGTTGGATGCATCCAAAAGTTATGATCAAGAAGAATTTTAATAAATAATTGTTTACTGCTTGGAAACACCAAAGTTTGTTGTTACCACTAATTCGTTACAACTAAGGCACTAGCATAGAATTCCTAAAGTTTAAAATGAGACCAAATTATAATGTCATCTTAAATGTTATAAAAAATAATTTTGTGTGCTCTAAAACATATTTTTTAATAAATATTATAACAATTATTTGTACAAGTCTTGTGCAGCATGCTCTGGTTAAATTACATATGGCTAAGGCATAGCAGAGTTGATAATCAACTATATGGATCCTATGTTGCATGATTACTGCGTGGTTGACACTCATTTTCACGAACAATGTGTGGTCATGGTTATGTTATTGAACACACTCAGAATTTTAACTCTCTATGTCCATGGCTATCGTAGAGAAAGCCATAAATCATATGGATCCTGTCTGGCCATGTTTAGTACACTCCTCCTCACAAAATCCCTGTGTTATTATGGTCATAGTAGTGTAGATCATCACTTGTTCAGATTCAGTGTTGGTCAACTACAATATCACCATCTCCAATATTAATTGAACTAACTATAAATGTGCAAATATTGTATAAAAAAGGTTGAGCTAACCTTGCATATTGAAATGTCTAGATTGAGATATCATTTTTTTTTTTCATTGTTTTGGGCACAGTCTGTCACTGACAATTGAAAGTGCAAACTAAATAAATTAAAAGTGAATTAAATTCTAAAAAGAAGTGATGAATATATCACTGGTGGTTTAGCCAGTGATGCCACTAGGCCTAATTTGTCCATCAACTGACAGGTGTAGATGCAGACTTGTACCCAATATTTCATGCACTCCATCAGAGTATAGAGGAACTATACTATCTCTCTCACTTTTATATTTTGAATACATCGCCACCAAGTTACCAACCAAAGTGATATTATTTCTCATTTCTTCAGATTACACAATTTAGTAGCTGTTGTTACTGTGGCTTACAGCTAAAGGAACTCACATAATTTTTTTTTGTAAAGACTGGTATTTAAACAAATTGTTTACTGCATGGAAACAACATAGTGGTTACAACTAAATACTTTGCTGTATAGAAACCATGTGGTTACAATAAGTGCTTACTATATAGAAACCCAAAAAGTTGTGAATCTTACCACCACATCAAACTCATGTTTAGTGTTATAAACAATTATTTTGCCTGGTATAAAATACTGTTTTAACAAATAGTAGCGAAAAACCGCCCAATAGATGTATTTCAGTTGATTTTCTTCCTCCCGTAGTAAAAAATTCATCTTTATTACTCATTATCTTTCCTCTTCCAGTATAGTGAGTGAACATGACTTTTTCTAGAAGTGTCCTTTTTTCTACAATTTCAGATTACAACTTTTTTGTAACTCATAAATAGGAAGGTTTACTCAATGAACTTACACCTAACCCTAACCCTAGCCTCAACAATGTTCTCCCCCTATACCAGGCCAGTGGTCCTGTGAGCAACCCATGAAAATTTCAGGACCATTGATTGGTCCAGGTATCCAGGGGGAGATACCTCATCCATGAGCAGACAGACAGACAGACAGACAGACAGACAGACAGACAGACAGACAGACAGACAGACAGACAGACAGACAGACAGACAGACAGACAGACAGACAGACAGACAGACAGACAGACAGACAGACAGACAGACAGACAGACAGACAGACAGACAGACAGACAGACAGACAGACAGACAGACAGACAGATGGACACAATACATAAATTATAGTAAGGATAAAATAATTAGTTACACAGATCTTAGTACAAACCACTCTTGCTAATCAGAGCAAAGATATGGTAATCTGATCAGTTAAAGAAGGGGTACATATTTGGAAGGAAAATGTGTACATTATGGTTGGAATAATTAGCCAAGTACTTAACAATTAAGGTAGTGTCACATAGAAGAGAGATGTATATAAGGGAATGGAATATCTACAATTACAATTTTTTTTTGGATTTTTTTTTTTTTTTATGTTTTAAAAGCATGGGAGAAGCATCCTTGGGATACCAATATAATAATTTCCTGAAAAATAGCACCAATTTTACCTAAACTCCGGAATAAGTACAAGGACATCAGACACAAAAAAAGTGAAAATTATATAACGCTATATGGGGTAGCCAGCCAGCCCAATCTCCACCCATCCTCTGTTTAAACTCTGTGAGCCACATCCCTCCTTCACACATCATTCTTCAGTGACTCCTTTTTGACCCAATGTTAGTATTAAAAATCATGCAGAGTAAGGGTTAAAGAGATAATAGAAGGATTAGATATAAATATCATTTGTTAATTCCTATTTCAGTCAATTCAAAGAATAATTTTTGTAAAGTTAAGGGCAAGAACCTCTCCTTGTACTACTTGACTAATCCTTGGGCACACCAATTGCAATTGCAAAAGTGGGAGTGGGGGGTGGGATAAGAAAACATATGTAAAAATTTAATGGGAATGCAGGAGGTAAATCATAAAGCAAACACTGTCTGACTAGTAGCTCAACTTTCCATTTTTACCAAGAGCAATGGTTGAACTGATGAGATAGTTGCCAAAACTTGCAACATGCAAAATATGAAAGATGATGATTCTGCCCAAAATATTGCTGTAGTAGCCTCACAATGGATCTAAGTCCACACGCTTGTATCCCAGTAATCAAAGGATTGAAAGAAAGCTTTTATTGAAAATGACAACTTGACAGCAACAGACATGCAGCAACAACTCAATTCTACTCGACAGACAATGACAGTAGAACAAAAGGTCTTTGTACAAAAATGAAAAAAAGAACTAGTTCATCATGAAACCACACTTATGAATAACATTAACATTAAATGAATAATAAGGATAATCAACAGTCACCACAATTGCAATTTTAATTAATAACATCCCCCAACCACAACACATTTTTATTTCAAATTTCATCACAATTTCCTAAATTGTTCAACAAATTTTGTTGATGAGATCAAAATAAACTACAATATTTTAATCATACTTGCAGACCCTTCACTTGAATCCTACACAATGTAAAGTATGACCTGATATCAAGGTAGCTTGATATTAAGTGAGGAGCAATGCCAATGGTAGTTCATATTCATGCATGGAAGAACTCATAGAGAGACAAGCTGGATTATATTCATAATGATGCTGGATCTAGACCAAAAGTACGCAGAGATGGCAATGAAAATCTAGATTAAAAGAAGAATCCTAAAATAAATAATTGTAGATCCCATTCAGTCATACTCATTGCAGTCCAAAACAGAAGGGAAAAGGAAGATGTGTAGGCCCATTAGACCCATTTTAGCAATACCCACTGGTATTGCAGAAATGAAGAGGAAAAAAAAAACAATACTTTTATATATTCAGTAAAGGAGGGAAGAAATATTAATAGGTATAAAAAAGGGGACAAAAAATTTTAAAAAGAAGAGTTGAAAAATGTTTCAAAAATCATTTTTGAGCTCATCTTTTAATCAAGAGCTGATGGGATATTTTATCTTTAAAAAATCAATGCACAATTAGCAAGGTATGGATATAAGAAAAAAATAAAGAAAGTACTAATTTCATTATTTTAAAACCATTCCCCACCACACCTAATGCTTATGCCAAATTTCAGTCAGCCAGTGATTCTCTCTAACCTGCAACTGAGACACAAGATAAAATCTTTTATAAGAATAGATTCAAATGCAAAATATTTACAGAGATACACATATATCAGTTAATACAGAAAGATATTATCCAATAGTCAGCATATTATATAGAAATTAAATACAGGAAATTTAAGTATCAGAAATTTATCTCTACATTTCACAATATTATGTCATTATTTACACAACTTGAATCGTGACTCTGCAAATAGAACAGGTTTTGTGCTCCTGCAGAAAGAAAACTGAAATTAGTCAATAACAAATAAGTCTATATTCATTGTGATCACTTTACAAGATCTTTTGTGATAATCACAAATAATGTAATAAATATCAAACAGTTTGAATCATTTGGTTATAATGTAGCATACATTAGGTAATTTGGGCTAGTGAAATTGTTCAGAAATACATTATTGACCTCGATATACATAAAATTTCACTACAGACAAGAAAAGACATTACCAATACAGCACACCAGTTCTGTGCCTCATACAAAATGACTCCAGATTATGTTGTAGCTGTGCCTGTTCTGAAATTGCTCAGAATAGCATATTTGAATGAAGTCATAGGTGCCAATTTTTTTTTTAAAGATGTTTCAGGGACACAATTTAAATCCCTAAAATTGACTACACCCAGTTGTTATGTCCAATTATGCAATATCTAAGTATGATTTTTTTTTCCTTGATATGCTGAACTATGTATGGTCACCATTGAAAACTGTCCTGTGATCACTTTTCTCACATTACTCACAATGTAATGGACCTTACTTATGATAATAAACTTTGGGCAAAAATATTATGATGCACTCCAGCAATAAGATTTGATATATTATTACAAAAAAATAAAAATCCAAAAAATTAACTTTATGCAAGGATGAAAGCAAGTGATACAAGGTTAAAAATGGTGAGAAATATTTTCATTATCATTTTTCAGCAAATTCCTCTTCTTAATGTCAGCTCCTATTTTTCCTTTGGATTTTTCCCTCTAACATAAACAAAAATGGTTTTCTTACAATTGGAAAGAAGCTATTTAGAGATGGTTGAGTCCAGTGCATGCCACCAGATACTCAGAGAGATAAAGTCAATCCAAAAAAAATATTTAAGCCAGAAAAAGGCCAGTATTTAAGTAACAAATATTTTCCCATGACATATTCCAATAATTTTGCAATGTTATCCTGTTCATTTCAGTCTAAAAAGTTGTTTCAGCACCTCAACCATACTGTACCAATAAAATGTTTCACTTGCCCATAGCTTCGAAATTCATACTCAAAGCAGAACAAATATTCTGCATAATTGCAATGCATAATATAATAAACACATTCTGCTGGCAGTCTTTATAATCTACACCAGCAATTTATTAATCTTAGCTTTGTTTTTGTTTTAGCTGACCAAAGTTCTTTGACAAACATTGGTGATGTTTCACTGCCCTGGTATAGTTATTTATCACTTTCAATTATTACATTAAAAATTAAATAATTTCAAGGAAAGAGTAAATTAATAAGTTATTGGGACTTATTTTTTTTTGTGGCAATATAAAAACAACCAAGTTTATGAAAAAAGAAAAAGATAGACCAGAAAGACATTTCTAAGGCCAAGCAGAATTTTTTCAAGCCAGTATTGAGTTATTTAACAAACAAAAAAGAAAGACAGTGTGGCAAAACTGGTTGAGTCATAGCAGACACAAAAATATTTTCTTTGTCATCATCATGAACAACAACCAAAAAAAACAAAAAAAAATTACACTCTATCTGCCTTCAAGCACTGGAAGGTAAAGGTACATTTAATATTTTTATTTATCAGACTGATTAAAGTGAAGCAGAAGCATAAAATAGCTATGGTCTTATTTACCTTTTACCACCATTGTTGCTGCCACACACCAATTTTTCTTCTGAGTAAAGTCATATTGTATATGAAAAGGGAGGTAAGAAAAACAAGACACAGATTTTATCTAGTATTCTGTCTGGCTTTTGGGACAAACAATAGAACTGTTGGAAGTGATCCAGTATCCATGAAAGAGGAACTAATTCCCCAGAATGTCGTCCTGGAAGAACCAGGACAGTTGGCACCTATGTGAAGTACATATGCTATTGTATATTGTATAATGCTGATAGCTACAGAGCACACATTTTCTATTTATCTTTATCAAATTAATCCAACAAATCCATGTTGAAACTATACCACCTTTAGACAACTGACATCAATCAACTCTAGTTGAATGTAGTGGTTTGATCTTTGAGTTTGGTTATTGTCATAACCCAGTAAATATTACAAGCAAATTTTTTCTTACTGCCATCATGATTTATCAAAAATAAAGAAAGAGAAATTGAATATAGAGCATGTACTAGTGTTTTAATCTGATGCATGTTTTTGTCTATTGCAGTACATAGTCAAATTTGTATATAATTTGGTCAATAACATGCAGACTAAGATAACGATAATCAAGTGTTCAAACTACATCCATGTGTTATTCTTAAGACTAACTGCAAAGAAAGTATTTTGTAATTGTGAAAAAGAGCTGCTCAGAATAGGACACCACATTAATACAATTGTTTACCTGTAGCCACTTGTTGATACAGTCCTGATGAAATCATGCATGCAAGGAACATCCTCAATTTTTCACCTAATTCATATTCACAGGGACAGACTACACAACTGAAAGGAAGTTCACATCAATATAAACTCATAACCTTAATAAATGAATTCATATGATAAAAAATGTATATATATACATCACAAACTGCTAAAAGGAATTGTTTGAGGAAGGTGGACATTATCTGGTGCTACAGTAACTTATGCCTAATGTAGTATCAATATCAAATAAAATAGCTCATAAGCCTATCCCACACTCAAAGGCACCAGCATAACTTAAATCAGGGTCAATAATTTTAAATTAACCAATAGATACACCTATATATAAATGTGAAAGGTGCGTGTGCGTATATTTGTGTGCAATTATTCCTAGATATGGGTTCAATATTTCATCAAGTTTGCAGTGACAGAGAGAGCAATGGAGAAGGAGGATGAAGGAAATGCAATGCAGGCTGGTTATAATATTTACCACAACAAAATGTGTCTCCAGAAGCTTTTACAGTTTCCTTGATGAATCCTTTCGTCTTGGGCCATCACTCACTCGCAATTGAAATAATTGAGGAGTAGACAATGATGATGTAAAGTGTTTGCACATCCTTTTCACTACTCAAGTCTAATCTTTAGTGAAGGTCTTCTTCTTCTCTACTCCCCACATAACCTATTTTCTCCTAAAAGTCCAGCGTGATGCTAGTTCTTGTGATGTGGACAGATCACAGGATTGATCGGAGGTCTGCAATCAGATCCAAGCATATTTTCTGTACAAGTGTGATGGTCATTGTCTGGAAGACAAGAAGTGGATTTCAGCTTCTGTTCAACTTGTGCAACAAGGAAGCCTTGTCTTCTTTAATAGCAAGGATGGGCCCAGAAATTACAAGCTGTATCTGCCTGGGTAACTGTGTGTGTGTGCGGGGGTGGAGAGGGGGGGAGGGAGGGGGGGACTCTTCACTTAGAGTAGAAAATCAAAAAGCCAATCCCTAACCTTCATATCCTGGAATATACTAACCATTCTGGACAATAATTTAAAAGCAGACCACCCTCAGCATCACACAGCACTTGTTAGCCTAACTGAAAAGATACAGTGTGGATATAGTGATGCAGACTGAAACAACCTTCTAGGAAGAAGGGCCCCTTACAAAAGATGGTGAAGAAAATCCTTTATTTGGTAGGGTTGCCCTCAGAACACACCTAGAATGCTTGGAGCAGAATTTATCGTATGTACCACCCTGCTCAAGAAATCTTCCTGAAGCTCCTATTGAAATCAGTGAAATCCACATGACTTTATATGAATACCTCTTACAAAGAATTGACATACGATCATTATCAGTGCTTATGAAACCACTTTGGCCACAGACTATAATGTAAAGGATGTATTTCATAACAAAACTGATGAGGTTTTCACATGATATTGTTAAGTGACAAAATCACTCTACTTGGAGACTTAAATTCCCATGTCAGATCACAAGCATGCACTTGGCCTGGAATTCCGGGTAACCATGGAATTTGAATGATGAACTACAACTATCATAAGCTTCTTATTTTCTGTGCTAAAAATAACTTATGTATAACAAATTAAATGTTCCAACTGCGCAGGACACATTAAAAAATACCTGGATGCCTCCATGATTAAAGAAGTGGCACCTCCTTAACTATGTGATAGCAAGAAGGCAATTCAAGACATTCTACTCACCAGAGTTATATGTGGAGCTGAACATTTGATCAATTATATACTATTGAGATCAAAAATGCAATAGATTATCTGACTCCCAGCCCAGAAATTCCATTCAGCGAAGAGACTGAATGCTGTGGCACTCTCCAATATGGCCATCAAGGACAACCTGCAGAGAAACTTGAATGAGAACTCATCCACCCTCATTAAAGGAACTTCGCAAGAATGTATCCAGTTCACGAATAGAATAAACCATAACAGATTTGATGAGTCAGGGAATCAGATTTTTTTCATTATAGTCCCAGTAAAATGAGGCTCATAATGCTCACCTGGTGAATCTGTCCTCCCCAATTTTATTACAATATATACATATACATACATACATGCATGTGTGGTGCATGCATGCATGTGTAGATGCATGCATGCATATGTGCACACATACATACATGCATATATGCATCCATCCATCCATCCCCACCCACCCACCCACCCACCCACGTGCACAGACACACCCGCACACCATGAACCTTGAACCTTGAATCTGCCCTTGGTACGAAATACTATGATAGCAGTGTCCAGGATGAATCCATGACCAATGGCAATAAACTTTGCTTGTGATGGCATTACACAGAAATATTTATGTCTGGTCAGATCTCCTTGTTTTCATAATTTCCTTCCACAGGCATAACTTAGTGTTCTTATTTCAGATTGCTTGTTAGCTGAGCAGATGTTCATCACCTGGATTTTAAATTTTCTCTACACCATCTACACACATATGAAACCATGCCTTCCTGTCCTGGCAAACTCACACCATCTCTCATACACACCAATCACCTGCAAATCCATTTTTAAAACATCACTCCACCTTTTTTTGGCCTCATGGCATGGTCTCTTCATGATAAGCTCTCCATACAACAATCTGTTTGGAAGCCTTTCTTCATCCATGCATCCCATATGACACAACCATCTTGAACACTGCTCCAGAATAATATCAGAGATGGAGTGCTGAATGCCAAAATTATGTGATAGTCTTTAAAATGTCAATCCTTCATTCCACTGTTCGTACCTAGTCACACCCAGGATTGTCCAAATACAACAGTTATGAAAAGAATTCTAACATCTTGTATACACAGCCTTCATCGTACAAGTATCAGCTCCATGCAGTAATACAGCTAGAACAACTGCCTATATGCTGCTCTCTTTGTGGCCAATAAGAGGTCTTTGTTCTTAAATACTGGCACCCTCAAACATCCAAATGCTCTAGCTGCTCTAGCAGTCACCTCACTAGTGATCTCCCCATGTCTGGAGATGTTAGCAACCAAGTATGTGAAGCCCTGGACTACATCCATAGAGCCACCCTCAAGCTACACTGGTCTGACATCACTCTCATTCAATCCCTCACCAACAACCATCCCTTCTGTCCTTTCAGTACTCACAGTCAGCCCCCATTCACTTACCATTTTCACAAACTCTGCTGCTGCTGACTCAAAACTATCCCGAGAGATTACATACAATGCCACATTAACAGCAAACTGGGACTCAGTTACTCTCATCTCACTCAATCTAGACTTAGCTGTGCAGTCCCCAACCAACTTCCTACCATGCTTGTATAACACACTCACTCCTGCACCACTACTCCTATTGCACTCATCAGCCACAACAGCACCAAAGTAGATATTAAATAATGTGGGCGCCAGGGTATATCCCTGCCTTAAGCCATTCCTGACCTCAAACCTCTCAGTTACAGTTGAACCCACTCTAACTTCAGCATGCATTCCCTCATGGAAAGACTTCACAACATTCAATATCTTTACTGGCACACCATAATTCTCTAGTACTTTCCGTAGGGCTTGCCTGGGCACTGAATATATGCCTTCTTCAAGTCTACAAACAACACATACAATGACTCGCCATGTCCCCTCATTTTCTCCACAAGCTGCCTAGCAACAAAAATCATGTCTGCACAACCACGTCCTTTCCTGAACCCACTCTGTGACTCTGGCAGAATGTCTTCAGCAATCACTTGCAATTTTCCCTGTATAATTCTGCCTAGTACCTTCCCTACTACATCCAAAAAAATTATTCCATGCCAATGGTCACACTGCTTCAGGTCACCTTTCTATGGGATTGGAACAACCACTACATTGTGCCACTTTATCTTCTTTCCACACCTTCTGCATCACCTCCAGCATTCTATCCCACAGATCTACTCCAACGTGGAGGATAAAATCTGGAAGAATGCCAGACTTTACTCCTGCCTTTCTTATCTTCAATTTGGTTAGAGCCTGCACCAGTTGCTCTTCAGTTGGTGGAATATCCAAATCCAAGTGTGGTGGGAGTAGTGGCAGAGTGTCAATCACTTCATCATTGAATGCGCAGGGTATGTTAAGTATTTTTACAAAATGCTGATGCCATCTGGCTCTTACCTCCTCATGACCCTGAGTCAAACTTCCATTTTCTTTCATGACAGCAGTGGGTCTAGTTGGTCTTCTTCCAGCAAGAGCCAGCTGCAACTTCCTGATACTCTTCCACTTTGTGCAACCATTCCTTCTTGCAGCTTCCCCCTCTTTGGCAACCCTGCATTTACATTCTTCCTTAGCATTGTCCACTGCATCCTTCACCTTTCTCTGATGTCTCCTGAACTCATTCCGGTTGGCTGAAGTACTGCACTGTATCATCATCAGGTGAGCATCCTCCTTGGCTTTGATCAGAGGTGACAACATCTCCTCACTATCTTCAAACAAGTCTGGTTGCTTCCTCTTCCCTCTACAAACTACTTCCTCTGTAGTTGACACAATACAAGACTTCAGAGCATCCCAGTTGCACTCGATGGAATCTCCAGCTCTGAGTGGTCTAGCCAGCAAATGCTGCTCCAACACTTCATGGTATTCATCCCTTTTGGCAGGGATTTTCAATTTAATGATGGCAAAAGGCAAAGAGATCTTCTTCTTTCTTTTGGTAGAACAAGGAGCAGTAACCTTATAGCTTAGCTTTTACAAGCTTATGGTCAGTCCAGCAGTTTGCTCCCTTCATCACCAGCACATCTCTGCAAACAACTCTCTGTTCAGCCCTCATCACGACAAAGTCCATCATGTGACATTTCTTTGTTGCTGTGTGTATCCAAGTCCCTTGATTGATTTCCTTCTTTTGGAAACAGGTATTCATGATTGAGAACTAATTTATAGCACAGAATTCCAAAAAATCTTCACCCACAAAGTTATGTTCACTCAAGCCATGCTTCCCTATAACACCTTGCCACAGATCTTTCCCTGCGGTGTCCAACACACCCAGCCTAGCATTGAAATCACCCAACATAACAAGGATATCATTGTGTGGAATCCTACCTATTGTATCCTGAAGAACATCATAAAACTTGAGCTTAATACTTGGAGGTGCCTTAGCTGTGGGCGTGTAAGCACACACTACTGATACATATGTGCCTGATGCCCTCCCAGACCGACCTCTCTTTTTCTTTCCTGCATCTACCCACTTCAATCTTTCTGATATTATTCTTGAGCAAACTGCAAACACACACACACAGACACACACACACACTACACGTATTTTCCTTCCTTCCTATACTGTGTTGCGCAGCTGCTGGAGGCAGGCCAGATACATTTCCAATGCCATCTTCTACTTCTTGGAGCATCACTTAGCTTGGTTCTTGATGCCTTGGGAGTGAAAGATTCCTGACAATGTGGACATACTACACTGCACAGGAGAGAGTGCCACTGACGACATTGGTTTGCAAGGCTGATGTATTCCTGGCCACGAAGATGCAGTCTTCCTCAGGACACACAAGTGCAACTGCTTCTTCAGCTGATTGCTCTTCTCTACTCCACTTGTTCTCATCCTTGACCTCCTTCTCGATGACACTGCCCAACTGCTCAGTGTCTGCTCCAACACGGGCATTCAAGTCCCCAACAATGATGACTCTGTCCTTCTTTGGGGCATTGAAGACAGTGGCTTGAAGCAGTGTGTAGAAAGCTTCAGCCTCAGTTGCTGCCTCAGTTGCTGCCTCAGTTGCTGCCTCAGTTGCTGCCTCAGTTGCTGCCTCAGTTGTAGTTGTCATGGATTCCATTGGTCCATTGGTGTATACTGCGATGACAGTGGTGTATCCCATGTGCAACTTGACATGTGTCCTCAGGATTTGACGGGATACAGGATGGAATACACACCAGCTTCCTCCCATGATCGCGTTGCATGACAGCTAAAGACCACTGCAACACTGTGCACATGTCTCACCATGTGGCCCGAATGTAGGATCATCTGTCCTTTGATGGCTGTGGTACCTTCCCCTGTCTAACGTAACTCAGACAGACCTAAGACATCGATGTTTCTTTCATCCATAGTGTTGAAAAGAATGGTGAGCCTCTCGCTCTGTGTGCCAAGGGTTTTGGAGGGAGAAGACATTCCAAGAAGCAATGGTTGTCTTGCTTTTGGCACTGAATGTCGCTTTGGGTTGTTTTGATTGTTTGTAGTCCTGAGAAAGACTGGTTAGAAAGAACAGATTGGATCCGGTTTCACTGGCTTTCATTTTTTAAATCTTGATTGAGGGATTAGATATGAGTTGCCAGCTGATACATCTGAATCATGTGCATTAGCATTACCCAGGATACACCACAAGGAGGTTGCACAGCACACATGCACGCATGCACACGCGCACACACACCCACACATGCACAGACACACACACATACACACACATTATAAAAAGGGGGCAGATGGGACTTCAGCCCCCTCCCAAATTTATCACAAGGGACTGGGACCCTCAGCTCAGAGCCCCTATCTTTCTTTCTTCTCATATACTTTATTTAATCACCAATACTATAAATCACATGTATGAATGGTATCCAAGATCAATTATTAGGAAAATCCCTAGTTAGTATAGAAAATAGTGTGCAATTTTAGTTACAGATGCACAAATATCCATTCATGCATACATAGAGAATAACACTAATAATAAAGTTATAGCTCTACAGCTTGCAGAAGTAAAACAAGTTTTGGTAACTTTGCAGTTACAACATACAACTTATTGAATGCAATAATACCTTCTTGTTTTTCAATAATTGCTGATTAAGCAATGGATGTAATCAACAGCAATCAACAGTGAACAGTTAAATTTTTTCATCTGTTGGGTGAACTCAAATTAGCATATCAGAGAT
The DNA here is from genome assembly GCA_963969325.1 of Lycopodina hypogea. NCBI lineage: Eukaryota > Metazoa > Porifera > Demospongiae > Poecilosclerida > Cladorhizidae > Lycopodina > Lycopodina hypogea. The sequence continues at coordinate 11,027,471 of OZ017788.1, forward strand.
TTTGTTTGGTTAGTTCAGGCTTCCTGACACAAGAGAAACCTCCCAGCATCTTTGTGTCTAAAACAGGCTTATGATCAGACAAAAAATATGATGAAAAGCTGATCTGGTGTGGCAGTCAGATTTGGAAAAGATTATACTATTACAGTAGTTGTGCATTGTTGTGCACTTTCACTTAATTTTTTTTTTTTTTTTTTTTTTCAAGATATTGGAAGACAACTTTTATGTTATCAGGATGCACTTGAAATAGTTAAGGAAATAAGTTTTAAAGTTTTCAGCCAGAATCTATTCAACAGAATGATAAATAAATATGTAACAGGTGGTTTATTGCAATCACAGGTTACTTTTATTTTAGTGCAGCAGAGCAAATTTCACTCTGTATTGCACACAAAAACAAAAAATAACACTCACAACAACAAAAACAGTCTTACTACTGTTGGATGCTGCCAAACTATTTTACAGAATAATGTTGTCTGAAAAAAATTCAACAGATTTTTTAAGGCTGTGACCACTGCCAGCAGCACAATATTGACCAGCCAGAGTTGCCTCACTACCTCAGACTCCAGATAATAGGAGTTATCCTAATGTATTTAGATCTGTAAAATATACTTTCAGGATATTCTACCTAAACCATGTGATCTATTCCATTTCCAGCTAGAAGACCGATTTAATGAGCATATTCCCTCAGTTTTAGTGATTGAAAAAACCCTGATAGATCAGCGAATGGTCATGAATGGAAGAGTAGAATAAATCTTGCTACAAAGATATTGACAAGCCAGCATCAGCTAAATAATTCCAACTTTAAAAAAATTAATCAAACAGTGTAACTTTGAAATAAAAAAAATGAGTTAGCTTGCAAATTAATATTTTTTTTATTAAATTTTTCAATATTACACACATAAATTCCAACCTTAAGTGATTTTCCACATTTTTATACCTTTAGAAATATAGACCCTCAGAAGTAACTTCAACTTTACTCCCCATCCCCTACTTTTAAAGTGCTGCCTCCTCCCCTGAACAAATAATCATCTACCGCAGAATGTCTCCTCAAGAAACATTCAAGACAAACTTTTACGCATGCGCAAGAGATTGAGTGCGCTGAAATTCCAGGCTCAAGGCGGGATGTAGATGTAACTGCCGACTCCACATTAAGAAGACATTGTATTATTTAGTTGCTGTTACCTCTCATTTGGTGTATATACCTTCTTATAAGACTTCAGTTTGAATCATAACAGGTGGGTTGTATACTTTGAATAATTGTGTAAATTAGCTATAGGTTTCCTCTCTCTATTGGTTATCACTCTTTTTCTTCTCTCTTTCTCAATTTCTTAACATTAAGATATTCAATTTTTTCTTTTGTCCATTAAACATTTCTTTAAAAAGTGTAGTTTAGTGCTAAACCAGTTCCATATAAGTCATTTATATTTTTAGCAGCAAATTGTGTCAAAAGTTGGTTATGAACTGTGTTATTTCAATTTTTAACAATGCCAATATATGACAAATCTGTAGAGTTTTACATATAGAGCTAATAAATTATATAGGATGAAGTTTGGATGAACTCTGTAAAATCAATAACTTCCTATATACTTGAACAATAGGGGATTTGCATGATTATGTCACATAAGGGGGTAATGGTTTAAAAGATCATTTTATGAATTGATATAGTATTATTACTAAGACAGTAATTTTAATGAAGTGTGTTAACAATTGTGCTTGCATAATATGGCCAGGTCCCAACAACTCTCTTCTTGGACAAAAGTAACACAAAAACAACAACAATAACCGCTCCCTTGCTGTACCTTGCCATGAGCTGCAGATTACAGGTAATTATTTAGACTAATTGTGTTTTTTTTTTGTTTTTATTCATTGCAAATAATGATATATAGTTGTCCCAACAGTTCCATCTCTGTATTGTGTTTTAGTTATACTTAAGAAAAATAAATTATCTAACAGAAATCATTGTCTCTATTATAACACACAGCATGGCAGAAATAGAATGTGCACCAAGAATCATGAAGGACTTCAAGACCAAGAGATGCAATTCTCCCTTAGCAGACAATGAAGACAACAACCCATTACATCATGCAGCCATACAAGGGAATGTGAGAGTCATGAAATCTTTAATTTGCGATAGAAATTATGATCCAACACTTCCTAACGAAAATGGAAGTACACTACTTCACCTAGCTGCTATGGGTGGTCATATTTTCTTGGTCAAATATCTCTTTGAGGACGTGAAACTTGATGCTCACACTACTGATATTAATTTGTGTACTCCATTGCATTATGCCTGTGGCATGATATCTAATCCTCACACCACCAAACAGCGTGAAATGACAACAGAACACTACCATGTCCTCAAATACCTTGTAGAAGTTTGTCACTGTGATGCATTGTGCGAAAATGTGTACAAAATAACTCCATTACATGCCTCTTCTGTTACTGGTTCTATAGTATTTGTTCAATACTTAACCAAAGTCCGCAACTGTGATGCTCTTGTTACGGATGTTTATAATGAAACACCTCTCCACTATGCTATTCGAGGAGGAAAATTAGAGATTGTCAAGCATTTTATGGAAGAGTTAAACTGTGACCCAAACATTAAAGGTAACAACGGTAAATCTCTTCTGGAGTATTCATGTCTGCTCAATCATATTCATATTGTTGAGTACCTCATTGAAGACTGTCAATGTGACCCACTTACTCCAAATAGATACAAATGTACTCCCTTTCATCAAGCATCCTACAATGGTCAATTGGAACTACTTCAATACTTAACACAGTCAACCAAGTCTGGTTTACTTATGAGAGACAGTTATGGTCGAGTGCCACTTCATTTCGCTGCTGAAGGTGGGAAACTGGACATAGTCAAGCATTTTATACAAGACATGAATTCTGACCCTAATGTCAGAGATCATTTGGGTTCAATTCCTCTTTACTATAGTAGCCAACAAGGACACATTGATGTGGTCAAATACCTCATAGAAGAGTGTCACTGTGATCCACAGGTTCAAAATATGAAGATGTGCACTCCATTACATATTGCCACTGCTAAGAATCATTTTGAGCTAGTTAAATATTTCACAACAACCCATCATTGTGATCTACTTGTTAGGGATATGGAGAATAACACACCATTTCACTTGGCTGCTCTAGGAGGTTATCTAGACATTATCAAGCACTTCATGGAATTCTTTAACTGTGATCCTAATGTTAAAGGTATTTGGCAAAGAACTGCTCTTCATTATTCCAGCCAAAGAGGACACATAGATGTTGTCAAATATCTTATAGAGGAATGTTACTGTGACCCACTTCCTCCAGATAACCACAATTTCACTCCATTACATATGGCCTCATGTAGCAATCAATTTGAAGTTGTTGAGTACTTCTTAACTGTCCACCATTGTGATCCACTGGCAAGAAATCATTATAATCAAACACCAATTGACTTGGCTATTCTAGAAGGAAATGTAGAAATTGTCGAGCACTTTAAACAATACTTGAACTCTGATCCTAACACTCTGTGTTAGCGTATATTTACTGTCAAATTTCTAGGAGGTAATTTCTCAATTGATATTAGAATGTTGATAAAGTGACAAGGAGGTTCAAAGATTTTTGGACACATAACAAATCAAACTTATAAGTTTCAATTATAGTCTGTCAATCATAGGAGTGTATTCTTCTTTTGGAAAAGTAATTGTCTGATGATCTGATTTGATTCCTTTAACCAACTTTTCCAATCCCTTTTAATACGCTCAAAGAGAAAAGACTCTTAAGTGTGCAATTCTCAATATATTACAATTCAAGATCATGCATATTCATTTCTATTTTATTTGTGCATTAATTTTAGAAACATGATTTCTAATAAGTGATTGATTTTACTACATCTCTAGATAAAAATTCTGTTACTATTGGATAAAAAGATAGCATCTATTTCATCCATGTGTGCATAATTGTCTCTGCAACTATGAGCCCCAGAGAGCACAAATTTCTCTCATGTCCACTGGGTAACTGTAATAGAATATCTTAGGTAATGTATGACTAGTGTAATTAAGGTTGGGATTTGGGCTTTGCCCTGGTCAATGCTGTAATATATAAATAAATTTATCACCTGAACAGTGGTGTCTATCATACAAATGACCAAAAAATAATTTTATTATGAGTTGTTTTTTTGTTTTTTTTTTTCAATATCCAACTAATGAACCTTCGAAAGATTCCTATCTCAATATATAGAAGTGAAAGTTAATTGAATGTTACCAATTGTCAGCCAAGAATGGATTTCTTTGTGAAACTTTGCGTACATGATTCTTGGGTGAAGAAAGTGTCACCCCTGATGGTTAAAATGAAATATAAATTTCCATACCAAAAAATCCACAAAAAAATAATTGTTAAGGTATGAATCTCCCAAGCAGAAAATGAAAATACATACTAGGAAAAATTCTGACTAAAGTTTCAGGTTTGGAATGGTTTTTCTTGGGTGGTCCTCCTGAAATGATCCCATAAAAGATATCTAAACACATTAGGGGCAACATAAAAGAGCCAAAAGTAGTATAGCACCATCCCCACAATTCTTGACCCCAGTAGATAATTTTTCTAGTAAGTATTTAAATGACAATATTTAGGACAACTAGAAAAGTGATGTCATTCATATGGAGCATCTATTTATGTAAAAAGGGCCAGAGCTGTGGACAACATACAATGATTTAATCCAATCCCAACATCACAATAATGCAATGCTTGCAGGTTGGGGGTGTGATTTCTACCCCAAATCATTAATTAGCTACACCATTATCATTTCTATTTTAGAAAATATCAGCTAAACAATACATGGTATCAAGAAACAAATAGGTTTATATACATATTTTCAATAGTCAGAGAGTTCATTTGTAATACTTTTAGTGGCGTAAAGTGCTAGGCATACTGTATAATAGTATATAAAATGATGCATCTTTATATTGATATAACAATGTCAATGATATTGGATTTGTTGAATCTTGTTATCAACACCCAGTATTGCACAGGTTGACTACAGCCTATTGCTATATTGCTCACTTAAAAAGAAATATCTACATGCTAGATATAATTTATACAGTTTCCTCCATCAGAAAATAATGTCACACTTCAAACAGTATTTATTCTCCTGTATTTTCAATATCTTCATCAACGTCATCACTCAATGCACTTAATGACTTACCATCTGCAGCTCTCCTAGTACATGTATTTCAATCACCTGTTGATACCTGTGTGAGGGAATCTGGGACTCAACTACTGGGGAACCAATTTTTTTTCCAGTACTTTTGAGTCAATTTCCATTCACAGTTTATTGGAATTGCCTCACCTGTGAAATCAGTTTGCTCAGCTCTCTTCCACATTCTTTCCAATATGATGACATGTTTTAAGTTTGAAACTCCCCCCCCCCCCCCCCCCCCCCCCCCCCTTCCCTGCACTGGTGATTTTTAGGTTTGCCTCCAGGCCTCTTATAGTTAAAAACTTGTTCAGTTTACTGTGTGTTTTATGTTGGGGGTGAGTAGTTTGTGGGCCATCATGATGAAACCAACAGCTGGCTATAGGAAGGAGTAGACAATATATCTATCAAAAATCAGGTTGCATTCATGCTGCAACTTGAAGCTATGGCACACTTGGTGCACTATAAGTGTGAGTTCTAAAACTATTTAAAGTTTCCATGAATGATATTAAAGCAAGTTGTGTCATTTTAAGTAGGATCATCTTTCTAAGCAAACAAGTGGTGGAAGGACACCCACAATAATTATGCGTCTGTGTATATCATCTGTCAAAACGACGTATTTAGTAGAAACTAAATCAAGAATAGAGTTAAACCAGACCCTTTACCCCAACCTGCTAGTGGTTCAGAGGGTAAAGGGTCTGGCTAGCAAGACTATCATGTGTGGGAGTCTCCCATACGTAGGCTCCAGCCCACCTGTTTGGGAACAAGTCGCATGATATATCATAACCAATCAAATACTCCACATGGAAGCTCAAGTTCCTATAGATACCTAATAACTCAGTCATTAACATAGTGCAAGGTTCACAGTGAACAATCAGCACTCCTGATGGTGCCATTGTTATAGTAATACAGTAATTGTAGGGAGATAGGGTCGAGGCCTGACCACACCCTCACTTGTGCTGAGTCAGTTTCTATTTGGGATGAGTGAACACCACCAGCTGCATATATAAGTGAGGGGAGGAGCTGCCTCCACTGAGGGGGAGGGAGTGAGGTGCCCATGGGACGTGTCCTCTTCTAAGTGCATACTCTTGAAATGACAATAAACAAGTCTCCAGTCCAATTAGTTGCACTAAATATCCACAATCAGTGATCTCTTTTTAATATTGTGGGCGTGGTTATAAGTGTGTTATTAATTGGAAGTTATTAGTATAGGACCAGTTGATTGTGTGGGAGGGAAATGTCTATGTTAACATAAATCACCTTTAGCGCATGCACAGGATTGCAGGAACTTCCTCTTCATGCCTGAGGCATTCCCTCTCTGATACTGCCTGCCTGCACTCAGGGGCATATATGGAGGACATCACTAGATTAGCTCGCTCTGTGTTAGTGAAGCAAATGGAATTCTCACTCTCAAGAAAACAGTAACTTAAAGCAGAACACTGACATCTCTCTCTCTTCCCTCTGCAGCCATTATTCTGTGAAGATTACACTATCAAGTGATTTATTCTTTTAGCCTTGACAAAATTAGTTTGGTTTTTTGGTTGTTTTTATTTTGGGGTTAGGGGAAGTGTTGATTTGTTAGTATTTATTTTACTCATGTCCTAGCTCAACATCTGTACTGGTTATCTTTCAAATATAAGCAGATGTGGATAATCTAGTGTCAAGATATGGAGGACTTTATCCATGCACTCCATGCCATTGAGGTCTGAGGACATGAACAACTTTATAGTGTTCACAATCATGTGGAGATCTGGTTTAGGAATGTTTGTATCTTGCTTACAATTTTAGGTGTAGTGTTTCATTATGTATCATCTTGAAGCCCTTTCTTTACTCCATGTGCAAAGTGGAGCAGAATCTGTTACTGAGTTTCGAGTCACTTGTAAGCATTCATGTGTGAATCACACAGACCATACCAATATGATTAGTGGTACACTTGAATGGTGTGTGGCTAATCCCTTCACTTATTGCATCCTCCGACAGCTACTCTAGTGGCACCACAAATGGGAAGTGTCTGATGGACTGCAGCCATTGGTGGTAAAGTTTGTGGAGGGATGCCTGTGGTCAGTTAGTCAGTCAGTCACTCAGTCAGTCAGTCAGTCAGTCAGTCAGTCAGTCAGTCAGTCAGTCAGTCAGTCAGTCAGTCAGTCAGTCAGTCAGTCAGTCAGTCAGTCAGTCAGTCAGTCAGTCAGTCAGTCAGTCAGTCAGTCAGTCAGTCAGTCAGTCAGTCAGTCAGTCAGTCAGTCAGTCAGTCAGTCAGTCAGTCAGTCAGTCAGTCAGTCAGTCAGTCAGTCAGTCAGTCAGTCAGTCAGTCAGTCAGTCAGTCAGTCAGTCAGTCAGTCAGTCAGTCAGTCAGTCAGTCAGTCAGTCAGTCAGTCAGTCAGTCAGTCAGTCAGTCAGTCAGTCAGTCAGTCAGTTGGTGTTGCAGGGCAACTACTGCTGTACTTGCTCTATATATAATCAATCATGAGGCTTGTCACTGGAGAGCATTTAAAACAAGTTGTCCTTTGGTACCAACATTATGGGTAGGTGAATACACAACAAAGTTATGGTAGGTTCAATGTATCTGATGAATAATTCATAAATTGTTGGTTACATCCTCTCGAACCATAAATAAGTTTGTTTATAATACTGTTAGAACTACTATATTTGCAGTATTGTATTGAATTCATTGTAGTCTATAATGGAATATACTAATTAATTAGTCCTTGTTGATATATGACAAATATGACAATGAGGGGAAGTTGTGGGCGTGGCTGGAAATCTACCTCCTGGTCTAGCCAACCAAACCTCACCTTCCCTCCCTCCCCCTCCAACTGTTTCAATGTGGTCTCCCTCTGTTGAAGACAAAATACCAGCCACAAAGCATGTTGCATTAGGCCATCCTTTGCACTAGAAAAGACAGCGGACAATAAGGGAGAGATAATATATTACATATGCTTTGCTCTCAGTGTGACTAGATATCAATATTAATAATCTAATAATTATATTAATAATGTCCCTTACAATGCCCTGCCTTTCTCATTGCATGGCAGAGACAAGCAACTGAAGATGTGCAGTGTGTGGATAAAAGTGTGGATGAAAGCCAAGCCCATCAAGCCAATGGCTGATACTACCACCATTTTTCTCCCCAACCAACACCTCCTCTTCTCCCCACCTTCTACACTCTCCCCACCTTCTACACTCTCCCCACCTTCTACACTCTCTCCACCATTGTGTCCCTCACCTACTCCTCTTCCACTGCCTCCTCACCTTCCACTGCCTCCTCACCTTCCACTGCCTCCTCACCTTCCACTGCCTCCTCACCTTCCACTGCCTCCTCACCTTCCACTGCCTCCTCCTCTCCTTCATCATCCTTCAACAAGTGTGGCCCAAAATCTTCCTGGGCATTGTAGCCAGCTACATTAGAAGAATTGTGGACACACTGGAAAACATATTCTATTTTTATATACATATAGTGTTATATCTTTGTTTTTTCTAATTATGAAATGATACATTAATGAGAGTTAAAATGTATATATTCAAAATCATACTTGTGAGATTTCCTGGAAGTGGAACATTCTCAAAGTAACTAGATAATATTGAAGAATGGCTGAAGTCTCAGTATGAAGTCCACAGTCATCAACTTCACCACTCTATTAGGAATATCATAGTATGTAATATATATATATATATATATATATATATATATATATATATATATATATATAAATTCCCCCCCCACCAAACTCATACACAAAGAAAAAAAAGTTTCGGTTAAAGTGTTACATCAAATTATTAACGATTGCATGAGCTACATTAAAAAAATCGAAACATTTTGAAACTAAATTATATTTCATTTTAATGGCATGGCTCGGATTGACCTAGGGAAATATAAGGGAAAAAAGGACCCACAAGATTGCCAGTTAAATAAACCTTGACCCTACCCACAAAAAAAAAACATGATAGACCCATTACTTCTCTATCCAACAACCTTCAGCATGTAAAAAAGAATGTACTACATTGGTTTCCCAGAACACACACACACACACACACACGCACCACGCACGCACGCACGCACGCACGCACGCACGCACGCACGCACGCACGCACGCACGCACGCACGCACGCACACAATGTTTTCTTCTTTTTTTAAACGTGATGGTTGAGTATAAAAGGGCGTGGCGTGGCAATAAATGAATGCGATTTTCAAATGATTTTCAAATGATTTTCAAATGATTTTCAAATGATTTAATCAATCATGTCGAGCAACGGGTCTGCCAAGCTGAAGACAAAGAAGAATAAGGCTGGCCTGGCCCACTGCTCAGGTATCAAATATATCTCTCCCCTTTCTCAAACCCCTCCAGCTAAACCACGTGAACTGTCTCAGCTAAACAAAAAGCATAAAATAAAATTTTAAAAAATAACACACTTGAAACCATCTAAACATGTCCTCCAAGTGAAGTGGCTGAAATCCTTGAACTCGTGTATCCTCAAAACGAACTAAACTTAGCTTTTGCCACCACATTCAATTGATATTTGATGACTTCCTGGCCAGGCTTAAACGGGCTAAAAGAATTTTGTCTCCTGGTTCTTCCACCACAACCAGCAGTTACTTCTCTCTCTACTGGACAGGTTGGAGGACAGCTCAAGTGAACAGCTCCAAGAACAGGAGCAATCAGTTTCCTCACTATCTATGCTGGCTTCATGAGGTTGGTTCATTTTTTTGTGGACCAAGTAGTACTGCTATT